>VXAL01001009.1:1736970-1837932 GCA_013399475.1 Chauna torquata | reverse complement strand
GGGGGGTGAGTTGGTGCTTAATTGAGGAAGCAGCTGGATTTTTTTACAAGGTTAATATTTCAAAGACCTGTTAATAGAATACTTTTACATTACTGTTGCTATTTTTTTTTTTTTTTGCTGAAAGATACACCAACCGAAGTACTGCCACTACCAATGTTTATAATATGTAATGTAATATTCAGATTACATACAATTTTTGCATTTTTAATTTTGCTTGATTCACAAAATTGAATCTTCTTGATTTAAATAAATATGCAGAACATCAACTAAAAGTCCAAATAGAAGTCTTCTGTTCTAACATGTTTATTTCCAGCAAGGCTCTATTAGTCATTCCCAACAACTTCACCATCGAACTCAGGCTATGTTTCTGTTTGCAGAATAATCATGTGCAGGTTCAGATTTTCTCCAACGTGTTCATTACTTAAATAACATTTGGAAAATGAATTCATCACACAGTCAAAATTAAAGATGTGTTGTGAGTTGTCACTTATGCCACCTGCTATTGTGGCTATTCTCTGGCTAATTGAGGGTGCAAGCACTTAGAGGATGAATACCCGTTTGTGTGAAGATTTCACATTAGTTTGCTGCAAACATTCAGAAAGCTTTAAGAAACACTTTCTGTGTACAGAGCCAGGACAAGAACTATGCATCACTTAAGCTCCGTTAAAAAGGCTACTTCTGAATAATTTAAACCACTAATCAAAGGGTTACTTTGGGATGGGTAATAGAAGCTATTGCTGTAGAGTATAACGTCAGTATTCAAGTATGGTAAGATTTAAGTTTTGCATATGTCTTGCATGTGCTGTCTGTATGTGACTGGATTTATCCTTTCTACATATTTTAGCCAGCAAAATTCAGTTTAACTCAGAGAGAATTTATTTTCTCAATAGTGCTACTATCCTTAAATTTCTATGTTGGCATTTTTAACCCAACATTAGAACCCAATACAGAAGGAACAAATCAATGTTCCTTGTTTATCTGATAATAACTGATTTTCTGCCTAACCATTTTATAACCATTCAAAATCAATATACCTGCCAAAATATCAGAAAATTACAAGAGCTTGGTTGGGGAAAATATACCATATTTCATTTCCTTCCTCACCAGTTAATGATTATTAAGGCTCTGACATTCATAGTTTTCACACAGGAGATATCAGAGCAAACCAATAATTTGGGTACTATCAAACAAAAGCTATCTGCCAAATATATTAATATAACAGTTATTTTGGCACATTCATGGCTTAATACCTGACAAATGTTTCAGATTTGGTCTTAAAAGCACCAAGTTATTATTAAGAGGCAAACCAAACACCCACCTTTATAAACATGTTACTATTCCTTGGGATTTGGGGAACACGTACAAAGAAAAAAAATCTGAGGTAAAAAAAAAAAGGTTTCTGCATTGTAATAACCTACACAGACACATCACAGGTATTATTCAGGTGATATGTGACTACATAAATAAGGTACTGTCCTTCCTGCCTTTGGGTACCCAGAAATTGCTGTCCTTTTAGTACTCATCCATTTCTAATTTATATCAAGATGCAGGTTGTATCTTACCTTTGAAAAAAATATATTTAAACTGCAATGACAGAGTGATAGCACTGTTATCTGGAACTATAATTTTAGTTGGTATGCATGATAGCACAAATTGTATGAAATGATGGGGTATTTTGGATAGCATTGTAAAGATTTTATTACAGTTTTGGAGCTGCAAGCCTACCTAAGTTCTGACTATGTTAGAAGTGTGGAGGCCAGAGTTTATTCATATGGTTTCTTCCTGAGATCTACAAGGAGACTAAATCAAATAACAGGGATTTTCAGGGTTTACTTATTCTTACCACGTTATTTTTAAGATTCAGTACACATTTGAATAAAAACATAGAGGAGAGCACAGTATTTAGAAACAAGAAATATAAAGCATACTGAAATTCTTAAAACGCGCACATGCATCTGCATTCACTTCTGGGCAATATTGTAGTGGAACAGAAATAAAAGTAGAGAAAATATATGGAAATAAATGGAACTAAACAGTGGAAAGTGTACTTGAAATATAGAAATACATAAAATACTTTATATATTTAATGAAATTTACTATTAAAAGTTATATTTTAAAGTGTTGACTATCATTAAAAATATAAATGAATAATCGATGTTAGTACTATAGAAAAATGTGTTATGTATATTGTTTTATTTTTAAGACCTCTGTGAGCCTGTTTATATGAAATTCACTATAAATTCTTCCTAAATGTAAAGACGTACATATCTGTTTTATATTCTTCTTTGGTGTTTTCTTGAATTCCTTGAACTGATATGGGCTTAGTAATATAATGTAAAATTATGTGTAATATACAACAATCAGATGTCTCTATTCTTGTTCATTTAACCTGCTTCAAATTTGTTTTTATTGCTATTCTTCAGAGACAACCCATGAACATTAGGGAACATGGCTTTAATCAGATCTAATTTGTATGTTGACTTACACATTTGAAGAGCATTTATTCATTTTTTCAGTCAAATTAGAATTTTTAAGTTGTTCTTAGAAAAAAAAAAGAGAGAAAAAAAGACAATGCAGAATTTTATTTCTCACTTTAAAGTCAGGTGATGGGATTGGCTAGAAACTGGTCAGTAACCGAGGCTCTCTCTGGTCTTATCTATGACTTTTTATAGAAATAAGTCTCTATAGAGTTAAATTTACCAACTTGATTGGGGAGATTTCTTTTTTAAAAGACCCTGATAAGTAAACAGCTACCTGAAATGAACTAATTTGAAAGTAAGGCTGCCGCAAAACAAAAAAAAATGAGTCATAATGATAAACAGTTTTTCTCTCTGTTTCCTCCTTTGTCTTTTTTTAACCATCAAGTTTAAAGCTTCTACAGTGCTTTTTTTCTACTTTATAGGAGACAACTGACATTCTGTGGTAAATGGAAGAAAGAGCAGAGCAGAACTGAAAATCCTCTAATGCACTGACACTAACTTGCCCTCTATTGTTGAAAATGAGCAGGCAATCATGATTGTTCATCAAATGGCTCCTAATGCAGTTAAAGCATTCAGCTATAATTTCTCCTTGCATTTATAATTACTGTCATAGACTGCACACCTCAGTGAGCAGATTAAAGCTATAAACTATTTAGCCGTAGCTTTAAGATGAGGAACTTGATTTGTCTGGCAGCAGTTATTTGTTAGAGAGCTTGACACTTCACATAAAAATGACTCAACTTGATGAAGAACAATGCAGTTTAAGCAATGCAGTGATTTTAAATCAGTCATTATACCACGCCCTGTAAGAATTGCAAAGCAATTTGTTAAATGATATATAGGACACGTAGATAACTGTATGTGTTAAGTATACCAAAATAGAAGATTTTTTTCTTTTGTGGATTGTGTATTTGCTCATCCCCTCTGAAACAGTAGGAGCTGCTCTGAACATCATGTTCTGCTATTAGCCAATATTGGTGTTACATAGGCAAGGCCAATTGCATGAGTTAGTTGTCCAAAACCATATTTTAGGTATTTAGCTTGCTCTCCATCTTTGACTTCTTCTTAGTAGCAAACATTAAAAACTGAGAGACCCTCTCAGGAGAATCAAACGTGCTGGGACTGCAGTTATGTCCGCCATGACTTTGTAAGCAGAATTTACCAACAAAACTACTTGAAGATTCTGCTCACCATGTCATCAGCCAGAAAGAGAGGGTTCACCACAATGAAAGCCTTGATTATTCAGTTTGAATGGGACTTTTCTAACATCTTACTTGGCAATGGTAAAAAAAAAAAAAAAGTCTGTGCAGATGTCCCACTTTAAAACAGAGTTTTGTTGGGATACACTGGGTAAAATTGCTGAGCACCGCGAAGGAGAGAAGATGAGGCAGCTCAATAGGATCAGGAACAAGTTGGCCTTTCTGCTGCATTGAAGGAGAGACACGGAGCCCATCCTCAGCAAGGGACTACCTCCAAGCCATCACACCTCCCTCAAAATAGTCCTGTTCTGGTGAAGCCTTAGTCCCCCTAATCCTTTGAAATTTCTCACTGCTTCCCTAAAGCAGTAGATCAGGACTTTTTCAATTAAACTTTTTCAAACCTTCAAACTTCCTGGATAAAGTTTTGGTGGTTTTTTTTTCCAGTCTAGCACTAGCCTCTGTAAAACTATTAATAGTGTGTTCTTGGCTTCCTTGAGAGCAGGGTCAGGCCAGATCAGAGGGCGTCAGCACAGATATATCAGTGCAGACTTACTTGCTTTTTATGAATACTACAGGTTACTATTACGATCAGTATTATTTAGCATTGCATTAGTGCATCCTACCCACTAGGTCAACCCATATTGTTTCTAGGTTCTGTATAAGCATACTGTAAATGACAATTCCTGCCCCCAAAAGGCAGAAATTCTTCAATTCACAAAGAAACATCAACTTTTAAATATTTTGACCAGGTCTTAACTACCCTTGAATAGCACCTATCTCCTCAAGCATTCAGTATTCATAAGGATATCAAAATCTTACCTTCTCCTTGCTGCATCCGATATCATTAAATGCTACAGCCTTCATAATCTATAGCAGAACATTTTTACCCTGTGAAATTTCAGAGGACGAGTATCTGAGTCTTATACATTTTACACCTCAGCAACCAAGTAGCAAAGATCAATAACAAAAGAAAAAGACTTGAGCAGCATCCAGCCCTCAAAAGCACCTTTCAATAAAAATAATGTAATTTAGCAGGATGATCACTCTGTGCAAATATGATGGAGCACAGATGGAAAATGAGGAAAATTATAGATATGACTTTACGGGAGGAGGAAAGGAGGAAGAGATTTTTCACTATTTATTGGGATAATGAACAGATAATTCATGATTATTAAGCTGTAGTCTTCAGGCCTTATTCTGTCTCTCCTCAGTTCAGAGCTGGGTCTGTTTGTGCATCTAGCAGGGTCCATTGACTGGGGAAAGGAGAGGCCTTTATACTAGTTTTCATACATCAGTGGAGTCACGCAGGATTTACACCAGGACAGATGCCACTCAGGACTTTGCCTGCAAGAAGAGGAAGGAGGTAGAAGAAGCCACACACAGCACAGAACTTATTTCTTAACTATGATGGTGTTTGTTTTTCGAGAGCGTCTCACCTTCAAGAAAGGGGAAGCAGATCCGGAGTTTCCAGCCTGTGATAAGGACTACAACATCAAGACACTGCACCAGATAGCAATATCACAGCCCCAGGGAGAGCTGAGGGGACTGAGACTCCATCCTGCCACCTTTCCAGACCTGGAGAGCCATGCATCTTGAGAGCATGTGTTACCTGAGCCCCTGAAGGTGGGAGGTGGCAGGAAAGGTTTCCTACACTCAATTTTACAAGAGGGGACCTACTCTGGGGCACAGCATTGACTCTGTTGG
This sequence comes from Chauna torquata, assembly GCA_013399475.1. NCBI lineage: Eukaryota > Metazoa > Chordata > Aves > Anseriformes > Anhimidae > Chauna > Chauna torquata. The sequence continues at coordinate 1,832,549 of VXAL01001009.1, read as the reverse complement.
CTCTGGACACAAGGGAAGGATGCAAGGCACAGCAGGGACCAAGAGGAGGGTGCATCAGGGGGACAGAGACAGAGGGAATTGCGGCAGCTTGCAAGGGGGAGGAAAGGAGGGAGAGATGGGGGAAGGAGGGGACTAGTTCTTGTAGGAAATTTACACATTCCCTTTATTAAAACAAAACAATTCCTTTTCCCCTCCAAAATCCTTCCCTGCCAGTACTCAGCGCCAGCTCTTCTGCCAGGGGTCAGCACATGCAGGAGTGGGGGAGGGAAGGATGGGGGAGTGGAGGAGGTTGTCATGTCTAATGAATACCCTGAATGTATCGAGATATATATTTTTTTCATTTCAGAAAAGGTTCCATTAAGAGGGAGACAGCCCTAACATGTGCTTTGGCCCCTCATCAGATTTATGAGTATTTGCTCTGCTCTTTAATAGGAAACTCTGCAGCAACTGCCACCTTGCCTGCTCTCCCTGAGATACACAGTGGCTTCTCGGGGAAATGCACTTCATTATTAATGTGAATTTGTACGTTTTTATGACACTGCTTGGGGGAAGGGGCAGGCAGAGATTTCCTGGTGATATATGCTCATTTCTAACCATTTATTGTCCTAGACAAGCAAAGAACAATGATAAACATTGTTATAGAAAGTGGAGGGTGCCACAGTGACATTTTTGAAGGGAAAGGAGAGGTGGCTGGAGTGGTTTTCTTGTGGTTGCTTCCCTCCACTCCACCTCCTTGAGCAGCTGCATCAGATCAAGCAGCAGAGTGGTCCGTACAGTGGCAGCCACTGCCTCCCCTTGCCTGCTCATTTCTCAGCCCAGCAAAGACCATTTGCTCAGTGCTTTGCTACAGCAGAGTGTGTACAGAGGAAGGAAAAGGAGTTGTCCTTTGGAAAGCCTGTACTGCAGAGGATCACAAGCCTCAGAGTGAATGAAATGTTCAGAATCCCCATGCCCCTTTACCCCGGCAGTTTCTTTCTGATTTATTATTGAGCAACCTGACATGGAAACCCTGTGCACACAGTAGCAGCTGGAAGGCATCAAATCAGGCCAGGAAGAGAAAGGCAAGGGTCTGGGACATGCTTTACCAGAGCATTCTCAGCATCCTCTGGTTTCCCTTGCTACTGCCAGGCTCATCTGTGATTCATACAGCCACCCAAGAGTTCCAGGAGGGGGCGAAAATGGTGGGTTCCGGCTGCATTGGAGAACCAAAACATTTCAGCCTTCAAGCTCACCGAAAAAAGAGATCAGTAAGGCTGTGACCTCCATGTGATCACACTTCTCCTGTCTTTCCCATTCCCAGTAGTGGTCTGCATGGTCTGGTGAAGGTCAAGGTCAGGTTCCACTGCTTGTGCCATGCAGTCCCTCAAGCTCCAAAAGCCTAGGTGCTTGAGGAAGCTTCCCCGTTCCCCATTGGCATATCCTCTCTCTGCATTACCACCAGCCTGAGCTTTCTCTGTGCCATTGAACTCATAGCCTCCAGCTATAAGTGAACAATTGCCTTCACTTTGTGTTCATATTCTATTCCCTAGCCCTAAGTATGCACAATCCTTTGTAACAGGAGGTGTGCCCAACAGCTGAACACTGCTGAGACTTTGTTTGACATTTTTCTGCTCCCCTCTTAAAGCTGAATAATAGTGAGGAAGAACATCACAATAGCCATATAGGGTTAGGTCAAAGGCCCATCTGTGTCCACCCTATCTCTGACCATGACTACAGGACAGAAGTATAGTACCCTCCCAGCCTCCAGATTTACAATTCAGGGGCTTCTTTGGCCAGAGGAGATTTTGTTCCCCTCCTCCCAGAGCTGCAGATAACATGCGAGAGGCCTTCCTGATCCCTGCAGAAACTTGGACAAAACTGTGAGGCCTCTTGGGAAGAGCTCTGGAGGTGCCCCATTGTAAAGCAGGGAGCAGAGGATGTACAAACCAGCCCATGGTGGACAGAATGGTGCTGAGTCTTCACGCTAGTTCTTTGCACCTGGCTAAGCACAGGCAAGGAAGAAATGACACCCAGAGTTTAGAAGCGATATCAAGTTCCCAGACCTTAGGGTCCCCCTTGTTTTTCTATTCTGCTTTCCCATGTTGTATAAAACCGCCACCCTCAACCAGCAAGCTGGGGATTAGATTTCTCTCTCAGCTCTACACAGAGGAGGGCTTGCAGTCTCACTGCAGAGTTCGTACTAGCATGGACCAGTAATTCAGAAGAGGCAAAACTGCTTGTTCTGTTGCACATGGATAATACTACAGTGATCCGTTCTGGGTCTGCTTTCAGCTTTTCTAAAACTCCAAAATACTTTGTACACAGACAAAAGCATTTTTCACCTCTCCTGTTGTAGCACTGTTGAAATCCGAAATGTGAAATTATTGTTTTCATGAGGTCACTTAATGGAAACTTCCAAACACTCTCTAGTTCTAAAAACTCCCAAGTTTATACCATAAGCCACACAGATTACCTGAAATTATGTATCCTGATATGTGCAGTCAATATCCTGGTGTGGTGCACAGCTGCCAGCAGATACCTGCACCACACATCTCCATCTCTCCACTTCTCTGTCCTGTTTCAAGCCAAGGTTTAAAAACAGCTTTCTGCCCATTTCCCTGTCTCTGCCCTCTACTGCTGTCCAAGCAATCTCTGTGCAGTCACCTTGTAGCCCCATGCTGCACCAGTGCTCCAAACACAGCAGTGGCTGCACAGCCCCAACTGTATTTCTGAGGTCAAGTCAAGCCACTGGCACTGATCCCTACAGAGACTGAGTCCTTATGGCCACCAACTTACTTTATAGGGCTATTAAGAAGATTGATTTTGCCTTTTATCCACCTATTGATCTACATCCCAAGGGACATCACAGCAGAAGCGTTCCTCTGGGATATGACAATACTATGGCCTGTTTCGGCCTACTTTCACATAAATTGAACACACCACTCTTCCACTGGAGAAGGGCAAAGCTTAATACTTCCTTTGTGCTCACTCAGCTCAGGGGCAAATGACTGCATGTGATTCAGTCCTCAGCAAAGCTCGCCCCTAGGCTAGACATACACAGACAGATAGGCTGTGGGTGGGCTTCCAGTTCAGTAATTCACTTCCCTTCACAATCCTATGGAGCCCTAATCTGTTGGCCTTGGTTTTTTTAATGGTGCAAGACCCAGGTCTGTCATCCAGGGAAAAGATGAGGGGGGAAGTAATTCTGCTTATTTGATCAGTGTTTTTTTTAAAACGTCTGTGCTCCCAGGAATTATGTGGCCTTCTTCTATAAATCACAAATGCATAAAAAAATAACTCTCAGTATTTTTCCAAAGAGATTAGTGTGAAAGTTCCTATACTCATATTTCACGTCTGTAAAAAAATATCAACAAGAGTGATAAGTATAGCCAAAAAGAGTGTAAAAGCACACCCTGTCATTTGTTTTCCATGTGCCATATGTTTTCTGAATCCTGCACCTCCCACATATTGCATGCAATAACGTGGGGTGCACACATTACTCAGGATTATTTAGTTAAGCCCTGCCTACATGAGGGAATTAACTTAGATAAAGTCAAGCCACTGTGCTTTTTTTTTTTTTTTCCTTATTCTGGATTCACAGAGTAGAAAATTAAAGATCCCACTGTGCCAGGCTTCATGTCATTTGGTTTTAATTTAATTCATCTCTTCAATTCTCCCTGTTTCTCCTTCTCTTTGAGTATCATCAGTAGGTGGTCCAAGCATCAACCAGAAGATTTACTGGCAAGACTAAATGTATGAATGCTGTGAACACATTGTTTTTCTGATATGATTTAATGACCTTTTTGGCATTCCCATGGCTGTTGAAATCTTCCATAATAATTCCCTTTGGCAGCTGAAGCTCCTGTTGATCAGGTGAACGCTGATGCAAATGTCAAATGTCAATAAATTTGTAATCCATAAATGTAATCCTTGGTGCTGGAGTGAGACAGGGTTAAACAGAGTGCAGCAGGAGACACCTAAGATATGAGGTACATCTTATTACTGTGAGCAGAAAATAAAGAGGAAAGGTATACCACCTCCAAAAACTCTCCATAGTCAAGCTCTTCTCCTCCTCACTCCCTACTCTCCCTGCATGTTTTCTGAATTGTTGAGCTTTGACAAAAGAGGTTTTTATGGCTCGCATTTGGCAGAGTGAGTCTAGTGATTCAGGTTCTGTTCCTTGATCTGCTTTTGCCTCATTGTGTGAGGTTAGGATTTAACTTCTCTGTGTTGCTAAAGGAGCTCTTTACCAGTTCAGAGGTTTCAGAAGCTTCAGAGTTTGATCCTAGAAATGATTAGTTATGCAAGATATTCAGCAAATTAATAAGACCACTTATATAACTTAGGTGTTGCAGGAATGAGTCATGACTCATTTATAGTTTTAAGATGCTTGGAAAGGGCGAGCCATGTATGAAGCCTGATTTTATATACAATAAAGACATAAGAACAATCACATAATTTCCCAAGAGATTTTCTTAAGGGCCCTCCACTTTGACCTTTGGCTCTGAAAAGCTCCAGTTTGTTTGACATTGAAAAAAAGCAAATGTGTGAATGCAGTGCCATGAGCATTTGCACTTTGAACATGCTGGGGCTGAGCACAGCTGAACTGGAAAAGACTGCAACAGCTAATGTACTGGGAAAATATAACAGAGGCATTTACTTAATAACTCAACTAATTCCTTTAGCTCACCTTGTAGAGATTTAACCTTTGAATAAGAGAGTCCCTAGTTCAAAATCCTGTGTCTCCTCTGTCCTCATGTTAATTTTTAAATTATATATCATTGTTGAGAGGCCCTTGTGTTGAGCATTACAGGCTATTTTTCATGTCTAAACTGGGGAATTATAACTGAACATTAGCTACTGGCTATAAATCACACAGAATAAAGTGGCATCTGCATCTACTCAGTAATAAGAGTGGGAGAAATGTAACTTACTTAAACTGAGACAGGAAAGAGGACACAAATGCAGAAGCAGAGATAATTGTGACTTGGGAAAACTAATGGTTCTTCCAACCATGTGGTGCTGTGGAGTCCTGTTTTCTGGAGCTCTCCACAACCAGCATTGTAAGTGCATGGTCACAGCAGGAGCTCAGTCAATTTGAAGGAGAAACACGGAACTGGAATGTATTTCACACACCCCTGCAATGCCAGCTATCATGCTGCTGGTCACACCAGGCCAGGGTTGGGGTAGGGGAAAGCTTTTTCAGAGCCTGGAAGCAGCACTCGTTTGCTCTCCCCATTCCCATCCTCCATCAGCAAGCATGAGTGAGTGGTGACCACAATTCGCTCTCCCTGGAATATATTTTTATTTCTAATTGCAGCTAAAGCCCAGGTAAGGAGGAGGCAGCAAAAGGCTGTTAACAGAGCAGTCACAGAGGCTGCAGGGTCCAGGCTGACCAGCTATTTCTCTGGTGCTCAGCTCACATGCAGGAAACACTGCTGCTCCTGCGCCTTTCTGAACAGCTCACTGATGATACAGTGCTATCTTAGAAGAAAACAAAATAAGCCTAAGCTTCTAACTGAACATGGCCTGCTTCTTGCATTTGTCTCTGCTGGCATTTCTTTTACCTTTTTTTTACTTTTTTTTTTTGTTTTTTAGTTCCCTAACTTTCGAGAAAGCTTCCAAGATCTCGTTGTTTTCGTTGGGGTAAGCAAAAGCTACCTGCATCACTGGAAATTTGTCGTTCTTTTTCTAAGAGAGAGATCATCTTTAGTTCTGTGCAGCACCTTGCTCAGTGCAGTCTTCTGCCTGCCACTGGTTTTGGACCCTAATACATCAATAACATAAAAAAAAAAAAAAAAGCCAACTGCTTGTATGTTTCAGCCTAACATGCCAGGGATCTCCAAGGACATTTGCTGCTGCCTGTCCAGAGATTTTTTTGTTCTGGGGGTCACACACCTTCATCTGTGCAGTGCCAGCCACCAGAGCTGCTTAATAAACTGCCTGAACCGACTGTAGCAGGGACTCAGGATTAGCTCTCCCTGTAGTGCAGGTCTCTTCTGAACAGACCTCCACAAAGAGACTTTGCTGAAATCAGGGATTTAGGTTTGGAGTTTTTCATTTGTTTGTTTTTGTTTGTTTGTTTGTTTCTTCATAACAGACAATGAGGAAAGCAGCCTTTATATGCAGGGTAGGTCAGCGCACTGGCAGGAGGCATTTGCTCAGGAGCAGCTGCCAGGAGCGGGGCACCAGAGTCCCCAGCCCTGCTCCTGCTGCTGCTGCCAGGAGAGGGTGGCCACCCAAAAGCTGCAAGGTCCTTTTCTGCTCCCTGACTCAGTTTCCCAATCTGACAAGTGGATGCAGTGTTCCCATGACTAAACTCAATAGTTGATGCTGTATGTGGGTAACAAAGTGTTTTGCAGTCCTCCTCTTAAGATGGTTACTATTGAATGGTTCCTCAGCAGAGACATGAATGTCTCTGCCCATTCCCTTGTCCTTCACAGCTTCCTAATGCACGCTGGTCCAGTCTACACAATGGGCTCATAAGCAGCGGTCCCCAAGCAGTAGGTTTTTGTTCTCTTTGTTCAGTGCCACGCACAACGGGTTTCTGGTCCGGGACCAGGCTCCGAGTAGCAGTAATTGCAATAGGTGCTTCGCTGATTAGAGGCAAACTTCAGGGCATTCTTAAAAGCTTTGCTGAATGGAGGCCTATATGCTATATATTTATTAGGCTGTTCAGCAGTAATTCAGACAGCTGAGAATTGTTGAGGACCTGGTCTATCTAATTGTGTGTCTAAATCATAGTTGCGCTGTGATTCAGAGGTACTAACATTACAGTCTATACAGAATGGCTTAGGTTATATGGTCAGATTCCTGTAGATGGTCAGTATGTATCATAAAATTTAAAATTACAACTTGCACCATAAAGCTACTGACTCAAATTTATTATATATTGCAGCACAACAAGCAAATTAATACTAGATGCAGTATATGCCCAGACATTAATGTGAGCAGAGGATGAAATATTCTCTTCCTAGCTCATTGGTACACCTTCCCTTCAGAGCAGAATCGAATTGCCCAGAATCACCAAAGAGGAGGAAGCCACCAGGAGCCCAGTCCTGTGCGGTGCTGGGCTCCCCGGCTCCAGGGACACAGGAAGGACATCACACACCTCGCAGCATTAGGCCCCGGGGTTTCAGAACTTGCAGTTCTGCTCCATGCATCATGCATACAAGAGCTGAGCTCTCAGCAAAATCTTTTTATTATTCGCCATAAAGAATCACAGCTGTGAAAAGCAAACTAGAGAAGGAGAGTGGGAACAGGCAGGCACTCTCCCCTGGACCGATGTAAATCAGGTGCAATTCCACTGCAGGTCCGCTGAATTACACTGTTGTCACTCTGACATCAGCGAAGAATCAACCCCTTTACCTGCAATAGATGAGTGAAATATCTTACAACTGTGTGTCCAGGAGCCTGCTAAGCCTCTTGTAGAGTTGCTGTCAGTATGCCCAGGGCAGAAGCATATTTTTTTTCTTACTGTTGTACATAAGGGCTCTGCTGCAGCCGACAACATGAAATGTGTTAGTTCGGTTTGTTCAAAATGGAGTGTGTTTGTTAAGTGTTGCCTCTTTGATGTTGCACTGCCATCTCCATCTTTGTCATCATTGCCCATCTTTTTCAATCTAATGAACTCAAACCATCAGTGCAACTTAAGTTCGGCTGTCTGTTCTTGCATAGTTAATATTAAAAATGTACTAACAGTGTGGCTGCGAAATCAAATTATGCACATAAATATGCTGGCATAGCAGAGGAGGCGGCAGAAGCTGAAGTTAGCAACATTGATGCCAGTTCACATTTGCAAATCAACCGTCAATCTGTCATTAAACATGTTATCAAATGATGATAAGTGTATGCTTCTTGCTTGCATTGGCGCGCTTATTCCCGATGTTGATGTGCATTAATGGGATAATGTGCATTAACATAGTCTTGCTTGGATGAACACAAAACATTTTTTATCCGTCTCAGTTTGTTTCCCCCTGTGGCCCCCAAGTAAGTGTTTTGTGTTATCAAATTGCCAAAAAATGGGAAAACACATTACTTTTAATTAGCAAAAATTTTGAGTCATTATTTTTTTTTTTTAATTTTTATCCAGACTCTCTCCTGTGTGTTGTCAGTTGAGGTGGGGGGGACAGAAAAACATTCCCCTGCCTTCTCTAAGTAAAATGATTAATGTCAGAAACTCAGAGACTGACAATTATGTTCTGTCTTAATGCACTGGCCTTTCATCTGCAGTCCTTGCTTTTGACACGAGTGATGGTTTCAGTTCAGCGATATGAAAGGCAGGGAAGGAAATGATCTCAGGCATTCCCAGCCCATTGTGTGGTGCCGTACTCAGACATGGCAAGCAGTCCTTGAGCTGGCTTCATTTAGCAGTTTTGCATATGAGTCGGCAACGGCCGTACCTAGAGATTAAACAAAAAGCTGAAGAAGAATGTGGCTCCTCTGGGAAGTAGCTGAGTTTCTGAAGGAAGTTCCCACACGATTGCCCGGCTCTGCCACCCCTCCTGTGTGATGTTGTGTAGTTAGGGCACCGCTTACAGCACACGCTGTCAGTAAGCTTCCTCAGAAATAAAAAAATCCTCACTGGAAAGAACAAAAAGGGATGGAAAACATAACACCATAAAAAGAATCTGGTTACCACCCCACCACATACGCCGTGCCTGCCCGCCTCACAGCCTCTGCCCCACAGAGCCCATGAGGTGAGGGCTCAGCTCATCGGCTGCCTGGGGAAGGCTCCATTGCCCTGGGAACCATTTCAACAAATACAAACAATAGTGTTTTTTTTCATTGCTTCTATTCAGAATTTTTTTTTTTTTTTTTTAACCCAGACACAATTCAATGCTTTTGGAAAAGTTGAGGTGGAACTCTACCGGAGCAGGAAAAGCATCTGCTGATCTTTTGTTCTTATGGGACTTCAAGGTTTTCAAACTCTTTTTAAAAAGCAAATGAAGCAAGGTTCTTCCCACCCCTTGGAGAACAGCTGTTCTTTTAAATCTTTTCATATTTATACAACAGGGGCAAAACTGTGATGATCTACCCAGGTTTTTACAGTAAAACAGCTGTAATAATGAAAAACAGTGCAGATAATGTCTGATCCTGTTCAAAACACCAGGAATTATTCCAGGATTTTTACCAGACTTTACCAGTAGTGTTATCAAATCAGGCTCAAGAGCTGCCTTAAAGGAAAGTCAATCACATAAAGTGTTTTATTTTTAGTTTACGAGCTGGAAAATAAAACTCATTCTAAAACTTTTATGAAAGACTCATATTATTTACATGTCTCTAAAATAGCAACTATTTGTCATATAATAAAAATGTTTATAAATTACTCTTGGTCTCTGTTTATGACTACATTAAACATCTAAACATGGCTTGAGATTTGTCTTGAACTTAAAAAATTGGAGCTAGTAGAATAATGAGTTTCTACATTTGAACTTTTTGGTAAATGGGTCAAACTTTTGATCACTCTTCTTTTTTTCTCAGTCTAATAATGCCATTAACTTCAGGCATCCTATTCAGGTCTGTGATTTCTATTATCTGGATTATTTAAAGGAAAAATAATAGGGAGTAATTATTGATTTTTTTTAATTGTCTTGATTTTTGAAAAGTCATCCATTGCATTTCCTATTATTTTTAAATTGTGGATACATCAGCACAAGTTTCATACTCATAAAGCTCTAGTAACAGTAATTGCATTCCTGTTAATCTTAGCTTCAGTAAGTCCTCATGTTTTCTACTTCTAAACCAAAGATCTTGTCTTGTAATACAAAGAGCTTGAATTTTAAGTGTGTTTTCTGTTACTCACCCATTACTGGCAGAAATTATCCAGCAACATTTTTTTTTTTTTAACAGATGTGTAGCTTTATGTTGCTTCTACTCCATAAGTTACCTTGAAATTAACTTGTCAAACATTCGCCCCACTGCTTAGGGAAGGTTCCTAATCAGATGAGTGGACCAATTTGTCATGACCTGGAGGACAGGTGCCGGAAATCAGATGGCTTTAAAAAGGTTCACAGTGAAGGCTGAGTATGAAGGACTCCTGTAAAGCAGCTTGGACTAGACTCCTGTAGATGCCTATTCACATAAAAAATGGCATTTGAAAAACTAGAGTGAGAAGTGTGTCTTGCTGTCTCACTTTCCACATTGATTTTGACCCCTTTAATAGATCTCCCTGGAAGTGCTTCATTACCAGGGATGAGTTCTTTCTCTTTTTCAGCACTTGGCAAACACCAGAACAAGGTGGAAAATGAGCATCTCAAAATTGAACCCAGATCCAAAATACTGGCTATATCATGCTGCTATTCGGGAGAAGTCTGGATCTGGGTTTTATCTTTGCTGCTTCAGCCACTCTCTGCTTCAAACAGATGTATTAATCAGTGCATTAATTTACCAGTTTTCATTAAGCAGTTTGAAACAGTGAGATGTTGGGTTATTCCTCAGTAATGCTGGGTTACTCCTCAGTATTCATTTGTCAAAGGAAATACTGAATGTGGGATTAGCAGTAACGGAGTTATGCTATTCTTCCTCTTCATTCTCCCAGTCTTTATTCTTCATACTGCATCTTCTTCTATTATCTTAGGTCTAACTTTGGAGTGTTTGTCAGTTTTTGAAAATGGCAAGTAATTAGTCAATATGTTTTCACCATATGTATCAGGCTCAGTAAAGAGGCAACCATTGGCCTTTGTCATGGCACAGTAAGCATTCGTTTTCTCAGCACTTCAAGTTACGCTGAGTGTGTGGTGAACGCCAAAGAATTTAATGAGGAATTTTACTATGAAACATTTGACATAATAATTCAGTGTTCAGCTCAGCTGACAAATTTGGGGTGAGTCCCCTTCTAAGATTTCCTTGGTTTGTGCTGTTCACACTAGAGATCTTGCATGAGCTGTTTCTCCCCTGCCTGGTACCCTGTATGAGCAAAGAGGATGTGCAAAGGGTAGATAAATTGTTACTGACTCAAAATGGTCATTTTACATGTTCTTGGCACAGATGCTGTGTACAACAGGGAGGAATTCTTGAAACAATTTTCCCTTCCAGACTGTCTTTTTACTTACCCCAAGCTAGTTAATGCACTCTTTCCAGATAGATAGAAGTTTTTGCTTTAAGGCTTCCACTGCTGATGACTGTCAACTATCTAAAAAAAAAAAAAAAAAAAATCAGAATCTTATCTTAACTTTGCTGATACAAAATGGCATTTGCCCAGATTTAGCCTTCTGCTGAGCAAAAATATGTACAGTATTTTCCGGAGAGATATGGGACAGGCAGCAGCTCTGCCCGGTCTCTTTTCCCCCCTTCGGGAATACTGTATTTCAGTTGTCTGTGGAACAGGTTTCTGCATTCTCTGCTGGGTTTCTTTAGATTTTCAGATAGAACATTTGAGCTTAGATTCAGTTCAGTGATTTACAGGTATTTTGTTTAACATTTTGGGGTATGTACAATAAATAGTCATGAATAAGAGTGATGGCATTTTGTTTTACTGCAGTAATGATTTAAATTTACATGGCATTGCTATTGAAGTCAATAGGACTTTTTCCTGAGTGTGTTTTGCAGGGTACGGTATCATTAAAATATGACAGTTAATAGTCTTGTTTATGTTATTATATTTGATGAATAAATATATCAGTCTGTACATCAAACTCTGTTTTGTTTATACTCTTTAATTGTAGTCTTATCTCCCCTAGAAACATGTTATATCTTTTAATTTTATAATTATCCACTTTATTCATGTGTGACACTACAGAACTGCCACTTATATCCTATGAGACATCCAAATGCAAGCAGATGGAAGACATGCAACCACTAGAAAATTCAGATCTGGATCTGAATCCAGCTCTATATTTTCAAAGAACTCCATGCTTTCAGGTCCAGCGTCTTGGTTTGGGCTGTTGTATAAAGGAATGAGAGTTGCAGAATGGGAGTCTATACAGGATATCTGAACATAAATTGTCAATAGGGATTTTACATGATCCTCCAACACCTAAATATTGCTTTCTGCCTCTTGAAGGAGACTAGTGCTGTAAAAGGCAAAGAGGTAGCACTTCACACATTGGTCTTTCTGAAGTTTTTCAAAAAATGAATTCAAGATTTATTGGGCCGGAGAGAGGGAACAGAAACATAAGCATAAGCATAACTTTTTAGCCTAGTGGTTACAACACTTGGCTGGAAAGGGTAAAAGTCAGTCTGTGCTCCAAGGACTATTTTGTTTGGACTAAGTTCACAAGGCAAAATGCATTCACAGTCCTTGGGTGTAAAGCCTCAGGGTCTGCCTCTCCCAGGTAAGCAACCCCATGAGGCAGCAGAATCATGCTCCTTCTGGTTTCTTCTCTCTCAATTGGAGATTCACTTTTGCAAAGCTTCCAAAGACCAAATAGTAGTTGGAAAATGTAGGTCTGAGTCCCCTACACCAAAGATGGATGCTCTAAGCCCCAAGAAATCCATCAGCCAAATGATAGTTTTAGAAGAGCAAACTCCAATAGGATTTTGAAAGAAAGTCTAGAGCTTTGTCTGCTTAGAAATCTCCTGGGCTGTTTTAACTCAGTAGAAATAACTGGGTAACTATATTTCAGGTATAACTGATGGATTTCCAAGGCTCCAGCGAGAAATACCCTACAACAAGGCACCAAACTGCTCTCAACATCTTTCTATTCTCCAGGTCTGGCTCTAAGCACATTCCCCTACAGCTTACCAAATTTCATTGGTTCCCTTCTGAGGCAAACTCTCATCCTGTGTTACCTCACCATAGAGCAAAGCTGTTAGAGGAGAAGAGCATCGTCACTCTTAGACTGAGTCCAAAGCCAAGCTTGCTTGTTTGGGATCTTTCGCCAAAACAGAGTTGATGGGAAAAAAGTCAGAATGAAAAGCTTGAAAGTATGATACTTATATTGTTGTAAAATTACTTGTATTATAGTGACAAAAGTTTAGTAAAATATCTCGGGTGTTACATATGTGCATAGGAAGACAGCATTCACACGATTCTGCATGTTCTCCTTTAAAATTTTTCTTTTTGTCTGTTGATGTAACACAACAAATATTTACTGCATGATGCTGTTTCTAAAGATAGTGCCTTCTTTTTTATCCAGTAGCCGAAACATGTGTGAGAGCAGGCTGGGAAAAGGGAACACCCAGGTATAAAATCATAGTGCAGAACAAGTCACTGAGATTACGAGAGCAGCTGGCAAGAAGAGACATGCAGCCAGATGATAATCAAAGTAAATAAATAAATAAATAAATAAATAAAACTTACGTTTCCCCAGGTACAGAAGTGGTTTCTGAAAACAACATCTTTAGTTAGTATAATTTTTTGCATCTACTTTATTAGTATATTTATTTGCTGGGTAATATTTTAACCTCTTAGCTTTTGAAAACCTGCCACACCTATTTCATGTGTGAACAGAACTTCTGGTAAGTGGCCCTCACAAAAGTCACCCCTCTAAGGCAGTCATTTAAGGAAGAAAAAATCTGCTTAAGAGAGTGAGTGACACAAAGTGAATACTTTTCCCAGTTAGCACTTGAAGAAGAAGATATCATAATATTTAAACCAGTTTTGAAAACTTTATATGAAAATAGAGGAAGAGGGAAAAAAACCATAAAACACTAGTTGCATACAGAGAGAGGCCAAAGACAGTTCAGTTGCCATAGAGATTATTACTGGCAATTGATACTCAACAGCAGATTGGGAGCTGTTACAATATTTTTACTAATACTTTTTCTTAATTGGTTATTTATGTATTTTGGATCCATCTCTGTGCTGAGTCCAGATTTTACTCTTTACCTGTCATTCTTTCTGACATGAAGCAGTAATGACTGTGCTGGATATCAGGCAGTTCCTCGATTTGTAAACATTAGCAGGGGTCATGAGTACATAAAATGACACGTGGACGAGTCATCGTGCTTGGCATTGGCTGGCAAAGGAGAAGGAAGAAGCATCACAAATGCATTCAATCTCTGTGAGGCTTCATCACAAGCACTCTTCCGTGCAAACCCTTATTACCATTATAATTATGACAATTTTTTTGTAGGTGCAGCAGAGAGGATGCAGAGTGCCTTTCAATTTTCCCTCGTGTATAAGCAAGGCTAGTCGTTTAACACAGGCATGTTCCAGTGCATAAACTGGTAATTTAGAAAACATCTTATTGCAAAGCCTTTCCCTCTCCTCCTTGTCTTCCCTTCATAAAGAATCATCCTGTTGCCTGTGTGTGCTGCTGCAACTGAAAACACCCAGGCTTCTCATAGCCTCTTCAATGGAAATATGTTTAAGGGCTCATGCTAAGTTAAGGGACCTTTTAAACCAATCAGCTTCTACAAATTCAATTCTTATGTTTTTCATTATTTTTTATTTTTATTTTTATTTTTTAAGAGTGCCCAGTCCTGTACATACTTGATGTTAAATACATTTTAAAATATTGCTGGACTTTTTTCTACCACAACGCTAGTGTTTAGGGAGGTATCTTTCCAGGATGCCTGAGATCAGCCAGAACCAGCTGGATTTTCATTGCCTTTCTCACATCCCCAGCCTGCAGTTCCCTGCCTGTTCCTCCTGCCTTTCAGGTGCAGGGGGACGGGGGAGCACACTGGTGGGGAAGCTGCAGGGAGGGCTCTCAACTACACAGTGCCAACAAAGTGTTTTAAAAGGCAGAGAAAGAGAGGGAAGGAGAAACACGCTTTTTCTCCTCTGATCTCCTTTAGTTATCATGATCTCAAGGGTTATTTGTAATGATAGTAGACACTGCATTTCAGATGGAAATGTGATTTTCCAAGCTGACGGTGTCACTTTAAGTAAACAAAGTTAATTCTGCTTCCTGCTATGCAAGGCCTAATCTCATTACCCAAACCACAAGTAGCATAACAGAAAATATTCCCATCTGTCAAAAGAACTTAAAATAAAGGTGGAAATTGTTTTTATGTTTTGTCCCCCTTCTTCCCCCCCAAATCCCTCAATGCACGTTAATTATCACATCAGATCTATTTAAACCTGTTCAGATCCCCTAGTCTCTGCCTGTGGCTCCTCTTTCATTTGATGTGCCTATGGAATAATCATGTTTATGCTGCATCTTAGAGTTAATGCTCAGTTTTGATGAGCAGTAGCTGGAAGCTGCGAGCTGGATCCCTGACCCTTTCATCTTGCTGCCAGGTGCTCTAAGGAGGCAGAACAGGGGGTAACTTCATGACGGCTCGAGGCTCACCCAGAGGTGATCTAGATTATGCTCAGCCCCTTCTTCACCTAAAATGAAGAGAGGAAATCTCTGAGCTACAGACAGTGCAACAGGGAGCGAGGTGGTTAAAGTCAGGTGTGCTGAACCTGTGCCTGTATCTCCAGGGGGCTCTTGGACCTGTTGCATACAGGCCTCTAGTCGGGGTGGTTTGGGCCTCTCTGAAGCTGCATGAAATGGCAGATCCAGACAAGCCCCCAGTGCCACCAAGACTACTGACCTGTGGTACTGATATATGTTTTCCAGGACTTACAGAGCAGTGCAAATGCACTCATTCCCCTGTTGTTTCCGCTGGTGTAAATCCTGAATAGCTCAGCTGGGTTTAGCAGAGTTTAAGTTCCTTGTGGGTTACATGGGGAGCAGAATCGAGGAATCAGTGCTGCTGACTCCAGTGGGGAGCACACTGACATTCCCGGCTCTGGCTTTAGGCAGGAAAATATCCAAACATACTATAACCTATTATTGAGTGATTGTCACTCATTTCAAACCAGCAGCCACCAGTCATAAGGGGATCATTCATAAAATCCTCCAACAACAGTATTTTTCATCCCCTCTTCATTTAAAATGACCTTTATATGATGATAATGTCTGCCTCCCTGAGCCTTAATTGCTTAATTAGAAAAGCAGGTTCTCTATTAGGTAAAATTTTTTTTTTAAAAAAAAAAAAGAAAAAACAAAAACTATTTTTTTGTTGTATGTATGTTGTTTCCTTTGTTTTAAGCTCATCAACAATATCTTAAAAGCTTTAAAAGGACACATTCAAGTGGTTATATTTTGTTAACTTAAGTATTTATTTATTTGCTGGTTGAATGTTTTGTTTTCCTCTCTCTTCCTGAGAGGTATTTACAGCAGGAATCTCTCCCTTTAGGAATTTCTCTGTACTTTACTACCTCACTTGCACAGCACTTTGCAGGGGGAAGAAGAAGAAGAAGAAGAAGGAGGAGGAGAAAGAAAGAAGGAAAAAAAAAATTGAATCTTCATTGAACAGCTGTTATAGGTTCTGGGTGTGCTTGGGAATTTATTTATCATGGGCAAGTGGCTGGGGGCTAAGCAAAAATATTCTGCCTCATATGTGGAGACCACAGTCTATGCCCTCCCTGAGAGCCCTGGTAAGCCTTGTTCTGCTTGAGCTTGCCTTTTGGAGCAGATTGAATTTTGCTTTCTTTTTTGTATGGGACTTTTTAACAATATTTCCTTAATTTTGTAGTGGTGTTTTTAAGGTCTAGTCGATCAAATTATTACTGTAGGGTTGCTTCTGACTGCACAGTTGTTGAAAGTTTTAAAAAAGTCAATTGATGCAGTTGTTCTAGAAAGCCATACAGGTTTTGCCTTGGATTGGATTTTTTTTGGATAGCACTGTTATAATAATGCAGTACACTGAAAGCAGAAGGCTCCAGAGGTGGCTTGTATTAATGCTGATCACAGAGATAAGTTACAGCAAAACAGCATTTCTAAAGTAAGTCTTGGGGTTGGAGCAGCTGCATTCATGCAAAAGCCTCTGCTGTAGCAAGACAGCAAGAACAATGTTACAGGTGCTGCCAGCAGCCATGTGACAGAAACACAAGAAGAAATATTTTAAGATGACCTAGCCTTGAGAAGCAGCCACAGATATTTCTCCCCAGAAACAAACATCCTTTTGCTGTGTTCTTTTTAAAATAATACCTTGCTAGAGAATATGATCTTAAAAAGTAAGAGGGTGAATGATGAATAACTAGGATGAGAAGAATGGACCCAAAGCGACTTCAGGCAAAATCAGCAATTAAATTATTTGGACTACTTATGGTGGTAGTGAGAAAGTTTAGTTTCTGTTCATAGAAGGGTCTTGAACTCATTTTTGGTGTTTTGGATTGTAGAAGGAATTTCAAAGGCAACTTGGCCGCCCTTCCCTTTTTGTACTGCTTCAATAACATAACTCCTCAGAACTCTGGTTGTGATTGCTTTTAGCACAGTACAGAAGAGCAGTGAGAAACACTCTTGCCCACTAAAAACTTGCAACCCATACAGCCGTATGGAAGGGAGGAAGGAAGCACTGTTATCTGCACCTAGAACATGCATGAGGGAATGAAATGTTAGTGGCCACGTTGAGTAGTAAAACCTGATGAGTAAAATGAAGGCCATAGTCATTTGATGAAATACGGCATGCAAGAGATGCAATAAGCTGTGTTCTTCTCTGACACCAATGAGCACAATGAGTCGCTTTCTGGGCTTTGAAAGCATTTAAGAACTCTGCTTACATTCATTTCAACCTAGATGCTTTTAAGGATCTCAGCTATTCTGCCTAGATTTCAGAAGATTTATTCATCTGTTTGCTAATATGAATTCAGAGCATGGCAGGAGTTAATTGCGAAAGGTGATATGGCTTCTCTTTGAGTAGTTGTGTGTGGCATTTTGGGCAGGCTTTCTCTGCTCAAGCTCGAAGCCAACAAAAAGCCAGGTGGCTGCGTTGGCATGGTGCTTAGCCCTACGTAATACATCTGATGGGAAGCAGGGTTTATTAGCTTGGCACTGCACTCCCTGAATTTTAAGGGGTTTGGATAAGCTCTGGCTGGCATCCCACTGGGTCAGATATATCCCTTGTTATGTGTGTCTAAGGTAATATGGGAGCGTGCAATCCTAGTCTTGCTGATTTGCAAAATTCACTTGACCTAATACCTGTGCAACTTGGAAAGTTTTTTTTTTTTTTTTTGAAAACTTGTGTCACCTCTTAAGCATGGGGAAAGAAGTTGAAAGTACATTTTGAGGTGGTACAGGGAGGTTGTGTGTGTGGCCAGAAAAAGTACTTGCAAATGGCAAAAATTGGTGTTTCACTAGGAAAGGCCGAAAACACTTAGAAATGATCTATGTTTAATATATTTGTTGTAGCCTGAGGTCACAGAGGGATGTGACTTTTTGGAAAAAGATGGATAAAACTTGTAGTTCTGAAAATATGTATTTTACTGTAGGGCATTTTCAAAGGCTTTTTTATTGTCCACATCTTCTATTTCACTTATGTTTCACTTTCTATATATTATTCATGTTGTCTATTTTAATAAGTTTTGGGCCAAGCTATTGTTCTCTGTTAATAGTTTGTTGCAAATAGCATTGCTTGGATGCAGAGTTGGAGCCTCTCTGAAACACTCTGATAACTGAGGTGCAACCCCAGTAACAGGCAGGTGAAGTCCTTTGTGAGGTTTTATTCCCAGCAGCTAAGCTACAGGAGCCAAAATATCTGGATTCAGTTTCGGCCCACGCTATTAAGGCAAATAAACATAAATCAGGGAGAGGTGCGTCTGCAAACACGCACAAAGGCACTGCACACACCATGTGTGGGATGGAGAAGAAATTGGTGTTCACACTGCCAAAAGGATATATTGTCTGGAGCAGGCTTCCATAACAGCATTTCTTATCGAGCACCTATGGAAAACTCAGGCCCTGTCTAACGCTCAACATGTGGCTGGGGTCTATCAAGTTTATGGAAAATGTTAATTTTCTTAAAATTAAGTACATTCTTAATTACTTTGTTAAATCTTTACTTTCCTTCTGCAGTTTACATCTCAAAAATCACTTGCTTCTTTTATTGAACACAGGAGGAGCTTCAGGTAGGATGCCGAGCAGTGCCTTCCTTCCTGTGTGACCCTCCTCTCATCAGTGCGCAATTGCAAGTGGGACAGCAAAGCCCGCTGCATATAAGGTGCTCTGCTAAGGCAGTGTTGGTGCCTTTATTCTCCTCTTTTCTCTCCCCTTCTCTTTGTCTTTAGATTCCGAAACACATGTAAAAGTTTGCATTCAAGTCAGGCTACCTTTGTAATAAATTCATTTCTGAGAAAAATCTGACCAAACTGCAATACAAAGAAACTGTCTTTGCATCGTGTGAGCATTATCGGGTACATCGTTATGATCAACAAACAATCGTTTTGGTATTTAAACAAAAGAGGAAACATTTTTTTTTATGTCGTATGGAATGTTTCTGAGACCATAACATCCTATTAAGGCAAAATAGGGCTGGCAACAAAGTTTATCTGATTGGATCTGTGATCTGCCAATTTCTGATGAATGGAAAGAGAAAGGCATGAGCGTTAGGGTTGAAAATCAACTAGAATTTCTCCTTTTACTGCTTGTATAAGACTGTTCTCTGTAGCTTCAGGAACTTCAGTGGTGGAACTTACTGCTGGGGACAGGAACAGAGATTAGGTTAAAATCAGTGACAGGACCTGATTAGCTATGGACTGCTTTTATTTACTCCTTTCACGTTTGGAGTTTTCTGACTCTGTATATAGTGTGTTGTATTATTAAAATAGTTTATATTTCCATAGTGGCCAAGCAACAGAAGCGTCCATTTTGCTGAATATTTCACATATCCACATTAAATCATAATCTCTGCATAAAATGTCCATAGATATATATTTTTTTTTTTAATGGGGTATCTGGTTTATGGTTGCAGTTTTGAAAACTGTTAGCTAGTTGAGCAGTTTAGACTGAGCAGGAGTCAATGATGGCCTCTTTTTATAACTCAGTCTTCCAAAGTCTGCTGCAAATGCAAATACCGAAAGGAGATGCCCCAATGTTAAGATGCTGATATTCATATAGTATATGAAGTGACAGTGTGGTATGTGTGAAATAACTTTATCACAGGCCATTTTGTAAGCTTTCTTTAGCAGAGAATGTTTCCCCAAGTAAAAATGTGTAAACTATGTGCAAAATTGAGGCACTTGGGGGGCAGGGGCAAGACTAATTACAATTGCAGTTACTGTACTTTTGTTCCTTCCAAGTCTTTTGCTACAATTTTCATAGCAGAACAAAGGAACCGAGCTGAGATGCTTGTCTATGGACTCTGCGTTCTGCAAACCAAAATCTGGCAAGCTCTTGTAGAGACCTTCCTGGGCTCTGGCTACTAGCCCTTTTGGCAAGTGCTGAACTTAGTTTTAAGGTCCAATTAAACATTTGCTGAGGTCTAAGGACCTGATCCATTCCTCATGTCATTTTCCCATGAAATAGCTTCTCTGAACTTAAATTACTTATCCCTGACTATAAGCAAGAGCAGAGTCGGGACATGTGGCACTATATCAAAAGATCTATTAGATCTCTCAATAAAACAAACACATCGTTTGAAGTTGTTTAGCTGTTTCTAGAGCAAAGCAAGAACTTCAGAGAGAGCACTTTGACAATTGGGTGAAAAGGAATCAGTTTTTCTCTCTTCTCCCTGCCTTTCCACTCTATTCACCTTCCCCTTTTCCCTATTTGACTTTTCTGTTCAACTTTCTCCAAGGGAACCTTTAAAGACAGGTTTACAGTAAAACCTTTTGCCAGCATAGTAATTTTGGTTAGGGGTGTCGTTCTTATTTTTATAGCACTTCTATACTGGCACAACCTTGAGCATAGGTTCAGCTGTACTTAAGCTGTATCAGCAAAATCACTTTTTTTTTTTTTTTTTTTCATTCAGGGAACTAGTAAAAACTTAACTGCTAAATGATCTCTTTTGGCAGGACAAGCTGCATCTGTGTTAGTGGGCTTTGCTGGTGTAGCAGTAGCTGTAAAATGTAGGGTTGGCCAAAAGTGTAACCCTCAAAAATAATGCTGTTGAAATGTGCTTGCTTTGAACTTATTTGGCCTCCATGTGCTGAAGAGACAATGGTTGTAGCATACTAAATTCACAAGACTAAAACAAGCCTTATAATGATTAAATTCAACTCCCCAACCATAACTTAGGCAACTCCCCAACTTGACTTCTGTAACTTAATCTCATAGAGTGAAAAATACATCTGTGCTAAACTGAAGAGCCATGGCTGATGGCAGTGGCTGTTACCTTCTCTTTGATTATAATATCATGAAGCTGTCATTTTAGTATGCCTCAGTTTCTCCATCTGTGAAACAAAAGTGCAACCATGTCTCAGTGCTATAGAGGTTCAGGAGCTTGACTAACAAGGTATTTTGACATCTTGGTGCACAAAGGGTATGAGCAGTGTTGATTAAGAGGACTCTCTGGCCATTTTGTACTTTGTGAAACTGTAGCACCACTTACTGGTTTTGCTGCAGAAATTCCATCCAGCAAACCCAGGCAATGTTGTTTAGCTTCTGCTGTCATAATAACTATTTCCTGAGAGCCGGGAAGATGTACTCCTTCCTTATCCTGCTTGCTGTAGCCCAAAGGATCAAAGATAAGGATTATAATGGTTATGTTCAAGCAGAGAATTTGTTGATTGGGATTTATCCTTTTAAATATGTGTAAGTCATAGAAAGCTTTGCAGTCAGAAATATTGACTTCATTGATCCATGCCAAGAGCAGAAGAAACCCATGTGGGTTGAAGTGGAAAGGCTGTGCAAGATGCTTATAATAAAGATGTTATCTGATAAATAAGATATTGCTTTATTCCTGACCAAGGAAAATTAGAAATCCAGACTGTAAGTACACTGGTCAGTTCATTCCAAGTAAACTGTGGCAGAATTTGTCTTCAGTGATCAATATTCAGTATTAGGACATTGTGTTCCTGTTTCTGGTCAATGAGATAGCTGCAGGTCCTCCTTCTGCATTGTTTATGGGTTTTACAAGGAGAACATCTAAATGAATCAACTTCAGAAGGATAATGAACTATAAATGCAGAGAACATCATTTTCATCACTCAGGATAAAGGGAATGTAGTGTAGGTCACGATACTGCCTTTGGAAACAGCTAAAATCCCGTCTGATTAGCTGAGATCGCAGAGGCTGACAAGGGAGGCAAGTGGGGTTAAAGGTGTTCAGTGTAAGCGGAGAGCGAATTGTCACAAGTGGGGCCATCCCTTAAGATCTGTTGGTGAGTCTGAATATATCAGCTTATGTGAACAAACAAACAACAAATCCTAAAGGAATAACAGAGCAGCTGCTGCAGGAACAATAGCCGGTTTGGAGGCTTCCTGAGAGATACAGTAATGTGGACGGCGGGGATATGATTTTAGAGTGGGATGTTGTGTGGTTGGGTCTTCCCCCCATCTGGAGCAATAGCAGCTTATCAGACTGCAAACACAAAGTAGAGAAAGGAGGAAACTATCCCAAAATATTTCTTCTGTCGCAGAGACCATCTCAGAATAGGAAAGAGGCTCAGTCTGCAGCCAGTCCGGCCAATAGCCATTTTCTCCTTCACTGGCTACAAGGCTGTTCTGACCAGACTGTGCAGGAAAAAAAACCACCTTGCTTCTGTAGATGGTCCTCTCCTTTAAAATCACAAACTTCTGTGTTTTCTACAGTACATCCTGGGTCATCCTCCTGCCTTAAACTTTTGAACCCTGTTAGCAAACGCAGGGTGGGCAGAGCAAGGGGGAGTCCTCGCCCCCATGGAAAAAAAAACGATCAGAAGAATTCTCAAGGGGACAATTGAGCACTATCAAACACAACTGCAATAATACTTTACTGTCTGCTGCAGATATTGAGCCCTCATTGCAGTAATTGTCACGGTGACAGAGCTGGGAACACTTGCTGTAATTAGGACAGTTGTTTTGTCATGTGTAACGATCTGAAGAGAAGCAAGGAAAAGAGGCGAATGAGCACTAATCTGCTATAGTGTAGTGAAGGAGAACCATGCATGCACACACAAAATACAGCACGGCTGCTAATATATTGTAAATTCAGATGAGCAGGCATTTTGAGAAGGTGAAGAAATAAATGTTAAAACAATACATCTATTCAGGGGAATTTATGCTCTCTCAGGTGTCTGACTGTATCTGGAATAGCAAGTGCAGATGTTTTTCTGTAGGGAGGTTTAGAAGGTGATCCTGGTGACATCTAACAAATCCTCAACCAAAAATGTGTGTGTGTATGTGTGTGTGTGTGTGTATATATATTTAAAAAAAAAAAATTAGCATACTTCCTATAGGTTGTGTGTATGTGGTTTAAGAATATGAAGCATGAAATTAAGAAAGCTGGACACTCAGGAGTGTTATGTGTTTAAAACTATCATTCAATCTATTTTTAATTCCTCTTAAGTAGTCATTTCAGCCTCCTACTTTTTTCCCCCCATTTCTTGTATGCAGACTAGTGTAAAAAATAAACACTCTCTTTTTTTATTGTGCTCTGCAATACCTTTTATTCTGACTCGATGAGCTTCTGCTGGCTGTTATGGCTGAGTTTTAGCTGCTGTAAAACACTAGCCCTGCATCACAGACTCTTGGGAAACAAGGCTAGGATTACAAAATGGTAAGACCCAGAGCTGTAAGGTATCGAATATCTCCCGTGTATTAATGAGGTAAGCATTAAGTACACAAAACAGAACCATACCATGGATTTCTGCAGAATTAGTCATTTTGAAGCCAATCACCTCAGAGTCAGATTAAACAGCTCCTCCCTCCGTGCCTGATCAGGTAACATTCCTCTATCAATTCTATAATCTGCTTACCTCAAAAATTACCTGTAGGTGACTCAACATGCTGCTGGGAAGTTAAAGGGGGAATAGATTCATTTGGTAATTATGACCCCCAGCTGCAGAAAACCTAGTCTCTAGAGATTGCTGTTGCCATACGGGGCACACTTAAGTTACTGTAAGACTGTTCAAATAAGAACTGCAGCTAGCCAGTGGTTAGAGATAGTAGTATAATTTTTGCTGATTGAAAATTTCCCGTGTAAAACATTTTGTTATAAGAAATTGGATTTTCAACTAAAAAAATTTTTCTGCTTTGTGCAAAAATTTTAACATTTTATTTCACAGCTGGAAAGATCTTGAGACAAATGGAACTTGCTGTTTAGTGTTCGGTTTTAGTGTTAAGCTAAATTTAGTGCTTATATTTTCAGTTATTTCTCAGTTTTCAGCTCTCACTTTTCAATGAAATCTTTCCTTTACTACTGAAACCAATCAGTTTTACCATCTAGTTCTGTAGGACCAAGTTTGCACTTTAATGTCTTACCACATGAAATCATTCTTGTAAGGATCATAAATGTCCGTTGGAGATTATCAACCTGTAACCTGTGTTTTAAAAAAGGTTACAGGGATGACTCGGGGAGCAACAGACCACTTAGTCTGATCTTGATTCCAAGTAAAATAACATAATGGTTAACTCAGAAATCTATTAACAAGGAATTAGAAGGTAAAATATGATTAATGACAGCCAACAGGGTTTTGAGGAATATACGTCTTGTCAAACAAACATCCTGTCTTTTTGACAGGATTACAGGTCTACAAAGTAACTGGGCTGATGCAATACACCTGGATTTCTCCAGAGCATTTGACTTAGTCCAACTGATATTTTGCCTCGTTATGTATTTCAATGTTATACATTTTAAATGCTGGTTTACCAGTGGATGTCAGTGTGTTGTTAACAGGAGATACCAATGAAGTGCTTCATCTTTCTAAATTGTTTTGTCTATATAAAGTTTGTACTGATGATCCAAGCGATGATGTAAAACACGCTTGGTAAAGGCTGCAAGATGACATGGGAATTGATGGAGAATAACTAGAAGAAAAAGTTGCTACGTAGGAGCAAAATGAACATAAAAGTTAAGGGTTCTCAGTCCATCAAAATTTATTTTAATATGGCCAGATAGAAAGACAACCCTGTGGGAACAAAACGTATATATTATATTTACTTGTGTCTTGGAGTAGTTATATAGATAGGCAGTCACTTCATCTAAGTTCATAGTGCAGTGCTATGAGAGGGGAAAAAACAATTCTGTATAAATAAAATTAAAAAAAAAAATAAAGCAAATAAAAGTAAGGAATAGATTTTACTCTTACATGCAGTTCTAACTGGGTGACCGTGTGAAGTGTCCATGTTCCAAGAATATGTGGAAATACTAGGGAAAACTTAGAGAAGGGCAGCAGAGATGACCTGAAGGCTGGAAATCCAGCCTTGTGGTGTGAAGTTTAAAGAACTTGACATATTCAGCTATCAAAAATACTGAAAGATGCTTTGATTGCTGTATGTAGGCATCAGTACATGAGAGCCAGCTTCTTAGTCCAGCTGACAAAGCATACTTAGCTGGATATTTATATTGACCAAATTTAGCACTAAAATAACATTAAAATGCAGTTCCTAGTTGTGGAGGTGAAGGAAGTTTGCAACTGTTCCTCAAGTGCTCTCTTGAGCATTCTCTTTTCTTCAGAACTGGACTAACTGCCCTTTTAAAGCACATACATAAAAATCAAGCTAGATTATAGGGAAATGTTATTAGAAAGACAGCTTAGAACTGACATATTGTGTGTGCTTATGTATGTGTGCATGTCTGAATAGGCATTAGCATGTTCGTGTGACAAAGCAAAGCAGCTCATTTATGTGAACATTAGTTGGTGTGTGTGTGTTTCATACAAGGATGAGATAAGTGGATGAGACTAGATGGCTTGTTCAAATAGATAACCAAATAATCCTGCGTGTTTTCGATCTATATAAAGCTATTTTCTTAGCTTTAAACTAGCTTAGTAAGTGAATATATGTGTATTTGCTCCTTTGCCAGGTAGTTAGGTATTATGATTTTAATTTCTGTGGGTTTTTTGGTTTAAAAAACAAGCAAAAAAAAAAAAATATGCTTTCATTAGAATTTCGGACGGAAACTCTTTTTTATTTCTCAGTTTCTTTTTTGCTCAACACCTGAGTTTTGGGATTTGGATGTTTGGGGTGTTTTGATGAAAATATTTAAAAAAAAAAAAAAACAAACTACAGAAAGTAGATACCTTTTTACTGAAAGACTGCCTTAGTTAAAACCTAGTTTCTGCTGCAAAAGTGGAGAAAAAAAGTTTGCAAACTTGGGGGGGGAGGGTAGCAGAGGGGAGGGGGTGGAATCAGACAGCTCCAGTGTCCTGCATCAGTATCTGAACCTTGCCAGCAGTTCTGTAAGAGCAGAGACTGACAAAATAATTCATTAACAGGAATGTTCTCCTCACGGAGGGGAATTGAATAGCTGCATGAGAAACTTTGAAGCCTCCTTTGTGTATCCAAACAGAAACATGGCTCAAAGAAACAAGTGTCTACAGCATGTCTGAGTGCTGTGAACTCTGGGCTATTTGTGGATTGGCTTTGAGAGGAGTTGCTCTTGGTTTAAGAGTACATCCTAATACACCAGCAGACTGGAGAGACTGGCAAGAGAGAGAATAGTGAGGAGAGTTTGCTTGGCAACAAAGGCACAGCAATTTGCTCCAGCGTTGTTGTGAAGAGAAGATGCTTTTGTGAGCAGAAAGACAAGTGATAAGTGTAGCATGAAAGCCCTGCGAAAGTAATTGTTCTCCTGAACTCAGCTGTGGTCTGCTCCGGCTGGCGGTGGTCAAGGTCTAAGACAGGAGATGTGTTGGAAGTCTCTCATTTAACAAAGCAACTTAAGAAACTTCCTTCCCTGAAAACATATCCTTTGCCTGCATCCACGGTTATTGCAATCACATTTGGGCCCTTAGACTTCTGTATTGATAAAGGAAAATGCAGCAGAGTAGAGACTGGCTTTGAGCAAGGGCCTGATCTGCAAATTTTAAAATAATGTCTTTGGTGAATCCGGCTGGGTGCAACTGGTAAATGTTGTCCATGGCTCTGTTTGCCAGCTGAACCTCCATGCCAACATCTGTGCTCAGTATCATGCTCCATTTGGGCCCATTTCTGGTGGTGGTGCCAGTGTCACACTAAGCCTGTGGGTCACAGCTTGTTCTCTTTTATCAGCTGCCCCTGTGAGTTTGAGAGAGACAGCGAGTCCACAGCACTTGTCAGCCACTGCTCTGATCCCTGCCAAAAAAAGGGCTGTGCCAACATGCCCACTTGCACTGTCACCCACTGCCCCCCTCGTTGTTTGTACACCCATGTGACTTATTACAGTAATTATGAGCTTTTGGGGGTTAGAATTGTCATCAGGTTGCTCATCAAATACCACTCCTCAATTTCCATTTAAAATTTCTTTTTGCAGAATCTTGTAGCAGTTGTTTTATGGTGCGTGCGTTTCTGCAGGTATGTCTCTAGCCTATCTGCCACAGCAGAGCTCAGGCTCTGGCAATCAGCAACCCAGTCCTTATTAAACAGCAGTGGATTTCCCTTAAACTCTGATTAACCAATAATGTTTGCTCTGATTTAAATTCTTCTGTCATATATTTCACCGTAGGACAAAGCAGTTTCTTGAATTTAAAGAGGACTGCCACAGTTGTGTAAATGAATGAGATGTTTTCTTAAAATAACTATTTATACATGTAAATCTCTCTCTGGATCTTCTAAACACTTCTCATCTCTCCCTCTAACTCATGCAGTGGCATCTCTCTCTGTCATGCATGTCACATAACCAGATTGTAAAATCCAAAGAGCAGAGGACATGTCTCTGTTCCTTTTGTACAACGGCCTGTAATGGCTGGAAGATTGAGGTGATGAGGAGGAGATGACATTTTTTTTTTTCTGCTATGGACAGAGCAAATTAAGAAGGCCTCCCCCTAATAGAAATTAAATTTGAGACACTTCATTTATTTTGAAACAGCCAAGTTAGTAGTTATCTGAAACTGGTTTTAGAAAATACGGGTTTGGGGTTTTGTTGTCAGTGTTCTTTCTGACTGAAAGTACAGTTTCAGTCCAAACAGATACTACCATGTAATAACATTACTGGAAATTTCTGGCTTGCAGTTTCTATTTGTCATTCAATGAAGTGGTTATTTTTTTTGGGGGGGGGGGGGGGGAAGAGGTCCAGTTGTTAATTAAAAAAAAAATAAAAAATAAAAAATAAAAACTTGCAACATAAAAGATTCATGTGTCATTTCCTATGCATTTTTAAATGACGTGTTTTCATTGAATAAGTTTCAGAGATTCAGAAAATGGAAAACAAAAAAATTAAATCACATCTGGTAGCAACAATTACATCTACTAAGTTAACTGGAAGAGGTATGAACATTTGTAACTGTAAGGTAGTAAAATGTTCATGCAACAGTACTAACACAAGCTAATATCCAAACATTTGACTTATCTCCTTTTAGTATAAATAAATATACATATATATATCCCTTATTGTCTGGCTTTTAGACTTATTTTCCCAGGTTGTGAATAAAGTAAATTAAGAACCAGCTGTACAAAGCAAATGTCATGCATGCAGTTTACTGCTACCTACTTACAGCCTCAAAGTGAAGCATCTCTGGATATATGTGTAGTTTTTTGCCTTTTCATGGAAATCATTAAACAGACTGGGAGGGAAGACAAATGACATGTAGAGGCTCCCTGGAAGCTCACGGGTACCTGTAAGCGACACTGTGTCCACTGTTGCTTTTGGCAAAAAGAGGAGTTATTTTATCTTATAATGAAAAATGGCAGATGGTGGGAGTAGCTCTTACTGTCCTCCACTGGGAAGGGGTGGAAATAATGGAGAAGAAGACTCAGAATAAAAGTTTTTATGATGGGTACTGGAAAGCCCACACAGCTGCACCAAAGGTCTGGGCTGGCCTGGCAGAAGATGGGCTGCTTTGGTCCTGACAATGCACAGCTGCTCCATGTGGAGTGGAGATGCTTGCAGCTGCTGTCCCTGACCACACAGAAATGTTTGAAAAGCCATGAATCTCTGCTACCACTCTCTCATAACGCTGCCAGTGCTCTAAATAGTATTTGTGTGGCCACTACCCACCCAGACACAAATGACCCATCTCTTGCTTGCAAAAACTATCAGTTAACCTACTATCCTTCATCAGGATAGGTGGTAGGTTTGTGTTTAATTTCATATTTTCATCAGAAAAGAACTCTGATTACTGTGTGCAGAAAAGCCAGTTTTTGAGGGATTGTGGTGGAAACTTATTTTAGCTTTATGTTTTTCCTCCTATCATGAAGTAAAGTAGAAATAAATGAGCTTGATTCATTGTTCAATTATGTTAATTTATAGCCCTATAACCCTAGTAACTATACTGACACATAAATGATAAAACAGCATATGACCAATTCTCTGTTACTACAAAAGAAGTGTTAAAACAAGGATGAGTGAAAATTTTGGAGACTGGTTGTATGCATATGGAAAAATGCAGTCTGCCCACAGACCCCAGAAAGTGTATTATTTCATTATGATGTTTTCTGGATTTAACACTGAATTCTCATTTTGAAGAAAAGTTTCAACTTCTCTTGATGCTGTTTAGAGAGAGAAAAAAAGAAAGAAAGAAACTAAGGCAAAACTGTACACTTAGCTTCAGGTCAAAGAGAGAAATTCTCAAAGTAGTTGCTCTTTCTTTTGCATGAGTTTAACTTGTTTCTTTGAGTCAGCCCAAAACGGATGATGTTAGTTTTGACACTGAATGAAATACGTACATAGCTCTACTTAGATCACGTTGATTCCAAGACTCGTATCTCTAGCTTCAGTGAAACTGTTTCATGACAAGGTTTGGCCTGTAATTATTGAACTGTTAAGCCCAGTTGCATGAAGGAAATGCGTGAGGCTATTACCAGGTAGCTGTCACTAGGGTGGAGTCAATATTCTGTCTCTTGCCATGATTTTTCTTTAGGTTCTTCATGAGTATAGACGTGTTTGTGGCAAAGCAGCATGTAGTGAGGTCAAGGGAGAGCAACCAAAACGCCTTGTGCTCTGGCGAGCTCAGCGAGCAGACCTATCACCTACACGTACAGTGGCTATGTGTGCCTTAGGTCACCAACGATGTAACATTCATTTTGTTGAAGTCATTTTCCATTACAAACTCAACCCAGCCATCGATGCTCCTGCCTGGGAGCCCCTCGCCCTCCCATCAGCTCAGGAGCAAAGTCAGGGCATTCATACACAGGATCTGCATGCTGCCATCTTCACCAGATCTAACCCCCATCCGTTTATCTATAGTACTCTTGCCTCTGAGTTAGTGAGCAGAACTAACACCTTAAAGCTTGTTTGCTCTGGGACTCAAGTTTTTATTTCAAATGATAAAAATCTCTTTTTTCCAGCTCCAGTGAAAACAAATTTCAGAAAGTTGTAAGGCCAGCCAAGTGTGCCAAAGTAGGTTCTGGCTCCTACTCACTTACTGGCAATTTTCGACAGTATTGGAACCTGTTATATTAAAATGGCGTCCTGAGGGCATTGGAAGCTACAGTATGTATCTTTGGGGAGGAGATTTGGCAACTTTGAATTCTCAGGCAGGATTTACAAAAGCTACAATAAACCAAAGAAAAACTCATTAAAAACATGCTGAAATTTCTCTTGTTCACCGTAACCCCTTTCTCAGTCATCTAGAGTTTTAAATACCATCAGCAGACTGAAGTTTGTAGCTGGGGAGAGGAACAAATAGCCAGGGGACAGGTTAGACATGGAAATGTTCACCTACAGTGTGAAACTGTGTTTCTACAACTATTCAAGTGCACACACAACTGCCTGTTCTGCATATATATATATACATATCAGTAAATGTGCATTTGTTAACCATACTATTGCACAACCTTTTGCCAGGTGTGCCACATACCATGTGCACAGCACCTTTGCATGGATAAAATTTATTTCACAAAACACACTTCTCTGTTGAACAGTCTTTTGGACTGCACATATCATTAGACTCAGAATATTGTTCTGTAGGTAGAAAATATTTCAACGTGGTGACTTCTACCACACTCTTGTAAATAAATAAAAGAAAGATGAGAGGTGCCAAAAAATAAATGCACTTTCAAAGTGAGTTTCTGAATTTCTAAATTGGCTTAAAACTAAAGCCTTATGTATTGACGTGCAG
Source organism: Chauna torquata (assembly GCA_013399475.1). Classification (NCBI taxonomy): domain Eukaryota; kingdom Metazoa; phylum Chordata; class Aves; order Anseriformes; family Anhimidae; genus Chauna; species Chauna torquata. The sequence goes on along the minus strand of VXAL01001009.1, from coordinate 1,801,796 downwards.
TTTGCAGACTTCTTTTGTGCTAGGCAGTCCCTTTTTTGTCCCTGGTGCTACCCGTGACAGTACGACAACACGAGCTGGCTGGCTTGGGGAGCTGAGGCGTGCCTGAGGACAGCAACTTCTCCTTACCCCGTGGCTGATCTTGAACGACTGCCTAGCTGCCGAATAGCTCTGCAAGCCCCTGCATTCTCATTTCATAGCAACCAGGCACAATTTCAAAGTTACTGGCTTTGATATCCTCCTGTTAGGCAAGTAAATAGAAGTGAGGTGATAGAAAGCTTGACTGTCCGTAACTCTGTTCCCTGCCTGTGGGCCGCAAGCAAATACAGGAGGCTCAAGCCAAGTCACCAGAAGCCAGCAGTTTGTCTCATGTTTCCATAAAGTCTGTAATTATTATTTTTTTAATCTACCTGGAACCTAATATCTGATAGTACCTCTAATAAAACCTATCAGTAGTATTTTATGAAGCTCCAGTTCCCTCCCAAGCTCACCAGGGATCATTTTCCTCTTTGAAAAACAGCTCATCATTAGGAATCAAAGATGTTTGATATACAAAATAATTTCCCAAATTAGGGTTTGTCAAATGTAGGTTTGCAAATCTCTCTGCGCCCCCCACCCCCATCTCCCCGTTGGGTTGATTATATCTTGCAACCAGAGGCAAAATAAAATTGTTCCACCCTTTCCCCTCCTATCCCTCCCTCCTCTTTTCCTTATCTTCCCCGCCTTATCCGAGAGCAGCTCAGCTGCTGGCACCCCCATTGCAGCTGTACCCGTAGGGCAGCCACGATATCCTCAGCACATCCAGCAAAGCCTTCGTTAACTCGCAGCTACCTTTGCAGTGCGCGCCGGACACTCGCGGCAGTCCCCAGGGCTCCCGACAGGGCACGAGAACTGGTGGCGAAGCTGAGCGAGAGGGGAATGCGAATGGCTCTCCCTCCGCCAAGTGCCAGCAAATGGTTAACGGTTTAATACTTTACAAAAAAAGTCAAGACAGACTTGTGATTCTTGATGTTAATGAAGGTGTCACACATTGTCTAGAGAAAGTTGTGCCTGGCAATCTTCCTTTTTTCGGATGCCTACACCACTGACATTTCATCTCGCATTCAAAGAGCACTACCTTAATGAAATGCATAATTAACATATTCTAATTGTGCTGAGCGCTGTGATGATTTTGACAGAACTCACTTTCCATGTCTAATTTGATGCTAATTTAATCTGTTCCTCTCCCGCTGACATGACCTTTCTTGATTGAGTTTCACTGAGGAAATTTTTTGATGGATTGATTTATCAGCATTGCGGAGACAACAAAGGCTCAGGGTGCACGACAGAAACCGGAGCGGGAATGGCCCTCCGTCGCCCGCCCGCTCTGAACTTTCTGGCTGCAATGTCCTCTTTCCAGAGACTGCTTGTCTGATCTACTGATGGAATTCAAGAAATGTGACATCTGTGTGTGGGTTTGATCTCTGCGATAAATACAGTAAATATCTTATTGTGCTTGTGAATCCCTTGGAAGGAAAACTTCTCCTTCCCCGCGGTTGTTCTGTAGGAAGCAGCGGCACCACGGCAGTGGGGGCGAGGGCAGACTGGCGCTGCGCCTCCTCCTGCCAGCAAGCACCCAGGGCCCTTGGACCTCTTGTAATTAATCTGGTCATTGCCAGCTACGACTGAAATGAAAAGTGCAGTGAAACGGGGCTGCAAAACATATCCCAATGCAACCTCCTTACTGGGTTGTTTCATCAAACTTTCTCTAATATTTCCGTATAGGTGTGTGTGTGCTTGATATCCAGTATGGGCATTTTATAATATGCACACACATAAGTATACACATTATCTGTATGAATATATAGACATTTATGCTTTGTGCATATGTGATTACATCCTCATTCAAACATTGTAGAGAAAGTTTAATAATTCCCTAATGTTGTGAAACATATTAGCTGTATCTCACAACACAGGAAGTGAGCACGTGCCTGTGGGAACACCCAGGTCTGCCATAAATCTCCCATGGAAATATCAAATTTTTCAGTTGCTCCACAAAACTCCTCTTTTGTATCAGGTGGCCTGTATCTATTGCTTCATAATGTGACAGTTTCTTCCTCCTAGTATATCTAGCTTATTGTACAGGGTTCTCTATTGGGGGTAGGAGGAGAAAAGTCCTTTCTGACCCTGATGGTGATCTCTTTTATATCCTGAAGCATGAGATTTGAGTTATCTTTGGATGCTACACTGCAGCTGTTGCTGGTCATAAGCTTGCAGAGTTCCTTGTACTGCATTAGCATGAGCATTTTTGCTGCTTTGGAAAAAGCAGAGATACCCTCTCACTTTAAAGACAGATCATAATAATATTTAATTGACAACACTGTTGAAATGAATAATATAAACTCCAGTCACATAAATTCTTAATTTTTTGTATTAATGTTTCAACTTGTTGCAGACATCTTTTAAGGAGTTAAGAGGAGTTAAGACGCACATGTTCACTTTTTTTAGGAGATGATATAATAATTTCATTTAAAAAACGTGTTGTTCATGAAAGTCCCAGATTTTCTTATCAGCATTTAAGCTACATCAAGCAAACAATAGATGCTTAAGGAGCAGTGGAGAGTGAGCCCAGAAAGCTGGGGAGCTGATGATTTTCATAGTCAGGAGTCCAAGCCGCATATATACCGCACTCCCATGTCAACACGTAGCCCCATGGATTTTTGTCTAGTCTATGATCTGAGAACCAGACCAGACACCCGGTCAGGAACAGCTCATGTTCAGCGAGCTCTGCAGAGAGGCACAAAGGGAGTCTTGAAAAGAAATGTAACAGCAAGCATGGGCTGGTGGTTAAAGCACACAGACAGGATCAGATGGCTGGCTCTGGAGGTAGGCTGTGCCAGCCCTGCAGCCCCGCACCGTGCTTCCCCTTGCTGCTCATCAGCGGGAGCATGGAAGAAGGCATGGTCTTCACCCCTCTTCCGATGGGCAAACTGAAGGCTGAACCTGGTCAAAGCAGAAGTAGATTTAGCGATGGTAAGGAATCACATCCATCTACACTGGGCCTGAATTTGATTCCCAAATTGGTGATTTATTTATTTATTTATTTTTAAAAGAAAAGAGAACTTGTCTCTTAATAGAGTATTTCCTGTCTCAATTTCATCTCCTTGCCAAAGGAAGGGCCAAAGCTGATTAACTCACAGATCCCCTGCTCTGGAAAAAAAAAGAACCCTGAAATGTTTGGCACTTGTGTATAAATTCTGGCTAAGTCTGTTGGGCAGCTGCACACCAAAATGTGTAAACCACTTTATAACTGTGAAACTATGAGTCATTCAGTGTTATTTACCATTGATACTGGCAGGCAGCCTGATCTTTTACTGTAATTATGTCTCTGTCTCTACCAGTGAGATCAAAAGTACAGAAATTCCAAGTAATAGGACTACAACTACGTTAGTAGGGTGAAACTCTGAGCATCTGGATTGGAGAAAAAGATATTGAGTGCACAGTGTTACAAGAGATCAAAGAGGCAACTAAATCTAATAAAACAGTAATAATTGGTAAGCTCCACTTCCAACATATGGTGCATCAGAATTTGGTATTAAAATGTTATTTCTTAAGTACTTTAAAGAATTGAAACAGATAGTTTGAGAACATTTGGGTGTATTCTGCTGTAGGCTCAGTACTTATGCAAAGAAATCAGATGCCTTCATCCATATTTAGAAGACTAATTTAAGAGTGGTTTTCTTAAAAAAAAAANGGGTTTTTTAAAAAAAAAAAAAAAAAAAAAAGAAGAAGAAGAAGAAGAAACCACCATCATCCTAAAGAAATCTTATTCAGATATTTTCATATGTGGTCACCTGGGTGCTTCTGGTTGTTTTACTGATGAAACCAATTGGAAAGAAGGGGAGTGGAATGGAGCCTGTTCATCAAATGCTCTTTTTCATTAGAACAGTTCACTTCAGTAAAATCCTGGGCACTTTTGATAAGACAATATTCAAGGAACAAAGCTGTTAGGAAATGACTTGCTCATAAGTTCCAGCAATAATTTTTGGCCTTAGAATATTACTTGGTGTTTTTCATTGTCAGTCGAAAATGAAAATGTAGCATTTCAATTGTAGCCCATTAGAAATGTAGTAAGGCGCACCGTACTGTGCAGTTGATCTACAAATTGCACCAGAAAACTTCTGTGAACTTTTGATCTGCCAGTACTCATGGGAGGAAAAAACAACAACACTCCCAGAAAATGCTTATTAATTTGAATGATTGAATATTCAAGGAGAAGGTTTTTTCTTATCAAGGTTTCTACAGAAGGAAAGTGAAAATTAGTAAAATGTATTGAGTATAAATAGAACTTCACTACCGTATGAAGGAAAGTTTTTAGCACCGAATGCTTTGCAGAAGGGTGAATCTTATTGCAAAATGGCTGAGGACAGAAATATTTGGAACATGGAAAGGAAAAAGTTAATGTATAGATGTAGATGAGGTGAGTCATTCTGTTGTAACTGCAACCATATTTTGGTATCTCCATTGTTCCGATTTGTTTCTGATGGAAATATAAAAGCTTTATATCAGTGGAAAAGTTATTTAGTATGTTGGCATTGCATAATATGGCTTGTGAGAGAATGAGTTTGGAAAGACACCACTGGCTGGATTAAATGCTGGCTAAAATAGAAACAGAAAGGTAACATCTTTTTTAATGGACCACAGTGCAATTTGCATTAGTATTTAGCCTTGTCTGGTTTTTGATCAGCTCTCTGACATCTTAGGAATGATAGTTATGACTCTTATAACTTCAATTCTTGTTTTAAGAGAACATCATAAAAAATATTTCTACACAGTGACCTTAAAGGGTATATTGTGAAGCATAGTTTGTAGATTCATTACGGGAGGGTGGCTTCCCATCAGGTGATGGACTTATCAAATATGAAAGTACTTTGTATACTTTCTTCCAAAAAAGAAAAAAAAAAAAAAAAAAGAAAAAAGAAAAGCACCATCTGGGAAAACCATTACGGCCTTGAATCTGTTCAGATCTGCCCCTTATTTTGGAATATTTTGAAGGATTAACTCACAGGTCTTTATTCTTGTCAAAGAAAAACAATGCTAGCAAGGTTTTGTTGTGTATAAGGCACATTTGGACTTAAATTAGGAATTCAACCTCACATCTATAAAAATGGGCTGTATATGTACGTTCTCCATAGCCCCCTGAACTTCAAAAGCAAAGGGAGCAGCTGTCTGTATCTGTGAGCGTTGCCACTATCCTCAAGAACTGCCACTTTCAAAAAGCCCATTAAATATATATATATGTTAAATTCCACTCCCAGCTGTGGAATCAACAACAAAACAAACAAACAAACAAAAACTTGCAACACCAAGATATCTAACGCAAGCCTTTTTTCCAAGGAAATAATATTGAGGTGCCGAACAACATTTGATCACTCGCAACCCTTTCAACTGACGTTCTATTATTCACATGTCTCTTTCATTATGCAACAGATGGTGAGTCCTGTCGCTGATTTTTTTCTTCAGATTCACAAAACTTCAATGGATTGTAATATGACCCTAAAAACGAGTAGAAAAAGAAAAAGTGTGTTAAGGTTTTATCTTTGATAATAATCCATTGACAGAGAATTACATCTGACCTCCTATAAAGCAGAAAAAGACACATTTGCCTTATTTTATGAAGAGCATTTGTCTAAAACATTTGACTGAGGTGCAGAATGTGGCCTTCAGCTGAAATGAAAGATGGTCCTTCTGTTGCTACACAAAGCCATATTTACTGCTGCAAAGTGCAAAAGGATAGGTTGACAAACTGATAGTATGTCAGGAGTGTAACAAACTTGTGTTCATCTTCACAAACATCTGCATGTTTTTGAAGATTTTGAACTAGAAATATTTCATTTAGAGCCTTCATTTGGCAAATTTAAGATGGCCATCATGTTGAGGTCTAAACACTGCTAGAAAAGTCTTTTAATACAATCCCTCTGTCAGCTTTCTGGTCACCTATTAATAGACAGTTCACAGTGCTGAAAGACTGGGGGAAGACTTAGAGCAATTAAAAGCTATGCTCCATATGCTTTTGATGTTTTTTGATCTCATCCTAGACTAACTAGATCTTGAATTATTATGCCATGAGTTATTAGATCAGTTAGTTTGCAATAATAAGTAAAATAATAATGTTTGTATGTTAACCCTCCTACTGATAGGTTTTAAAGTCATTTTCACACACAGGGCTCAGTCTGGCAAACACTTGCAATATCTGATTAACTTCAAGCACACACATATTCACCCTGCAGCTGGTCAAATGGGTCTTTGCCTAGTCATATGATGAGATGTGCTGCTGAAACATGACCAACTGTGGGGTAAAAACACTAAGGAATGGTTATGAAGCCAAATGGGAGTCATCCACGGCTTCTAACCTCTAGGAACCTAGTCTGGGTCCTTGAATTAGAGCCTAGGCTCCCTCTGCAACCTGGAGAGCAAGGTATAAACCTTCAATAAAATATCAATAGCATTTCAGTTAAGAACCAACTTTTCTCCATTGGCTGTAGAGGAAACCTAGACTGTTAAGTGTACTTACAACAATACTCTTATTCAGATTCAGTCTGTAGAAAAATAATAATGAAGATTTGAGAATTTGGATACGTATTTTATTGAATTGACATTTGAATATTGACTTTAATATTGTTAATAATACAGAATATTTAATCTGTAAATCATGTCTTCTTTAACACCTCTTTTTGTATGATGGTAAGTGTTGCAGAAGGAGTTCAATAGCTGTTCAGGTTTAGGTACTTCTGCTGTAAAAGAAGTTGCACGCATACACACAGACTGAGCTGTTTGTTTGTCTTTCAAACAGAATTCCTGGATGGATCAAGCCAAGCCAAGATTTGAATGCTTTGTTTTAGCTCTATTTGCTTGCTTTAAGGCATAAACTAATTGATATCACAATATTATACTTCTATAGTAAAGAAAAGTTGATAGACCAGATACTCCACTGCTGTAAGTCAGTATAAAGCTTATCCATTTTAACCAGCTAAGGATCTCATTGAATATACATATTTTTTGCAAGACTGGCTCTTTAGACACTATTATATGTTGGTCTTTCACATTTTTGCAAAAGGTCTTTCAGGTTCTGCCTCTCTGAGTTAGGCAAACACGAAAGAATCGACATGAGTCTAACTAAACAAAAAAATCAGCCCTAGTGCCTGCTTCTTGCCAAGAACAGTGCCCCAGAACTAGAGCACTGCTGTGTTTACTGGCCCTTTCATAACACTGTCAGTATCGAAGAGTTGGTAAATAGAGAACTCATCCAGGAGGCTGTCAAATTCTTCTGCACTGCTGCACACCCCAAGATGATATGCTAACTCCTCTACCATTTTGCCAGTAAGCTTGAGTTTAGAGGCTGGGTCAAGAACAAATGACACTTTTCCAGTAGGCTGTCCTTCAGGGGAAATTATTTCCTTATTTTTTTTCCTCAGTACTGACATGAAAAAGGAGCTGTTTGATGCTTTTAATAGAGAACAGCTACATACTTATTATGTACCTCCAGGTTTCTTTATGTCTTCACCTTTGACCCACTGCTAATTCTCAATCACACTTTAATATTTCTGAGTCATACATCCTAAGCAGTTTGCAAACATTATTAAACCAAGCCAATCCTATTTGTATTGCAGTAGCCTTCTAGAAAGCTTGCAAAACAAAACAGTCCTTGCCCTAACGAGCTTTGAGTCCAAACAGCAAGGCAGACAGAGTGGGCAGCAGCACAGAAGACTAAGTGGTTCACCAGGGGCATGCTAGAAATCAGCCATGGGATGAAGAATAGACCCCAAGTCTCCTTTGCTGTAGGTGGACACTTGCTCATAGGGCTTCCTTAGCAGCTGGTGCTCCTTGGTTTGAAGATTGCTGTGTGACTTCAACTGCAATTTCCTCAAAGATCAAGTACACAGGAGACACTTTTACATTTTGTCTTAACTATTGACAAATTAGTTCCAAATGACAAGTCAGGTTTGTCCTCTTGGTCTCTGGGTTGGTGCTTGTATATAGTAAACGTAGAATTTTTGTTGTATTAGAAGAAAATCTTTCATATCCCTTAATACAAGAGTATTTGAATCCTGGTAAGTGTTTTTCTGTGTTCAAGCAGTTCTTTGACAATTTTAGGGTGTGGTGCCTCATGACCAGCACTGTTAACCTTCTGGACAGTTCAACATATTTTGAAATGGATTGTGTGGCAGAGAAAGTGCATAAAGCACTATTTCAGTTTCCTGCTCAAAGTCTGCTCACTGATTCTCTCATCCTATGTGTCAGGTAAAGTAGTGATGTACAGTATGAGTAACTGTGGATCATTTCCAACCATTCAAAAAAAAAAAAAAACAGACAAAAAGAGGGACATGTATTGCAGCGGCCCAGGTGAATTTGATGTTCCTGCAGATGTACAATAACATAATCTGCTTCTTTTCCTGAGCTCCTCTACTATGGAGGCTTTGTTGGCATTATTAGCCTCCTTGGTAGCATCCTCCAGAGGGAATTTAACAGAGATGAAATACAAAAACTGCTTTAAAATTATAAGTCACAACTAGGATCTGCTACTAGGCATTATAAATGAAAGACACAAGAGACTCATAAAAAAATTAAAATATAAAGTAACAGAGGAAAACCCAAATCTTCCTGACTACAATCTCATTTGCACACCTGATTTGTTTGCACAGCTTCCAGGATACAACAAGTACAAAAGCAGTAAAAAAAAAAAAAAAGTAAAGTCAAATGACCAACACAATGGCCATTGATTCAGGCATTAATTTAGCAGCTTTCACACCCACTAGCAAAAATTGTATATGCAGCTCTATTTTGCAACATTAGTAATTTTTATGCGTGTGTGTGTTGCTAAAAATCTGGGCTTAAGAGCCCTTGTAACAAAAAGAGGGACACTGAGGGGAGGGAGAATATCTGAGGAAAATATTTTCTTACATTTTAAAGACCACAAGCATCTAACTAATTCTATCTTCTGGTAAGGAGTAACAATAAAACTAATCAATGTATTGAATACATTGCCAATAGCCCTAAGATATGAGAGTGATATATTTCTCCTGACACTTGCATTTCATAATACTGCAAAAAAACTTCTGACCTACAAATGTAAAATATTTCAGCATATGTGGACTCTGTCTTTGTGTAAGAATTCTCTTCAGATTTTTTATCACCATCTTCATCTTTTTTGGATCTTGGATTTTTTTTTTTATATAGTTTTGATCTTAGTCATCTTTCGGATTTTAGTTGTCTTTTTGCCCTTCCTTAAAGCAAATAGTTCTGTTATTGTTTCTGTGCCTTACTCTCAAGGACAACACAATCCAAGTTAACACATGTATTATACTGGACACAAAGAAATCTCTAATATTCTGAAATATTTTTAGGAGTTCATCTTCCAGTGAAATTCTTCACTGTTTTCATTGCTCAGAAAACATACAATTCCTCACTTCCTTCTTTCTCAATTAGAAACTATTTAAAGGTTCCTTCCCCAGGTTTTAACCTCATCTGACTTACCACCTCTTTCTCTATCTGAGAGGTGTCATTCATTGTCCCTCTCAAATTACAGATGTTCTGCAGCCCCACTCCACACATTTATACTCTAACGGAAATCATTTGCAAATGAGTGGTGTTTACACCAAAGGAATGAATCCTGCTTCTTTTCATTTTCATGACTGCCATCTCCTTTTCCATGTTCCTTGAAAAAAATAATAAATGGGATGATTGGAAGTGCAGTGCCTGACTGCGCGATGCTAGCCATGACCCGCTTACATGACAGCATTATAGCTGGTTGAGGTGTGGGATATTAGTGGGCAAATTTTGCCCCTGGATAGTCCTGACCGGTCATATTTATTTCACAGTAATGAGAAGAAGGCAGGATGCTAGAAGAAGAGCAGCCATGAGGTGGGTGATGTAAGTGCATGCCAGTCCCAAAGGTCTAGCAAGCTCTAGACTTCAGCTTTCATACTCAACCTTTTCAAGTGGGAGTCTCGTGATAGGAGTGAAAACTTATAAGCTTAGGAGTGAGGTACTTCTTATTACATTTAAATTTCCAATTCTGGGTGCTGTACCTTGGCAAAGTAAAGTGAATGTCTCAGCTGTTGCTCAGCCTTGAATCTTGAAGCCCTGTTCTTACTGTACTTGTACGAAAGTAAAAGGCTAGTCAGTGTGGAGTGACTAAGGTCAGGTCTCGCCAGGAAACAGCAGTTCCGCTCTGTGAAAAACTTCAAGATCTTACACTTGCATGTTTTATTTCCCATCAATGTGAAACCAACACCATTAAAAATCATAGCGGGGGGAAAAAAAGATTAAAAACCTCTGCAAAAGTGAAAGTGGTCAAGTAGTTACATTCGGGGAGTCACACTGTCAACACAGTCCTCCGGTTTAGGCAGAGTGAGATCTGAACATCAGACCGTGATGTTTTTAATATGTGCTCTAACCAGTCAGCTAACTTGAGCTCTCTGAACTCTACTTTTGTTGGACATGAAAATCACTAATTGTAGTGAAAATGCCATCAAGATGCAGTAGACATATTTCCAACAATCAGTTCTTCTTACAGAGAGAGACGATAGCAGTGAACAGCATTGTACGTCAAAAATTAACATTGCAGCTCTGCGAAAGGCTTGTTATGCTGGTAACAAATACTGAAGGGAAATGTTGTCAGTAACATTGTCTGTAAGATATCTTGAGCCCACTGTGCAAGAATTGCTACATAAGTATAAATTAAAAAATATTACTTGATATGCTTCATAAAATTATGCATTGGATACCTCAGACTAGTTCAGGGACCTATTGTAAAATTAAGGCTTATATAAGGAAGTTTGATATCTTAGTCTCTGAAGAGTGCTCCGCAGCAAAGATAAACTTGCTATCTATTTCTACTGCTAGCAGATTATTTTGTGTGCATGGAAATGCTGGTTTTAGAGCTAAGGGATCACAGTGACAGTCACTATGTGAGCTTGTGTGTGCACATGCGTGCGTGTAACTTATGTAAGAGTTGCATCATGGTTTCATTACATCATCAAGATTGGATTCTCACCTCAGGGTGGGTATTGGACCATACACTAACCTCCATCTTCTACTCAGTTGAGTATGTTGGATGTGGTGGATGTGCAGTGACTGCAGCTGCTGACAGGAGCTGCCAGGCATTCAGCTGTGTCCAGACAATTGTATTTCCATACATAATTAAACCATCGGATTTTATTCCTTTTTTTTTTTTTAACATTTTTCTTTTTTTTTTCATGCTGTCAGGTTGTTATGTCACACACAAGTATATTTGGTAAAGTACTTTTCTTCTTATCAGTCAGGTATGACCAAGTTTGTCTTTTGGAATTATTCTGTAAAGATTTAGGCATTGATTGTCATGTTACATGAATGAGAAGCAACAGAAAAATTCTCTCACCTGCTTTCTTAAGGGAAAAGCATTTACTTCTCTGTAGGCTGAGAAATCAGTTCATGGAGGATATATCAGTTAGGAGTGGACAGCATCATGGAATATCATTTCCAAGGTAACCCCTAAATTGGTAAAAGTAATTAGGCCTGTGGTATTAAGCAAGTACTAAAACAACCGAAAATTTAATCTTCAAACTCTCTTTCAGCATATCAGGAAAAGAGAAGCACAGAAGAATACATTAAAGTGGCAACTGTGGTTTTATTTGGGGATAACCTGGGCATTTCCTTTTCATGAATTCATCTAAAGATTGCCAAAGACGTGCCTGATTAAATTTACCATGTTGGTCTCTGCTCTCCTTTCCCTTCCCCCAAGCACACTTAAGGTATCATTATGCAAATCATTGTGCTAAGATGATATATTCAGATGTGTGCTACCAGTCCATAAAAAAGCAGAAAAGTGGGAGGGGATATTCTGCAGAAACCTTTGGTCTGTTCTGTGACAGTGTAAATCTCGGAACAAGACTTGTGGGGTCGGGCTGTGAAATTCACATGTGAGATCACAGCGGCGGCACAGCTCCAATCCTCCAGCCAACTGTGGTTCCCTAAAGTGACCTTTGGAGACTGAAACTAAGAATAGCATTTCAGGGTCCTGAGATTCAACTCCCAGGTCCTCTTGAGATGCACTGTAAGAAGAAAGAAGTGCTTCTCCTCCTGTTCTGGAAAGCAGCACCTCTCTGTGCACGTTGTTAGGTATTTGCGGTAGAAATAACATGCTGGATAGGTCCAACCCAGTACTTTATTCTCAAGTGCAAACAATTAAATAGAGGGAGGAACTTGAGCAGTGCAGGAGCATATCTCAGGCATTGCATGCAAGCAGGAAATCTGTCTCCCTACCAACCCCCACTTCAGACTTGTCGTTTGGCCACTGTAAGTTGGTAGCAGTCATGCAAACAACTTTCATTAATGCAGGGTCAGGCTTCCCATCCCAGTGATTTCTGGGGTGTTTTCATATCATGCCATCCTGTGGAGGATAGCAGTCTGGTTACAGAAAATAGGAGCATTCCACTTTATTACTTAGCAATGAGAAAAACAAGTCTAATTGGCTTCTGCTGTGCTTTAATAACTAAAGAACAACAAAGACATTTAGTCATTCACATCATTTCCTGTTTTTAAAGGATTTTAAATGTGACTCAGTGATTAACATTAAAAAGCAGCTACTACACAGACATAAGAACTACTTCATTTTTTAATTATATTTTAACAGGTATAGATTCAATGTTGTTGACATTTATAAGGGGTCCTTCGTTTCCAGCAAAGTAACATAATGAAATATCCAGTCCCACGGCTTGATCACCTTTGTGTGCGTTCCCAGTGTTGCTGTTGGCAGAACAGGAATATATTTGTGTTGCCCATAATATTACACTAGCCTAGTCTAAAGAGTGGTAATCACCTTAATAAAATCAGAGGTAAATGCTTCTCCTTTCTCACACAAGAAAAAAAAGTTTAATTGATTCTTCCTGTTCTGTCTTTGTTCTTTTCTTTTGACTGGAAATCTACTGTAGATGTGAGAGCTCCTTCCTCAGTAAAAGTTTCCTTTGAACTACATATTTTTACAAAAAAAAAGTTTTAAGGTTTATTAACTGATATTTTCTGAACCCAAAAAACATACTAACAAAATCATCTCGCAGTGGTCTACATGCCTATGACTGACGCTTACACAAAACATCTGCATTTCTAGCTGGAGGCTGGGCTGAGCCAGGACACTGAGCTTACTCGGTGTCAAATTCCTCTCTTATGGGGACTGGCCAGAGCTGTAAAGTTCAAAGTAAAATGCATCTCCATCTTCCCTAAGGTTTAAAGATTACGATGACCTGGTTTTTGTCCTGTCTCCTGTTGACAGCATTTTGGAAACACGGAGCTATTGACGGCAGAAAGGCTTGCATGGAGCCGTGGTGCTCAGAGGCAGGAGAGGAGGCCATGGGGCCATGGGCAGCCCGGAGCTGCCTCTGGGACCGAGAGGGACCTTGTGGGCACAGCCATGGAGGTTTCAGAGGAAAGCAATAATAAACCCTCTTAGCACGTGGAGCTACCTGTCAATGGATTCGAGAAACTTTTCTTGCTGCCTCCTCTCCCTCTGCATTGCTCTAGCGTGACCTCAGCAGTGGCCATTTGACACAAAGCAAGCAGTCAGTTATTTAGGAGTTGCTTCTGTTGAGAATAGCCCACATAAAATGTTTGACAGGGGTGCTACACATGAGCACATCCTTAGAGGTTCAGCCACAGAGGGATGTGTATCGGCAGCTGGGGAAAGCAGAACAGGTTTCTTTTGCAAGTGTCACACAAGCACTGCTTGCATGTTTTGTTTTGGATTTGTTGTTGTTGTTGTTGTTGTTCCCATATACCATAAGTTTCACTTCAAGATTTTTGGTGTGACTGATGCTAAAATGTAAAGTAAAACCCACTGGAAATTGCTGAGTATCATCTTCTGTTCCTTGAACTTGGATATTGGGAAAGAAAAACCTTCCCTTCTGCCATACTTTGTCAGTTCTGTGATTCAGTTTGTCTAACATGATGCATGCCTGCAGAACCCACCACTGCCAGTCTGCAGGCTGCCGTAATGCCCACAGTAGTGTATAAATGCATTAAGCAGAAGTTCTGATTTTATAGGATTGCTATTGTTTTTCAGAGCATTGCTATTGTTTTTCATCCTTCTCAATGACTGACCCCTGCAGATGTGAGCTGAAAGAGGTATTTCATGACAGAGGGAGCTCACAAATGGTGGAAGATGTGTGTCATGGAAAGGTTGGCATCATATTTCTTGTGTGTGAAAAGGACAGCAAAAATCACAGAAATGAACTATAATAACTGATTCCATAGAGCTTAAAACTCCCTCAAGGCTGAGGCATCTTGGGCCTTTCTGAGGAGAGGCATATATTTTGAAGAGAAAGGTGGGGGGGCGGGGAGGGAAAAGTCTAATCTTCTGCTGATGTGGCCTTGGCAATCGACTGAACTGACAAGGCTGTGTGTTTGTAAAACAAGCTGTGCTAAGTATTTTTTCGGCCTCGTGTTTAGAAACACACAGAGGGGGGAAAAATGAATAAATATGGAAATCAAATGTAAAAACTTCTTGCATTCACAACCGGCTCCCCGGAGGGAATTCCTCCCTCTGTTCTCTGCTCTTCCTCCACTCAGCAAAACGACTGCCAGTCATTAACGGAGCTGTACGAGCTCACTGTACAGTAATTGAACACCAATGGGCCCACCCTCATTTGCATTCCCCATTCCTTGATTGGCAGCTGTACATGAAATGCCATATCAGTTGAAAGTATGTTGTGAGCTGGCACTAATGATCCAGTGGCTCCGGGGAAACCTGCCATATTGTAATTCGGCTATCAGGCATGAAAGAAATAATTCTAAGTGCCAGCAATGTGAAGCCGAATAAATGTTTCAGTGCTGCAGGTTGCCAAGGGTGACACTTCTGATTTAGTATAAACGAATGCCCCGTTGCCTTTGGGGTTGGGGGAGTTCGCATTGTATCTGAGATGTGTGTATAAAACATTAGTATTAGAAAATGGCTTCGGCACGGGATGGGAAACAGAGGCCTGGTCCCAGGCGGCGCGGGAATGTTTACAACTAATGACTGGATGAAAGGATTTTTCTACCTACTGTAATGACAGGCAAAATAGGATTTGCTTTCCCTGAGATGGAGAATAATGGCTATGTTAACTCTGCCTTTCCTTTTTCTTTCTTTCCCTAAATGAAATGCTCTTTTGTAAAGAAAATCACATCTATTTTCTTCAGTGTAGTGGAAGGGGGTGGCAGATTTAACTCCTTGGGAGTGCTGGGTTTTGGAACGAGGAAGGTGGCTGGGGGAGTTCGTAGGTGGCTTTGCCAGGCAGCTCCTCATCCTCATCACAGGTTTCATGCCAGCAAAAGATTTTTCAGTAGCCTTTGTACTCTTGTTTAGTGTTAAAAATCTGGTGAGAGATGAAAGAAAAGACTCCTGATGCCTTAAAAATGTAATACAGGCATTTTTTACTTTAATATTACAGCTACTGCACATTAGTATGTCACAAAAGGTGAGACTGAAAGGACAGGTGTCTGTAGACACTTGGAAACTGGAAGATGGTGTGCATGAAGGAGCTGGTTCTCTCCTATTGTGTCTGTACACACATGGCTACAGTAATTGGAAATGTACCTAACTAATTGCATCTTCCCATAGGAGGATGATAATTGTGCAGTAACTGCAGACACAGGTACCAAAACCTGCCAGTGATTTTTTTATCTTTTCAGGAACAGAATTCTATAATGTTTTGGAGAAAAGTGTATGAAGGCGTGTGAACAGTTTGAACCTCTTTTCTTTCCATGCCAATTCACAGATAAGGCTGATTCTTAATTTTGTTTTCCACACCCAGTCTGCCTTGCAAAATGGCAATATCTTCAAACTTGGATCGCTTTTATTAACCCTGTCTTTAACTTAAGCAAGGTTATCAGAAAACCTGGCTGGCAGAGAAAAAAAAAAACAAAACAATGGAGCAGAAAAATGAATCTTTTTCTTAAAGTTACAGCCAAATAGAAACTGAAAAGGAAAGATCTTTAAATAGCTAGTTTAGTTTGGTAATGGTTAAGCTGCAGCTTTACTGACACCTCAGTCTTTTCTGTTGTGCATGTTATTCCATTGTTTTCACATACTCGTGTTGTTTTATTGTCTCTCATTTTATACTTTTATAGCAAGTTCTTTCAGAACTGATGCCATCTCTGTGCTTTGCACAGCACCTAGCACAGTGACATCTTTCTCTTTGCCTGGTGTTTCAAGGTATTGGAGTAACAGGGTTGATGATAACACTGAGTAGTAGGTTACGCATTTATCAATCCTCATGGATAGAAGAGAAACTGGACCCACAACCGGGATCCCCAGGCACCATCCAAGGTGCTGCCTGTGAGGTGGTGGGTCTCCTCTGTTCCCAGATGCATCTGTGAAAATTGAAGGCGTTCAGTATCACTCAGGATCAGATCGTGACTATTTTGTTGAGGCTTTTATTGTTGTTATGGTGCCCCATGATGAGATACTATCTGTAATTTGTGGTCAGCGGGGATGCAGGAAGAAAAATGACAAATTAGAAGCACAAAATGCTTTAAGATGAATGAACTACCTGAGAAAGAATGTGTGTCAGCCTGCAATTTATGAGGATAAGGCATCAGAGCTGACAATCTATTATCAGAGATCAGATGAAGCCTAAAATTTTGGATATGGATTTGAATAGCCCCAAACAGAGGCAGCAGATGGGTTGGTAGGCTGATATTCAGGGATTTCATTTGGCCCNCCCACCTCCTCAAGAAAAAAAAAAAAAAAAAAAAAGGATTTCTTTCAAAACATGGCTCATGATTTGGTTTCGGATGTCAATCACTTCACATCTTCAAAACAGTTTGGAAAAAGTGTTTTGGTTCAGCCGCATCTCAGCATAATAAGCCTTTCAGAAGTGTCTGTTCAGACACTAAATATTATTCCTGTTATTTCTGTGCTGTCCTGCATCATCTGTGTCCACACCGATGAGACCACAGAAGAGCTGTATGTCCATATGAACTTCATACAACCCCAGCACATTAGAATCCAGTGCCAGTTTCAGCATTTTCATGATATCCAACTGTGTTTCATGGTCCTCTGTGTCCACAGCCTTCCACGGCCGTGTCTCATCACTGCTTGAGAGCACTGATGCTTTTGGCATCTACGGTGCCAATGAGTGCCGCGGGTTAATGTGCTGCTGTGTGAAAAAAAAGAAAAGATGTTTACTTCTGCCTCTTCCCAGTCTCCTTCCTAGTTTGGCAAGTAACCAGTGGGATATCCCACTTAAGTTCCCAGCTGGAAGGGTTTGCTGGCAGGGACCATCAGAAACATTCTCTTCTTTGAGTTCTGACCTCTCCAGATGCTGTCACTCAGGTGCAGTTGGGTGGCCATTTCACCATTATTTTTTAATGGAATGCCTCTTCTTTGGGAAGTAGAAGGAAATATTGTTCTCTTTTATACATTCTTCTTCAATTAAAAAAAAAAACCATCTTTTCACTTCTCACAAGGGACGGCTTGTTCTACACTGCTTTGCTTTGCACTTTCTATGTTCTAGCTCTGCATCCCATAATCATTCAACCATGACCAAAGATTTACAAAATAACCAATACATAAAAGGAGAATTACTGTTTTCTCTTATAAATATAATGAATGATATATTTGTCTTTGTAACACGTCAGCTTTGTTCCTGATTTTTATAACAAATCTCTTTCCTAATATAAATATCCCTGAAGAAAGTGAGATGATTTAAGTAATTTGAGAATGGAATATATTCCATGAAAGTTAATAATATGGTGCATCCCAGAAGTAAGATAAATATAAAGACATCCAAACCAGGTGATACCACTTTTTATTTTCATGGATGAAAATCCTGGGACAAGCTTCTTTAAACTACCTAAGCGTAAAACAAATCCTTTATAATAAAGATGGTAATTTTTGCCATAATGAAATTTGTCACATAGTTCAAAAGTTTGAACTTTTGAGTTGTTTAAAAGGATTAATTTTATAGATACAGCCTGATTCATTGCATTTTTCTTCAGGAATTGCGTACATTTTTTTCAGAAGTGGATCAAAACCCCAGTGAAAGTGTGAGCAAAGAGACAATCATCTCTCTAGCTGTCTATTTGTGTTTAGCTATCTGGTATGTTCGTACTTGCAATCATACACAAGTCATGAAAAGTAGGTGGTCAAATGCATGCAAAATTCTGCTTGTCCGGTATCAGAAGTAATAAATGTGGTAAGGCAGAATAAATATGCAAAATATAGTACTTTAACCTAATAACATGACCACTTGCAAGCTTTAGCATAACACTGAAAATCACTAATGGAGCACTGTGCAGATTTTCATGATACAAGCAGTCAAGAATCATGCATAATGGAACAGTGCAACAGCTAACAGCAGATTCACACAAGATAATTTAAACTTGTTTGTATGGAAATGAAGAACTGATCTTTGAAGTGGTCCTTAATGAGATTCTGCTTGATCCTCACTGTATCCGGAGAAAGTCTTCCGTTTTCCTTTTGCATCCGGCTCATGTTGCTGGAGTGCAGAAAAAGGACTTGTTTAAATTATGAATGCCAATTTGCATCTACATGGTATTAGGCGAGAACTAGGTGCTGCCAGTGACTTCATGTGTGCTTCCAAAATTAAGTTCTACACATTTATCATCCGTTCCTACGTGTGCTATATGTCGCTCAGAATTCCTTGCCAGCTTGGCAGAGCCTTGACCATACCCACAGCATAATGTTAATGAATCCAAAGAGATTGTCACAGGATTTGTGTATGTATTAAAGGACAGGCTTTATCATCTCGCATGTAAGTTCTACTATGTTCTACTACAGAACAAGTACTAGGAATTTTTTTTTCCCTTTTTTTTTTTTAATGGACGTTTTTTTTATTCCTACTCATACACTTGAGTGCTGCAACATGCTGAAAATAGCTCTGCAGTTTATCATCAAATATATTAAACTCAACTCAAAAAGGGCTGGAAGGCAGGTGCCACACCAGTGCATCCTGGAATATCTTAAACTACCACGAAGCTTCTGAGCAAACTCCCCCATACACCACCAGAAAACACTGCTGAGTGATCAGCCTTTTCTAAATCCTAGCGCTCTCTCTCTGAAAGCATCCCATCTGACACATGAGGCTTTGTTTGTGCTTTTGAAAGGCAGAGGGAAAGCATTCAGTTGGTTTTTCTATGTTTGTTTGTTTGCACAGCTCAGGAGATTAAGGAGGACTTATTTAAAGTTAATGATTATGTTCCCATGAGGGGAAAACACCTTTCTGTGAGCTGCAGGTTCCCTCATCTATTTTTGTCATCTGATTGGGCATTTCTGCCTTCAAAGAAAGCAACCATGGTAAATATCTTCAGGTGACGTTAGGCTTCTAACCTGCTTGCACGCTTATTTTTCAGACTTCAATTTAAAAAGGCAAATAGTTTTCTGTAATGAAACAGGGAGGAGGAACAGAGTTGATTGTGGTTCATTTGCTGGAGTTCACATAAGGCCACAGCAAACTAATACGACTGGGTAACCAACTGTATAGAGAACAGAGTGGAAATCTTCCTGCATTTAAGAACTGAATGAAACAGTAAGTGGGTCTTGCTCAGAGGCACAGGAATAGCTCATGTAAAAGTTTCCTGCTGGTCGGTGTATTCTTTAGCATGGGTCACCCTGAATGGTATCCAGCCTCTGCAACGTGACAACCAAACATTTCTCAGCTCTCTCTTCTGACCATAGGTAGGGACAGGTGTGGAGTGAATAAACCTAATATCAGCAGTCAGAAAAGAAGTGTTTGATGGCTAAACATAGACCTCATAGAAGGAAACTACCACAAAGGGTATTTGGCTTTCAAAGGAAGACACACTCTAAGACACTGCTCGGAGATGCAGAGTACTGTGGTTTGTGCTGAGTTCAGTGGCAGCGATGGGGAAGCAGTACCCGGCAGGACTTTTGTCGCTTGTGCAAGCAATAGGAAGCAATTTTTGGTCTCACATTTGCTTCACATGGCTGAGTAGTGGGAAGGATACTGTTGCTGAAATTGGTTTAGTTCTATATTACAAGTTCATGAAAAAAGCCTTTTCTAATGCTACATAACCTGTTTTTTTCTTTTTTCTTTTTTTTTTTTTTGGCCTTAAAAGTAGGAGTAAAGTAGTGGGCTTTTGTTTTTTTTTTGCACATGAAAAGAATCATATGAAATTACTATATTTTTATTATACACTTCTTATGGGTTTAATTATAACATCTTTGCAAAATTGGTCAAAGCAGCAGAAATTGTTAAATCTGTTTAGTCAAGCTTTGGCTGTTTCATCTTGTTCCTTCGATCCATTTTCTAACATTGATAGCACTTTAGCAGGTTGTGCTTTTGATCCGCTGATTTTTTGGAAAGCTCTATTTGGACCTCCCAGCTTTGCACCAGGTAGATGAAGAAGAGAAGCAATGTCTTGTGCACCATGTGTCAGCTTCGCTCAGCAAACACCAAGTGACTGGTGCTGAGCACCTGTGGCGGGGGGGCTCAGGGCTTTCAGCCCTCTGTTCGAAACACCCAGCACCTCCGGAGCAGTTCAAGGAGTTTCCAGCTTATACAGAGGCAGGCAGAAATATTAGACAACAGATGAAACTTTAGATTGTTTGCATACACACTCTTTATTGCTATAAATGTCATGTATGTTTTCTTTGCTTTTACTGAAGCCCATTAGGATCTATTCTGCTTTGCTATGTACAGAATTTACACACACAGCTATTATTATTGCCTAAGGTGATCCTTACGAGTTTTATAGCATCCATATAGATCTGACAACTTGCTGCATCTGATTAGTTATTGTGTTTACTCAATGCCCTGAGCACTGAATGGATACCTAGGGCAGGTCCAGGCCTTAGAGAGAGATTTGGTGGCAAATTCAGCATTTGGCTTCTGTCCTGAGCTAAATCACTCCATAGCCCACTGCATTCTCCAGTGACTCACAGAAATGAGTACAGTGACAGTACAGAAATGACAACTGCACAGCCCAGCCTCTCCTGTGGTCATTCACCAGCAATGCCACTGGCTCTGGTTTTAAAAGAAAGCCTTTTTTAAGGGGCGGGGGGGAGGAACCTTCCCTATATCATATGCCCACAAATAAATAAATGGGAAGCTTGGTGAAAATAATTATTTATTTATTTTTATTCTGGATCACTGTCTAATCATGGGGACTGAAAAGATAGTTTAGAGATCTGCTCTCCTACTTACGCATGTAGAAGACTTTCATGGGTCTGTCTCATGAAGATAGTAGGTGTTAATACGTAAATCTGTTCATAGGGAGGTTGAGCCTGTATTTCAACATGTTGCCCATGTAATTACAGGCTGGTTGCATGCTTACACATGTGCCATTTCTAGTGGGACAAATGAGAGATAAAGAGGCCCATAAGGTCATGCATCTACTCCAGAGGTGTCAAAGCCCGTTCTGTGGAGAGGGCCAAATTACGTGCTTAATTATGATCCAGGTACTTGCGCTACAGCATTAAGGTCATGCACTACCCTCAATCCACAGCAGTCCCCTGCTGAGGGCACTGGGAGGTTTGCATAAAGATCAAGGCTAGAATGAGACTCCCAAGTAATGAAGAAGCTTGCCGTTAATAAAGGCTTCCAGTGTATTTGACATTGCTCAGTAGGAAAAAAAAGACTTTATATATGGCATGCTTTGGACTACATTGAGCCTTGCTTGTTTGCATATATTCTGGTAGCAACTGGACACACAGAAAGAGAGAAGGCAACAGCAATCACAAGGTTATCTGTAAAGTCTTCAGAGACACTCATGTCAGGTTTGCTATATGTAAATCTCCATGGTTCTTGCTCTTGACATTGTGGTTACTATTTTCGTTATTTTCTTACTGGCAGAAACCTGATTTTTGGGCAGTGCTGTTTTTCAGTCCTCCAAAATTCTTTCCAAGCTCCTTTCTACTGAAGAGTCCAAAATTATTTTCCATATATAAAACCATAAAACTAGTGTGTTTAGTGATTTCAGAAATAGCCTTTTGAATAAAACTTCTACGGAAAGGTCTTATTGAGTCTGGAAAAATATTTGGGGTCTCCCCTGCATTGTAACCACAAAGTGAGTGATGTAACAAAATCTGTCGGACTGAACAGACACTGATTTGAGCTTATGTCTGTGTTGTCTGAGCAGTCTGAACACATTTGACAAGAAGCTGTGGAGAGTTGATGTTGCATGAACTTGTTGTTTTGTTTCCCAGTGAGAGCGCAGCTCTGCACTCCTCAGCGTCAGGAATTGCGTACATGAATTTTCGCATGTGTCACCGTGTGTGTGCAGAAATGGTCACTAGCTCATTCCTACCAAATTAGCTTGTGAAACAGCTGGGATAATTTAGGACTTGCACTGCCTGATCATTGGTACAGTTACAACAAATAAAACATTTTAATATGAGCAGTCACTGAATGTTTACTGTATCATATTGCTGGGAGCTGAATGTGTGCCAAATGCTATAACAGAAGGGAGCATATGAACTCCAGAATGATGACACTAATAAGGAAATTACAAAAGGCCCAACAAATGGCATTTGTGTTAAATCAATAATGCTCTGTTTGCTTTTTTTTATTATTATTATTCTAATCTTTCTTCTAAAAAAAATTATCTTTCCAAACAGTTGGCAATTCCCATTCTTGTTCTTCTTCCTGAACATAATTAAAAACATGTTGTGGCGTCTACTTAAGACATCAACTTTCCCAAGCCTGTCTTGTCCACTGCGTTTTAAACAAAGACACTTGTTTTGGCATTGTGCCCTTAATTAATCATTTGAGGCTTTATTACTGTACAAAAAATGTCTTTGTGTAATGATTCATCACAAGCCCAATTTCTGCAGAACTTAATCAACTACAGAACTAACTTTCTAATCAGCTTAAAGTAAAAGAAATAAGGAGAACAAGATTGCTTTTGGTGTGTTGTTTTGATAAAGAAGCATCGGTTTATGGCACACTAGTATTTTGGGCTATTTATGATTTAAAACTATGGAGATTAGTTTGGTCCCTTAACTTGGGATTTCAGGAGAAGGAAACCTGCTACATATTGAAGACCATGATCCTCAAAGTCCTCCCCAGAATCACTCGCTGCCATGTTCTCCGGAGTGCACCAGATATTGGATGAAACCAGACAGGCTTTTTATGTAAAGTGACTCCAGCCATAAATTTGCAACATAAAGTTCAGTATGATAGAAAACTGATAACTGAACATGGCTGGTTTTACAAAGTGCAGAGATTATTTTTCACCATGTTTGCTTTTTTCCTGTCTCTTTTCTATTTTTATTTTTTTTTCCTTTAAAATGTAACATTCTTCCATTTTACTCTCGCTTTAAATGTCCTATGGGCTATATCAAACTTTTGTTCTAGCGATAGATTTTTACAGTAAATGAGTTTCCCGTAGGACAACAGAGCAGAAACTTAAATTTTCAGTGACCTTTTTTTTTCCATTGGATTTGGAATAAGAAGTTCAAGAATAAGGAGTTCAGGACCCTAAATTACAGAAAAGAAAAGACGTAGTTAATGACCACAGTCAAGACCTAGACCTTGAAGCACTAGAAACTATGTAAGCACATTGCAGAATACACTCCCTGCTCTGATACAGATTACACAGATAAAACACACAGATTGTGAGATGATAGTCTTGGCTCGTTCTGTAATTCATCACATACAGCTGAGGCGCAAGTTAAATGACTGACATCTGACAGACACAGATATGATAGCTCAATTATTACAGACACAGGAGCAAAGCTCCTCTAAATTTTGCTTGAAGTTGTCAGAAGTGCACCAAAACCTCCTATGTTACAGGCTGAATGCCTTACCCCCAAGACCAACTTTTTTTCAAAATTAATTTTTTACGTTTATTCATAAAAATATATAAATTCTCAATTCTCTAGGCATCTGTACACAGCTTGCACTATGTCAAAACATGCCTGCTTCGAGTAAATATATTATTACACTATGTTAATGTGTGTTATGTAACGGTCATCTATATTAATGTATTCTTCATGTAAGATAATAGCATTCATGTACTTGAGTTATGCTGCTATCTACATTTGGATCTTTACTGCAGAATTTCCTTTTCCAAGCCAGATAATGAAGTATTTGATTTTACATAGTTCTGTACTCCCTGCATTGCAATGACTTGTGCCAGTCCTTATTACCCCTCTCAGACAAGTTTTTGGTTTGGACTGAAAACAATAAAAGGGATTTCTGAGCTCCTCATCACTTCTATGTCCAGCAGTTGTTAACATCGTAAATAAGTTGTGCAGGGTTCCCAGCACAGACTACCAAAGGAAGACAAGTAAACAGCAAGACCCCTAGCTTTGTGGTCATCTTTTTGAGTCTAAACAACCCAACCCCAGTAGCCAACCTGGGGCACCCATGGGAGCACTGCATAGACACTGAAAGGGGACCTGAACCTATCTCACATTAGCATTGACTACAACAGGAGATCATTTCAGAACTGAGTGCTGCTTGTTTGCATTTGTCGATTTTGATGGTGGTATAAAGTAACATAATGCAAGCACGTGTGATGTGCAGGTTGCCAACTTAGCTTCACAGCCAAAAGAGTTTGCAGTGTGAACCCTACCAGAGCTCATCTTTGACCCAGCAGCACAGTGTCCGAGCACTGCCATAAACAAGCTCGTGTGACCCTTACTGCACCAAAGTCTCATTCATCATTGCAACATCTCTTCATGTTTTTGGCTAAGAGACATGAACAGCCAAAACTCTATTAATATCCA
Source organism: Chauna torquata (assembly GCA_013399475.1). Taxonomy (NCBI): domain Eukaryota; kingdom Metazoa; phylum Chordata; class Aves; order Anseriformes; family Anhimidae; genus Chauna; species Chauna torquata. The sequence continues at coordinate 1,777,093 of VXAL01001009.1, read as the reverse complement.
CTCTGTGCTGGGTCCTCACAGAGCTGGTGCCAGCCAGCAGCAGCGCAGCGTGATGGCAGCTTGTGGAGGCGAGGCTGCGCGAGCGATTGTCTGTTGTCTCTCCTCCCAGGAAGCCTGCTTAAAAGAACAGGACATGTCCTCTGGCCTGATCACCAGGGTTACTTTTCTTTGCTACTTGGCAGCTGCAAAAATGAAACCCAGCTGTAAAAAATGTCTCTTCTCTGTTTGGCAAGGTTCCTCTGGAGTTTGTTTGTGTGCGCATGTGTGTCTAGGCAGGACGAAAGCAGACTTGATTAGCAGTTTAGTCTGAACATGTGTTTACCACCAATTATATTCTTACATATTCACAAGTGCTGAATGCCTTGTTAAAATTAAGGTATAACGTACGTGTGTGTGTGATTGTGTGTAACAGACTGCTGAAAATCAAGCTGTCAGTCTCCAGCCCCAGAGTAAAGCATAAAAGAATAGTACTGCGGTTGCTTTCTGTTGAGCAACACCCTTTGAGCGTATAGCAGGAGCAGAGCTCAGGAGCTCCTGGTTGCTAGTGATGTACTCTGGTCATTTGGCAATGCCCAACTTTCCATAATGCATCTAAAACAATTCTGTGTGCAAAAGTCACTTTTTTTTTTTTTTTTCAATTGCAAGGAGAGGAAATCACCCACAAAGTGATGGATTCTGATTTTTCCTTGCCATTAGGGTGATTTAGAATTGTACAATAAGCATCACTGCATGGCTGCTAGATAATGCATGTTATTAATTTGGCACATACTAATGCTCTATTTATGTAATATTTCATACACTTTGCAGCGCTTTATATTCAGAGAGCAACCATAGGACTAGCAGATATTCAAATCTGCTCCTGCAATTTCACTTTTTTCCTGAGCAAAAAAGTAGTATCTCAATGAATTCCTGAATCATACAGAATAGGTTTCCTCCTATTTTCTTGACAATCAGCCCGTCAGTTGGCCTTTAATAGTACGGGAACAGCTCATAATTAAATCCTAACTCTTTGAAGCTAAACAGATGAGGGCCAGTGATATAATTAAGTAGAGAGGTGCCTGACATCATCACCTTTAGAACTTGCAAAGTGGCCTGTATAGGTTTCTCTCTGTGCGAGAGTTTTTAATTTCAGCCACTTAGTCTTGCAGGAAGGGCATTCACTCCTTTGTTTATCAGAGCCCAGACATATTCTCCACCTGATGGAAATACCTGGTAACAAGCCAGAAGTAGCCACCCTGTAAAGTTCTGAAAGAAGCATTAGGAGTTGAGGACTTGTGAGTCTGGACATGACTAGGAAAACGCAGCAAGCAAAGAGAGAGAGAAATGTTGGAATCCTGCAAAGAATTGTTTCCCAAAGTTGGGAAATTGAATCAGGTAAGAAAAAAATTGGCATCCATCTGAGAGTAACCCTGCAGACAGAGGCAGAGGTTGTTTGGGAAACAACTAGCTGAACTTTGGTTTCCACCTCCAAGAGCGTTTGTATAATTTACTCTGCAATATTATTCAGAAGATCAGTGATGTCTAGATCCTGCAGATTATTCAGGAGAAATCCTAGTCCAAGGAGTGCTATGTAAAACACGTCTGAAATGATAAATGAAAGCTCTTTGTGGCTAGCTAGTATTTGAGCTCTTTCTTGCCCTCCCACATTCACTGCTTACCCCAGATTTCAGTACGTGTGCTTTGTGCAGTCTCTCTACTACACCAGTGTTGATGTGAAGTAGAAAAGGTTGTTGCTAAGTGACATGACAACTGCAAAGTGCTTTTCAATTTCTTTTTCTGTTTTCTACTCCCACCTTCCACATACATCCTTTATGGAGAGTTCGCTGCTGGGAACATCCCCGTCTAGCAGCGAGCACTGGGTGACAAAGCTCCAAATCACCTCTCTCACAGAAGTGGCACAGAAGCTACTGTTGCTGCCCCAAAGCCTCTTGCAGTTGCAAACTTGGGAAAGACCAAAGATTGTTCCCATCTTTCTTTGTTCAGTTGTAAATCAGGGTGATTCAGTAACCAGTATGAAATGGGTTTGGTGGCATCTTCCCCAGACATGTATAACAGTTACTGCACTCTTCATACCAAGCCAAGCTAGCAGCCCAAATGGGCAAGGGCACTGCCAGTCACTGGGCTCTGCAACTCAGTCCTACAGATGAAATCTAAGTTTTGACATAGCTGCTCTTGCTGCTTTATCTATGCCGTGGCTAACTGTCATGGGCTGTAAAGCACTAGGTTTTGTTGTTGTTGTAGATTTCTATTTATGATGCCCTGCTGGTGGGCTGTTTCTTTGCTGAAGCCCTCCTCAACTTATTTTATCTATTGGCTTGGTGTAGGGAAGTAGTTTAAAAAACAAAAACAAAACAAAACAAAAAACCTTCAAACAACTAGATTCTTTGAACTTTACCTCTTGCAGCAGTCTTTATACTGCTTACATCTCCCTGCACTGAGTTTCATTGGCCAAGCCATATCCTTTTGTTCTGTGCCAACACAGTGACTTTAACGCTTGATGGGCCTCATCAGGACCTACCACAGTGAACCACAGCTTACCGTAGCAAACCACAATAAAATGATAATAATAAATAGCATTACAAATCTTGTGCATCTGTCTGTCCTGAGTCCTTCTTCATTACGCACATAGGTTCAGCCCTGACTTCTTGCCATGCAGAATTCATGTGTGAAAGACTGGCATTGTGCCCGCAGTGTCTGTTCTTTACCACATTAAAAGGTCATAAAAGGATAGTCAGTTAAAAATCCTTGTATTGAAGAGAGCCTTTACACTGAAATAAATTCCAAGTGGGATTTTTTTTCCACCTTTTAGCAGGGAGGGGAGCAGCTAGAAAAAAAATGTGAGCTCAACTATTAGCTTTCCACTTGTAAAACTTCATATATCACTAAATATATTGCCCATAGAGGACAGAAGCTGTTAAGATGGAAAAGAATTTTGAAGATGGATGAACGACAAAGACAAATGAAGATTTTTATTTTAGCAGAAGTTTCCAAGTGCTGTCTCTGGGTTGGGAGGGTACTGTTAATAAAGTACACTTGACATATAACCGTTCAAGTTCCTGAGAAACAGCTTTGCTTTAAAGTTCGGTAAAGGATCAAAAAGAGTGAATTCTCTGTTTTCCTCTGTAAAAAAAGAAAAAGAAAGCCCTGGAAAAAGATAGGGTTTTTTTGGGAGACGGCATCTATGCCTTTTGTCTTTTCTTCTCTTTGTGGTCCAGAGACAGTGTGTTGACTGACTTCTTCAGAAAGGAGATCAGTGAAATTGTCAGTTGATTACTTCTCCTTGATTAGCATTTATAAGAGCCCTGTGATACATTATTTGCATTCCTATTTAGCCGTGATTTTTGTGGGGCAGCAATGATTAAACTTGTCACAGGGCCTGATTGACAGGGTCAGATCTTCACTTTCTACTCTTTTGAAATTAAAAACAAATGTGTCAGCTCCCTTCATGGGCCGCAGCGCTGTGAAGCTTGCTTGCCTTGTCATCGCAGATAGGTCAGGAATGTTTTAATTTTAGGGATGGATTCTGCTTGTCAAGCAGAGTGTGATGGCGTGTAGTTCTGGAGATGAGATGTGAAGGGTGTAAAACAAAGAATGGAAAGAACAAAGACAAAGACACTCACATTATTAGACAGATTTAATTAGTCTGAATGGATATTATGCTAGATGAAGCAGTGAGCTGTGAAATTAACCCTTGATTACGGATTGGCGGATCATGCTCATAAAGAGAATCAAACCTTGGTGAATGGGAAAGAGGTGCTGTTCCACCCTCAGAGCCTTCATCCCCACGACCCCTTCCTGAGCCCAAGAGGGGGAGAAAATCTTTGAAGGAAAAGCTGTAGTTGGTGGCATTGAGGAACTTAGGGCATTCTCTCCCTCTCCCTTTTCCCTGAAGTCTGAAGCCAGCCTATCTGAAGAGCTGAAACCGAGCAGGTTAAAGGAAGGCAGAACTCTGCAGGATGAATGATGAGAAATGACTCCCACCAAATGCAGCCCATACCCTGCGGGCAAGGGGCACACAGGCTGCACAGAACTCATGTCCCCTCTAAAGACATATTCCCACCTAATTCCTGCCTCCCTTCCCACCAATATTAGGCAGGTTTGACATGTGTTTGAAAACTTTTTTTTTTTTTTTTAATGATAAGCTATGAGTTAATATTATATGACTCACTCCAAAGTGAGGGTTTAGGCTTCAAAAGGCTGATCTATACAGCCTCTAATACACAAGTACTGTGATGTCCCAAATGCTGAGATAGTGTGGGAGATTAGGATAATGACAATTGAGAGGGTGCAGTGTTTTGCTACATCCGAAGCTGTACAGAAGAGGCACTTCAGCCTTTTGTGTGCTTCTCATCAGCATTCCCCAAAGCGCTGTATCAAGAACTACTCCTTCTAATTAGCACGGCTGCAACAGAAGAAAATAAATAGAAAATACAGTGTTACTCTCTTGTTAGTTCCTTGTCATTTCTTCCAAGTTGTTCAACTAATGGAGTAATCAACCTTTATGTTTAAAAATAAAAATAAAGAAGCCAAAGGGCATTAGGCGCATTAATCTCCCAATAGGTGTGAGGCCCCTGCTTCCCTCTGGCACATTTGAAATGCTCAGTTTTAGTGCAAATTTGCATGCTGGAGACTGCCAGATTGAAAAGGAGTGAGACATGAAAACAAGTTGGGTGAGAGACTGCCTAGAAATGGTAACTTACTGAACAGCAGTCTTACCTCTTCAGTAGTGTCGAGCCCCTGTAGTTACCGTACTGCATGGTGTTATTTCTTATTACCACTTTTTAAAATGTGATATCAAGAATTCTCATTTTTACTTAATATATAGTAGCATTTAAGTAGCCTGTATGTATGTGGAGTGAAAAGAACCCTTTGATGAAAGACCTACAGAAGATTAATGAAAGTCATTATCATTATGAGACAGCAGAGAGCAACTATCCACAGGAAAAAAGGAATTTCTGCCTGCAAACCTTTTCTCTCATGATTTCCCCACGCTTTTTTGTACCCCGAAAGAAAAGAAGCAGCATGAGAAGGTGATGGGGGAATAGGACATGACATGAATCCCACTGCTAAGTCTACTACTGAATTTCTGTTGGTGTTAGAACAAGTCACTTTGCCATTCTGTAGATGAAAACGATTATTTAAGGACAAAAGACTAGTACTTATCATTAAACCTGAAGACACAGACTAGTTCTTAGGCAGAAAAGCCTTGTCATTGAGCTGGTGTTTATGTGAGCAGTCACACATTAGTGTTACTGCTTTCAGGGGCCTCTCATCAAAGTCTTTATTATTACAAACCTATTGAGCCGTATCCTCAGCTGCTGTGAATCAACATAACTCTCCTGAAATTAATGATGCTACAGAGTTTTACATCAGCTGAGAATCCAGCTCTTCCTTTCCTGCTATTTATATATTATTCAGTTAAATTATTCCAGTCTGGACCACTGTGCTCTTCCCAGAAGGATCTGCTTTCCAGACCCAGCATTCGCCCTGTGAGACAGGGCCCTTGATCTGGGTCTTCTCAATCCCAGATATGGAAGACCAAGTGGGTCATAGAATAATTTAATTAAACAGTTTTAATTGAATTATTTGATTCAATAGTTTCTTGCTAACTCTGCTGCTTTGAGCAGGAAGCGATGCTTTGGTTACCAGCAGCTGGGAGGGCTTTGCCTGCAAATGTGCTCATGCAGGCGCGGGGACAGCCGGGTTACGGCAGGGCTCTGTGCGGGACTGCGCATGCAGGGCGCGCTGACTGCAGAGGGTGCTGGCCTGTTTTGTGTTAGAAGAGAGCAAACACATGAAACCAGTGGAAAATGCAATGCTAATAAAAGGCAAACCTCTGGTCTATGTATTTATCAGGTATGCAGGTGAGTTTTTTGGTTTCTGTTTTGCCACCTGCCATGGTTTTCTCTCTGGGCACTGAGTCTTGTAGCTTGTAAAATGTGAACATGGCTGATGTTGTCGTTGCGGTACTCCTCCTGCTCACTTTGCAGAGAGGCAGACTTTAACTGGTGCATTCAGCTTCAATACGAAACATCAGCAGACAAAAGGTATCCAAAGGAGAGGTTTGGACAGAACCATTCAACGCAGAAAACGTTGAGTAAATGCTCAAGACATCCCTATAGCATTACGTACGATCCTTCAGTAAGGAACAACAAGCACTTACATGTGGAAAGCAATGCACATTTGCTTAGATGTGCAGTTTTACACTACAGCTCTTCTGTTCATGAGCACAGCTGAAGAATTGGTGCTTAGAAGCACTGGCCCTGTTTGCAAGGGCCTCATTTCTGCCTCATTGATATTCCTCTGTAAAGAAGGTAATTCTGCTTAAAACAAGGAATCAACACTGGTGTAAAGCAGGTGTGGGCAGAGCAGACTAGTGCTCTTCACCCAAAGTGGCAGCAAAAAATCGCTGCCTTTCTCCCCACCAAATACAGTGTTTTATAATTGCATACGCAAGATCCTCGCTCACCTGAGGTTCAAGTTTGCAGCACTGTTTCCCGTCACTCACTTAACTCAAAGAGCAAGAGCAGTTACGCGCCCCCACCCTGCCTTTATTTTTCAAACTGAATTGTTTCGGTGGTAGCTTGGTTGTCAGCTTGTAAGTCTATAAAACAGTTTTCTACCAGCTGGAAATCCAACATGCTACATGAATACATAACAGTGCCTAACCAAGAAGGTTTGTAATTCAGTAATTAGCTGTAATTAATGAACACAAAGTGAAGACTCATTTACAGTTTAAATTATCACATTAGCTCCTGTCACCCTCTATGTACACAAAACAGCAGGAATTCAATTATTTTTATTCTTCAAAGCTAATTTAAAATTTAAGGAATGCCATTACATGAAATAATAGGTAGGAAATGTAATAGAAATCGCTGAGAACAGTTGGCCGTCCTCAGAATGGGAGGAAAAAAATGCTATCAGTGACGATTTGGAAATGTTGTTTCATCTGTGAACAGATGAAGGATTGAAATCTACGCTCTTTTCAGTGTATTTAAAAAGAAAGAGAGTTTGGTGGTTGCTAAGTCTTTGTGCAGGGAGAGCCATTGTGCATAATTGTAAAAGCAGTTGATACTGATAATGCTGTTGATAGTAACATGATGACAGCATGGAAATGCTCACACCATTATCTTTAACGGGGCTGAGTCGATTGCAACAGCATCGAGCCCCTGTAATATTCACCAATCTTAGTTGTGAAACTTCAGCCTAGCAGGCCTTAAGTAATTGTCACTTTGCAATCTGCCTATAGTTTGTGTGTGTACGTACGTCTATGTAAAATGCTTTCATTGTGCTTTTAAACCCACCATGATGCTTCTCACTGCAGCTGCCACTGATTTTTTTTCTCAAACAGTTCAATAACAAGAGAATTCCAACCCCATCGGATGTCGCTTCTGTAGCTCCCACATATCCGCATTACAGCCCCTATTTTTTTGTTCTTTCTTTTTTTTTTTTTTTTTTCGGTTGCCTTTTCTTTTTAAATAGGCCACTAGAAGCTACACCATCTAATTTTTCATAGGTGATCGACTGCTGAGTTGTGGGTTTACGTAGACAGAGGGAAGGTAGCGATAAGCCAAAGAGAGAGGATTCTATTAGGGAAATGCAGCAGTAATTAATGAATCCTGCCAGTAATTGGGAAGGTGTAAGCTTCTGTAATATCGTAATGATAGTCATCCGTTCTGTGCATCCCCCATCACTCTGAACGATCCCTCATCGTCTCTGTGATCTCAGACACTTAGCCATGCAAATCTTCCTGACAGGACTCTATGTCTTTGTCTCCCTAATTGGACAGTATAGAGTTGTTTATGGATATTGCAGACATTTAGACCTCAGTTGGAGGTTGTTCAAAAATCGTTAGCAAAGTTGCCTTAACAGCATTGTCAAATATTTATTCCCCTGTTTCAATATCTGTTTTTAACCCAGGCATGGTTTGCAATAGAATTAACATTTTGAAGATGTGCTGTCTTGTTCTGGGCTCCGTTTGAGATTGTTATTAAGCCATTTTCATATGGAAAAGGGAACGACAACAACAAAAATCTACCACAAATCCTCATTTCTCAAGGATAAAACATGAGATTGTAGGGCAAATGTGCTGCTTTTTAATACCATTTCCATGGGGAAATATTAAGAATGCTGACAAAGGCAGTTCCACTTACAAAAATTACAGGAAGCTTATGGGGTAAAATTCCAATTTAGTATAAGCCAAAATAAATGAAGAATAATCCCATTCACTATACCACTTCAAGTGAGATCAGATTAAGACTGTATCATATATATTAGGAAACCTATGTCTTTTTCCTTGGTCAAGACCTGGGGAGGTTAATTCTTGCATGTAATCATCTATTGGTCATAAGCAAAAAGTAACATATAATAAATGTATTTGATGCTGTGCTCTACCAGAACAGATTATTTTTCTTTTAAAAAATTGATATTTGGGGGATTTTGCATTTTTGTGCATAATGCATTTATAGTATACGGTTTGGGAATTTTCTGAGCACAAGGGAAAATCTCCCAGAGACCTAGGCCAGGAGCACAAAAAGCAAAAATTGAGTTTAAGAGAGCAGGCTGGAGATCAAAGACAACGGCCAGAATAGCCGCAAATACCTGCGATTTGGAGTGTCAGGGAAAGAGATCAGATGGATCAGGCGACCGAATTTACTGTCTCTTGGTCACATGCCATTTTGCTCTGACAAGTTGTCCCACAAATCAAGAGGATTATTTGCCCCAGTAAAAGCAGATCAGGTCTCTTCTTTTTGTAACTACTAAATTAAGCCCCTAATCCTGCATACAGTTAACTGCATGCTTGCTTCTTTTGCCGTCTTGTCTCATAGATTTTTACAAGACTACTTGTTCTAGCAGTGGTAAATATTAATGTATTTGGTTTTTTTTTGATAAAACATCAATATTCAACCAGAACAAAACCAGAAAAAGTTGCAAGAATTTGTCTAAAATAACTAAGAGCTCACTTTGGCAATTTTTTTTAACCCAACTCTATCTCCTTTACACAAATATAGGGTGTGAAAAATTCTGTTCGTGGGAATGTTTCTAGGAAGAATTTCTGAAAGTATTAATTTGCGCCTGTCTGGCAACAATCTTGAAAGCTGTTTGTAGTTTTGGAAATTATTCAGCCAGGGAGCAGTAGAAATGACATGTTATATAGTTGATTAATATAGTAAATAGCAAATTACTGATGGGGGAATAATCAAAGCTATAGTTGAAGTAAATATTTACCTTATCTGATTTCTCTCAGGTTATCCTTGAGTTTTAGGTACCTCCCACAATCAAACACAAAAGGTAAAAAAACAAATTAAAACAAAACTATTTGTAACAGAAGGGAAGGAGTAGATCATGTTTGTTTGTGTTTTTTCTTTTTGGTGAAAAATTTCTGCATATTTGCTCTAATGCTTTACTTTAGCAAGCTCCCTTTTTCTTCTGTTAGTAGGTCTATTTATACCAGACTTACTGTTCCGCTAAAACACTACTGACGTCATCTGTGAAATCATAAGTTTTTCACCTTTCTCCCTAAATTGCCAAAGAAAGTGTGACACAGAAAAAAAAGATTCATCTCTTCAAGGACAGAGAAGACAGTCACTTGCCTGAATATACAGTCAAATACAGCCACAAAATCTGCCCCATCCAACCCCTGTTTTGCCTTCCCTGAGCTCACTGCAGGGACAGGGACAGGGGCTGAAGCAAGGATGACCTGAGGCTGTCCCACCTCTCGGATATCCCACACACTGACCACGAAGCCCTGCTTCCTACAGCCTCTGCTGGGTCCCAGGGCACAGACACCAGGCTGACCATGAGTACCCCAGACGCGCCCTGGGTACAGCTGGTTCAGCCTCTCCCATCCCTCACCTCCAAGCCAACGCCACCGGGTTTCCACCCCGTTGTGCTGCCAGTCCAGGGGAACAGCACTGTAGGACAGTATCAGACTCTTCTACCTGTGCTAGATGTGATAAAGCAAATTGGCTGTAGGAACTCCTGCACCTGCGAGAACCTTCTCCTCCAGAACATGAATATACTGGCATTTCGTTTTTTTGTATACGCACATACACATATATATTTAAAATCCTGGCTTTAGAAACTTATGTTGGTGCAGCAGTCTGACACTGAATACAAGCTGCTGTGCAAAGTAATTGCCAAATGCTTACATAAACACATAAATAAGACAAATTTATTTTCATTATTCATATTTTTTGCCCTTTCTTTTCCTTTTTATTTATGCTTTAAACAAGAGTTACAGTAAATATTACGATAAAAAAAATGCCTACAGTGGACAGAAAGATGATCAAAAAGCCCTGATATAGAGCAATTCATGTTTCTTCTTTACAATCACTAACGAATCTTAACTTGAACCATGTTATGTTCCCATGTGAGTGATAAGCAATGATTTATTATGAAGTGTCACGAAATCGGAATGCCATACAGTGAGACATGAGCTAGTGGAAAATGTGTTCCCGGTTTCCCAGCCTCATTACTCAAAGATGCAGTGTCCCTTTCTCCAAGTCTAATTTACCTGGCTTTTCGAGGCACTCTGATAGCAAAGGAAACATAACCAGCAGTGAAATCCCTGATCCGGGCTGTGCTGTTCACCTAGCAGCCCCACTAAACACATTGCAACAACCAGGAAATTCAGAGCTAATGCTGTATCAAACGTTTGTATCCCTAATGATGCTACCCCCAAAAGCAATTGCTTAGGATTATAGCATCCATTGCCTCATCAATGCTGTCACTGCACGAAAAGGAAATAAAACAGGCATCGTGGAGGAGACAGAGAAGTTTTCTCTATGCTTTAGAGTTTCTTCGACTCTAATGATTCCCTTCTCCCCATGATCCTAATTCAAGTAACTGGCATGTAATATATTCTGTAGATAAATCAGCAGCAGAAGAGCATGTGCAGCTCTGGCACCACAGCATAGGTGATTTACTTGTAGCGCAGCGAGCACACCGGTTTGGTTTTTAAGGTGGGAATTTGCGTTTTAAGTGATTCCTCACAAAGAAAGTGGAAGCCAACATATTGCACACTAATTCATGTAAGCAGCCCTCCTCTCCTACTAATTAATGCTTTCTGCAAAAAGTAACCCAAACAGGCATAGTCTCAGATTTTAAGCATTTTTTCTCAATGTTTCTTGAAAGGCCCTGATCCTGAAAACACTTGTGGTCAGCCAAATCTCTGAAGCAGGTAGGTGCCTAAATAAAGCTCAAGAGCTGAGTGCTCTACTGCTCTGCAGCAGAAATGAGAAATGGAAGCATGAGCCTTTCCAAGGATCTATGGCTTGAGTGGTCCGGGCACATCATGGAGCAGTCAGACAGATGCACTGACACCTCAATATTTTGCTGGAAAGGCAAATCCTCTACCCATTAAAAAAAAAAAAAGTCATTTTATCCAAAAAAATGTACATTTAATCAGCCCAGATTTATTAAAGATTTGCCAGCAGTATCAGTTTCTGCTTCAAAATATGATCCCATTCTACCATGACAGTGTTATAGAAGACCTGAAAGTTAAACTGAACAGAATAAATTTGAGAGAAATTTATGTCCTGTAAATTCTTTCACATGAAATTTTTTTCCTGTATCTAGGCATGTTACAACTAGTTCAGTCTGTCTTAAGGCTATAGTAGCTCTTGTTTTTCTTGCAGAAAATGCGGAAATCATCAGAAGAAAATTAACCAGAACTCATCCTTGTCTGAAAGGCTGTGAGACTTACAAATTTCAAAAATCTTTTTTTTTTTTTTTATAGAAATGCTTTATACAGAATCTTTGTGAAGTACAATCCAGAGAGCAGTTGTCTCACAGCACTGACAATGTCTGCTGTTCCAGAGGAGGCTGTGTGTGATGTACCATTCTGAAATATTGTCAGCAAGCCTGGAAATATGAAGGCACTTTCATAGCAAGGCAGGGATGAAAGGAAAGTGGTTCGGGTTTGCTTTTTTTTTCTTTGTTTCTTAGTCCTAATAAAACGTACCAGAATGCTCTTAACTTCTCCCTTCCCATTTTATTCAAGAGAGCAAGGGAACATAATTCTCCTGCAGAACTGTTATGGTGTTCAGGAGGGAGGGAAGACGAACAAATTCCTTTCCAGAGGTGTTCAGTTTAGCCAATGACAAGTTTTGGGAAATACCAAAATAGCTCTGAAAGCAGAGATAGGATCTCAGTATCTCCCTGCTCTCCAGTACCCTTTACTCTTGCCATGAATCTAGAAATTATAGTGGCACGGCTCAATAAGTGGGGCTGAGAGAAATCCCACCCACGAGAGCCTCCAGTTTGATGATTAAGAAATACTCTTCAGAACGGAAAAAATGTGGGGTTTAGTCTCACCAGGAATTACATCACAGGGGAAAAAAGGAAGCAATTGAGGAATTCTGCAGCAGTTGAGTAAACACTTGCAGATGACAATTTGGCATTTTTAAGCACCCAGACTACTCGGGGAAATCTCGCTTTCAGTGACCTGCCAGTACATCCTGACATGCGTCCAGCTTTACCTGTGCAAACCTTGGACATGAACCCAGCTCCCTCCCACCGCCAGTGCAGGGATGGTTGAACCATAACTGCTTTGTCTTAGCTGCTGTAAATTCACTTTTTTCAAGGTGCATTACAAAAGCTATTTCTCTTCTGGGATCCATACAGGTGGCATTTTAAAATGTAGCAAGCACCCTAGTCTACAGAACCTGTTTGTCACAGAAAATGACACAGTTTGCATGTGACCTGTAATGACAGTTGCTACTTGAAAAGAAACCAGAAATTCAGCTATATCTTCCACACTTTGGTTGCAGCTGCCATCAACTAAATCTCTCTCCAAGGGCAGATGGTGCCCTGTACAATGAACAATTTAATCTTTAGCAAATAGAGAAACTTTGCCAAAAAAATCCACATTTTTTCCCTCCAAGAATAGGCTGTCAATAACGTGCTCTCAAATACATTGTGATTTGATGACTATACTGATTTGATGACTATACTTTATTTATGGGAAAAAAAGAAAACAAACCAAAAAAAAGTAAATGTTCTCGCTCTTTATTTTTTTCCTTTACAAGCCTGAGGTCCTGCCAGATCCCCATGTACTGGGTTTGTCTGTGTGCACAAGCGATTAGGAGGGACTAGTTCAGTGGCAGGGTGTTTCTCTGTGCCTGTTAGATACCATGTGTCCTCCTCTTTGTTGCTGAACACGTGTGTATCCCATGTCACCTCGAGGACCAAGATGAGATCGGGGTGAAATCCTGGCCTTTTTCAAGACAAGTGGCAGAGATCCCACTCTATCCACAAGACCAGGATTTTCCTGTATGTCTGCAAAAACATGGGGAGCCCCTGATTTTAACTCTGACTCAATCTAACAAAAACAAACAAACAAACACACAAACAAACCGAAACAGCTGAGCAGTGCAGGGAGGTGAGACGATTTGCCTAAAGCTCTGCACACCAGATCTCTGGGGATGGCAACCAGGTTTAGCACCCAGCCCGCTCTCTTCTCTTCCCCGTCCTTCCTCTGACAGCACTGAGGATGGGCTCCGTGCGCGTTGCTTCTGGCAGAACCACTGCTGCTCCCTCCAGCACGGTCCCCACACCCAGCAGCACTGCCTTGGCTGCCTGCACCCACGCAGAGACGTGCAGTGCCCAGACTATCCAGAAAAATAATAATAATTTCTTCTTGCTGATGTTTTTCAGCCTGAATACCCCTGATCTGAGGCACCCCACAGTCCCACGGGCGGTTTGATGGCACTGGCGAGCGGTTGCGCGTGGAGGGAGGAATGGGGCTGCCTCAGCCAGCAGCGCTCACCTCCGCCCTCACCGCGCCTGTCGCTTGCCCCGTCTTCTGGGGAACGCGTCTCACCGCTCTGTCGTTTAAAGCACTCCCGGTTCCTTTTCTAGTCATTCACAGAAGAAACTGCCTGCCCTCTGGGGAACAGCTCAGGCTAACAGATGTCAGCGTTTTCGTGAGCTGTGTTGTTCGGGTGGATTTGGAGGCTCTAGCTGTATTTGTTCAGGGACGTCTGGTAACCCAGTGAGCAGGGCACGGCAGTACATAGCTCCGTAAAACCTGCTTTTTGTCTGGAAATACATACATACTCTCTCATATAAAAGTATATTTATTTATGTATTTATATATAACATAATGTTATATATACATGGAGGAATTCTTGCATCTCTCTTAGGTCTCAGGTGGCACGACTGGTTCACACATGCGCATGCACGGGCACATCCCTAAGATGTCAGCATTACTGAACCTGCGCAGCCCAGCCACGGTGCTTGGTGGGGCCAGCCCGCAGCGCCTGGCACGGCTGGATCGCTGCGTTCACTGCGCTGTGCACGCTGCAGGTTGGATATGCTTGAGAGTTTCCCTAACCTGAGTCACAGCTAAGAAACCGAAGGCATACAAAGCTACCTGCACAGATATCAGAAGCTTCTGAAAAGAAGAAACTCAGAAAATGAAAGTGGTTTTTTTTGGCAGATTTTAATGAGATTTTTCTTTTATACCCCAAACTGTTGGGCCAGGCCAGCTGATATAAGTCACATAACTTCATTGACCTCCAGCAGTAAGGTGTTTTGCAACAGCTGCAAATATGAGCTCTGATGAACTTGCTGCTGAAATCCAGAGGTCTTTTATTTGGCCTTGGCCTTAGCCTCTTAACAAAGCGTCTTCAGCAAAGAGTATTTCTAAGACAAATAGAACTTAATGGCTTCAAGGTTTTATTAAATGTAGTTTCCACCATCCCAGGCAATGCGGTCTTGAAATTCCTCCACCTGGGTGTTATTTTGCATTCAGCAGACACACCCCAGGAACATCTGAGCTGAAGCCCACATTTCTTTTCCATTATCTTGTCTCTCATTCTCATAAGCTTAGATCATGGGACAGAAATGTGCTGTACAATAAAGGAGACCTTTCTTCAGACCCTCCTCTCTGTGTGGCCGATGGCACAGGCTGAACACACAAAGTCTGGCACGTTCTGCAGGGACACGGGGGCTCAGGGACCTGCCGGTGACGGCGGTGGGTTGTGCCAGTGGATCCCCCTCTTCCTGTGCTCTGCTGCTGGCTGCTGGGGAGCAGCTGCCTGTAACTTCTGTGCCATGCACAGAGCAGCTTCTTGGCACAACACCCTTCAGCATGGAGTGCATCAGGGACCCCTTCCTCCTGGCATCATGTGGAGCCTCCGCACGTGTTTGGGTGGGTGCTGCACGCTCCACAAGAACAAAGAAGAACCAAAAGTATTAGATTTCACAAGCGTTATTCTTACCTTTCCCAAAATGCTTTCCTTCCCTATCGGAATGTGTTTTCTGAAATAAATATATTCTATTTATTTATTTAATGTGCTGTTAAATGACCTTCTGGAAAGCTATTCCTGCTGCAAGGCTTTAAAATGGATGGGCAGGCACAACTTAAAGAGCATGCTCCTTACAATCAGGATGAATCATTTGAGTAGTTACTGTTTAGATTGATATAATTTTAGTTATAATTATGGGTAACGAGAAAGCATTTAGAGCCTGTAATATTGTAATTCATGGCGAGAGGAGTCCTAAACAAAATAAAACATACCCAGATTTACTTTTTCTCCCTATCTAGGCATTGTGCACAAGAGGATGATCTTTAAGGAATAGATTATCTGCTGCTGTAAAAATCTAGCAAAAGTAGGTCAAAAATGACATCTAGAGATAACATGTTTGGTAACCACAAAGGGACTGTCTGTGTCTATTTGGCCTTTTAGGAGTCCTGTAATTTATTACTATAGGTACAGCTGCAGCATGAAAAGGTTTTGAGCCATAGACTCCTGTGGACTTCGGTGAGTGGATGACAGATACATATTGTCATTTTTAATATCCCACTAAACTAATAGAGGATGATAAAATGATATTAGCAAAGATCTGGGGAAAAAAAAAATTACAAGCACATGGACCGGCTGTCATCTGACTAGATCTAGAGTAGCATCACACCACAGACAGTGCCACTGAAGTGGCCAGTGTCCTCCTGCAGAACCCAAAAAGCAAACTATGACAGCAAACCGCAAGCAAAGGACTTGGAAAACACCCCATGAGGGGACAGCCCGCATCCCACCCCCAGGGTGCTGTGCCACAGGGCTAGTTAGCCATGGGGAAAAGGGGAAAAGGAGCACAGAGGAGAGAAAAAGCAAGCATGGGACGTGGCATGTGTGCACATGTGTGTGCATGAAAGAGCAAGCGAGCTCGCCGCGCAGGGGCTAAGGAGCAGAGCTGAGCAGCGCTGGTGCCAGCCTGCAGAGGCTGGGCGCAGGCACGACTACCTGCCGATGTACAGCTGACAGTAGTCGCAGGTTGCAGACATGTTCGAGAGTTCCTGTTTCAGAAGTTTCACAGCTGTGTTTTTACGGCAAGGTGTGAATGAGGAGATGGTAGCTGTGCCATGGATGAGGAGCTAAAATAGATACAACTTTTTGCATCTGTTGATGGCTTGATAATTAATGTTAAATAAAAGCAAAGCTTCAGTATCTGCATCTGGTATTTCGCATGTGCTGTACAAGACCGGCATAATGAATACCCTCAGTCGCATTTTCACAATGTAATTTAAATGATGGAGTTTTCTTTAAGGTACAGGTTGAACTACATTACAATAAATGCCCAGGAAGCAACAAACTTTGCCCATTGAGTGCTATTTGAACACCAGGCTGCTGTGCCCTAGACTGCAAGTGACAAACTCTCCACATACTCCCTGAATCTCTTAGAGACTTGATAATGAAATACATAAACTATGACCCTTATTGATCAGGGCTCACACTAATTAATTTCCCAAAGTCTCATCCCAGCCTGTAGTGACATCAACACAAAAAAAAAAAAAAAACAAGGATGGAGGCTTTGGTTGGGCAAAAGACCTAGGGGTGAAGTACTTATCCCATTGAAATCAATGCCAAGTCCCAATTGATTTTAGTCACGCATGGATGTTACCATTAGTCAAGTGTATGGAAGCTGAGCCTCAAAAATTTATGCAATAGTCACAAACAGCTTTTACAGCAGTGCTAAACCACAACAGCCTGCGCGCATGCAGCAGTGCAGAGAACGCCTCCAGCTGCCGGGTGCCTTGCTCCATCTTATCTTTCCTCCAGCAGCAAAACCTACTGCAGAGGCTCCCACCCATCCCCTCTGGCCGTGCTGTCCCAGCTGCGCACTGGGATTTATTGCCTCCTGTCGGAAGCGTTCATGTGGCCCGTTGTGAGCTAAGCAGGGACGGATCCAGTCGGTGGCTGTGGCGATGCAGTGCCACCGGCGGCTGCACGGATTGTATCGCATCGGGGCGTGGGGGTGGGAAGGACAGGATGGGGTGAGAGCTGCCGTAGTGGGGTCGTTGCCAGAAGGGTTTTATGTGGACCTACCCCAGCTGCGCTGCTTGGAGGAGCTCTGCCAGGGAGGCGAGCGGTGTCCGCGCTGCTTCCCTGTGCGCACTCCCCTCGTGACGCGGGAGCGCCAGAAATAAGCTGATTTTACTGCTGGTCTAGCACAAAAGTCTAAGCACCTTCCTCTAGATGAACTGAAAAAGAAAAGGAGGCAGGAGGCAGGCTTTTCTATTTCCCTATCCAAGCCCTTAATAAATATTTCCCACTAGCAGTAGCTGCAGTACTCCGCACTTACTTTGCTTCAAACTAAGACTCCTTCCCAGATTCAGCGTTTTCAGTAATACTACATGCTGCTTAATTGTCCTAATGACTTTCTGGAGGCAGAACTGAATTAATCAAGAGTTATTGCTCCCACACTGACCTGGTTCACCACAGCTCCTCATGTTGGCCTGTGCAGGAGCAGCCCATGCTTTGTTTCCCGCACCCGTGACTCAGGCAGACGCTTTGCTCATCAGAGCTTGATAGGAGCCCAAGGCAAGAGTTAGGTGCCGTGTCACAGGTAGCTTTCCATCCTGGTGAGGGCTGCAAAATCCACTCAGAAAGGTAAAAAGTCAAATGCCTGTGACACCTCTGCAGTCTGCACTCAGACCATTTGCAGAGGGTGAGCCTGCAGCTGTGAACGTGGCCACGGGAGCAAAGCCGGCTCCCACCACGGCTGTATTTCAGCTCTAGGCTTTACAACAGTAAGGTTCCTGGACTTCCTTAAAACTTGATCAAGGTATAAACTCACACAGCTTTGTCCTTTTGCAGTGAAAAATAATAGCTTTGCAAAGTGCGAATTGCTCTGGAGCGTTACCTCTGAAACCTAAAGACAACATTTTAAAGTGTCAACATGGATTGCTTTTAATATTTTTTAAGTGGGAATAATGATCTAAGGTATTAGCCACAGTTTCAGATGGACTTCATGCATTCTCAGGTGCCAGAAATCTCTACATTTAGCTGCCAAAACCTCTTCTTTCCTTCCAACAATTTCTCCATAGCAGGTCTGGGTTGCCAGTGCAAAACTTAGCATCACTGTGAAAACTGAAAGGATGAAGATATTGTAAAACAAACCAAATTATAAACTAAATTGCATGGACTCAATGGCCTTTTTTGTTTTCATATGGAATTTTTTGAAAAGCTGGTTTTATTTTACTTTAAATAAAGCTACGACTGAATTTCCAGTTGATTTAGCTGGAATACTGGGAACACACCTCAGGACTTGAGTTGTGTTTGCTGAAATGTGCATGCCCTTGAACAGATAGTATATTTTTCAGTAACATATTTCTCTTTGCCTGCTGCTGGTCCTTTTTTTTTTTTCCTGTGCTCTCTCCAGATTGACTTTCACTCTTATTGCCTGCCTCATCTCTCCCCCTATTTTTTCTTTTTTTTTTTTCTTTTTTTTTTTTCCTACTGCTTTTCTCAGTATCCTTCCCCCAGGTTATGAGCAAAACAGAACTTAACTTTAGGCTGAACTTTTAAACTCACCTCTCGTATTAAGTAAAACAAGCACCCTCCATCTCTATGTAGCAGTAGCTTCACAACTAGAGCCACTTAGCACTTTTAGTCATTGCAGAACAGGAAAGGTCCACATGGAAGAACGGCAGCTTGTGATGTTGGGAGGGGAGATGCCACAGCAACCAGAAATAGCACAGGAATAGTCCAGTAGTTTAAGCACAATGTGGGTACCAAGACATCTAGTTCACCCTGAGAATTTTAGAGCATATTCTTGACTGGTTTTAAAATGAGACTCTTCACATTGACCGGGTTTAACTAACATGAGGGAAAAGCAGAGGTGCAAAGTAACACACTCAGAGGACATGGCAGAGCTGCATCAGCTGGAATTTACCCACTAATCCCAGCACCGTTACAGGCTTAAGGATCTGGGGGTTTCTTCACTCTTCTGTGTCATTTTGCCTTTTTGCGAGCCTGTGGGTGGACAATGTAAAGCACAATTGACTCACTTCCAGAATTTCTCTTGATAAAAGTCCATATTCAATAAAATCTGGACTCATGATTAAAAACTTGGTAACAATAGTTATTATTCTGCTTGCAGGACAAATGCCTTAGTTCCAGCTCTCTAGCCCAGGCTTCCCGCACCCAGCCCATCTCTGCACGTCACCGATCCTGACATTGAACTCACAGCAACCTGGACCGAGAAGACTGCCAAAAAAACTCCAGCTATTCTTCTTCATCCTCACTAACAATTTGGTAATGAAGTATTGATTTCCACTCCCCTGCTTATGGACGATATTAGATTTTCATTGATAAACTGCACTGGGGCTGTCTGGTCTCCACTGTCCCTTTTTGCTGTCACTAAAACAAAGTGCCACTGAAGTAAGATAATGACTGAGAACATTGATGTACTTATTTCGTCAATTTGTAACATTTGACAGGAAAAAAAATTCTTCATAGTTTAATGTCCAAGTGTGCTACACAATATGCAGTCACATTGGAAGCTTTACTTTTCATGGTAATGTCCATTTCCTATTTATAACCCCTTTGGGATAGTTTGTCTAAAGGAAATGTTTCTATTCAGTGCAGCTATTACTGTTGCACCTGGGTTGCCCAATCCAGTCATTGCACTAGGGATCAATACATCACAGTAAGTACAAGAATTATTAAGTTAAAACAGATTCTGAGCCAAAAAACCTCTGAACAATGTTAATCTTCTGTGCAAGTTGTTCAAATAGTTACGCTTAACCATGTTGCTGCCAAAGATTTGTTTAAAATGAATTATTTTCAGTTTGTTTTATTCTTCAGATATATATATATATTTAAATCTCCATTATGGTGTATGACAAGACATGCGATGGAGTGATTTTTAAACAAAAGTACTATTGTTAGATTATTGAACATTATATGAATATAGGTATATCTATATATAAATATCACTATATAAATATCTATATATAGATATAAGAGAATAAAGTACAATTTCTTTCTCAGCTAGGTGAGTGTAAATCTAAAGATCTCTGTTGGAGTCAATGGAGTCACTTTGGATTTATGCCACCGCAAATGAGAACAGAATCTGGTCTCTCGCTGTCCCTCCGGCCCGGCTGTGACTGCCCGTGTGGCCGGGCTGGAAAGCGCAGCCGTCTGCAAGTCAGCTGAGACCTGGTGGGAAGGGGGCTGAGAAGATGGCAATTTTGAATTTGTGCTTGTAACTTTTTCATTAAAACTTTGAGGTCCCAATTTTAATTTGTGGAATATTCACGTTAATAATGAGATCTAATTAAGACATCCATTAAAAGCCCGTTAAAGTTAATTTAACGTAAAAATTCCAATAGAACAGTATTAGATTTTCTCCATTAAATTAACGTTATGGATTTTTAACGGATGTCTTAATTATATATTATTATTAACGGGAATACTGTATTACACAGATTAAAATCGGGTCCTGCGTCAACTCACAAAATCTTCCCGGGTATGCTAATGTTACAAGCCCCACGTTACCTAGTGCGCTGTTTGGAAAACCAGGCACAGTCCTGTTTACTCTAGCTGAGTATTTCCTTGCAACTAAAGCAACCTACGTTAGACAAATCCTTCTCTGCACTTAACGATGAACTTTCCCCAGTCTCAAAGGAAAAATGCCTGGATCCAGTAGTAAACCGCTACTCCATTACAAATGAAATATTCAAAGTACGCTAGGCACAATTTGAGAATAGGATCTTTCACACATAAGAGAGGGCTTTGGGGTGTCTTTTACTATTATTTTATTTTAGACATTCAAGGATAAAATTGAAGTGCAGTATTCACAAATTCAGACTAAACATGTTTACTGTATTCCCTCTTGCTTGTGCAGAAGGGCCTATTTTGGCAATGTTTGGGAAATTTTGACATGATCCCTAAACTCAACTTGGAGGAGAAAAAAAGTCCCTTCTTATTTACCTCCTAGGGAAAGTGTTGCCCTTATGCCACATATAATAGCAAATTGCTTTTTTTATGGCATGCATAACCTAGATGGGAAAAAATATGGCGCTTGAGGGAAGGAGGGAAAAAGTAAATGAAGTTCCAGGAATGTCATTCTGAAGTAATGAGGCATGGACAGAAAATATACCCCTCACATCATCGGATTGAGATGGCAGTCGAAATAGCTTCATTGAAGTGTCAGCACTCATCCATCAATCAATCATCCACAAGGAAAAATAGCGACAGTACAACGGGGCGGCTTTTATGGGATTTACTCATGGGCATAGGGAATAGCAGCTCAAATGTAGTTCTGACATGAAAAGCAAGGTGCTGATATTATTTTTTATGATGGGAGGATCATAAAGTGAATTGAGAACAGTGAGGTCTGTCTTTGCTTAACCTATTCAACTGGAAATGAACGGAGCTCAACTGGAAACGAGTAGAGCCTTCAGATGGGTTAAGATTGAAGCCTGCACCGTGCTGAGCGCCGTCCATTGACAACAAAATTCTATTAAAGCAGAATCAATGCATTAGCATCAAGCTCCTCAGAAGCTGTTAAATTGCACAGCCCAGTTCAGAGTTATTAAGTGAAGTTACACAAGGTGAGGTCCTGCAGTGCGGGCCCAAAGGCAGCGCCGCGATAAAATGCCACCTGGGAGAAACCACAAGAGTATCTCCATCCCCGCTCCTTTCCTGAGCTTTTGTATGATCTAGAAAAACATCTGGCTTATTCTGGCATCCAAAGGATGAAATTCCCACTGATTCCCCATGGCCCTGACCCTGTGCCCCATCGCACCAGGTGGGCATTCTGCCGTCTGCCTTGGCAGGAACGTGCTGCCGGGAGCCAGGAGCTTTCTTCCTGCAAGAGGGTGTCCGCACGGACCCGCTCAGCCCGCGGCATTTGGGGCTGGGGCTCCTGGGGGCACCTGCTGCTTGGTTTGGGGAGAAAAGAGGCTTTCCCGGTGCCTGTAGCAGGTTAGGACTGTGCTCATGGTGAAGAATGGAAACAGCATCCCACCATCCGCCCCCAGCCCTAGCCATGCTGGACCCTGGGGACCTCAGTGCTGGGAACCTCAATGTTTTTGGGAGGGCTGGTCCCCCCAAGGGAGGGCTGGCCCACCCGGCACCTTGTTTTGCTCAAGAAGCTTTGCTCTGGCACAGACAAGAGCAGGAACAGCTACTTCATTTAAAATCTGGCCACAAACCTTTATTACACAGTGCTAAACCTTGATTATTTTGCCTGCATCGCTGTCCTCTGGGAACATTTTAGATACACATTTGAATTAAGTGATTTTTTTTTTTTTTTACAATAAGATATAAAAAAAGAAAATGTACGTCTCTGCTCTCTCTTTCTCTGTACGAAACTGGATGAGTTGATAGTTTATCTGTCATATAAATCAGGTAACATAGAAAATCATTGCATCTTTTCTCTGTCGTATCTACTCAATATCTATCGTTCTGACTTTTATTCTTATTGGAGATCATCAAAACATTAATTAAAAGCCTGGTGATCAAACAGCCGAATATTTATGATTCACATCCTTGCTTATTAACAAGTGGCATATTGATACACCACATATCCAAGCTGTTTATGCTCTTGCACTGCAATAAAGCAGTAAGAATTGTTACTCGTATACACTGCTTTGAGAGATTTATTCAGAAATCGGAGCTTCCTTCCTGATCAAAAGAAGCCATATCACCTTAAAATAATATATTTTATTTTAAAAGGGGGAGACAAAATGAGCATCTCTTTAGAGCCTAATATATAAGAATTTCAGTATATCAGTCTCAGGTGTTGTTTCCAGGCCCTTATTATTTCAGCTGAGAGGCAGAAGGACACTTAACTTTAAAAATGGCTGTCATTAGTGCAATAATAATTGTTGGTTTAAAAAAAAATCTTTGAGAATCTGCTAACAAACCTAGCCAGTAATTACTTGTCAATGCAATTTCATCATGATTTTTATTACCTACTTGTAGAAGTATTTACAAGACTGACCTTCCAAGCTTTTTTAGAGATCACGGAGGATATAAGAAGTCATTTTAAAAATCAATAATTATATATTAGCAAGATAGGGGTTGAGGCCTTCCAAGCCAGCTTTACAGGCTATTGTGTCAACTCTCACAGATCCATAGGGCAATGATTGTTTTCCTAATTTTTGGTCTTTTTTCTTTCCTTAATCATATTTTGATAAAGCGCCCTATTTGTTGGCTGATACCAAGCCCTTTATACCCATGGGGCAGTTCCTCAAGCAGAGGGGACAGCCACGTCAGGAAGCGAGGCTGGCAGGCAAGGCTGGGCTTTGCACAGAAAGCAAACCGCCCTCCGTGATGGGGAGGGCTGTGTACAGAAAAAATACAAAAGCAACAGGCTTTGGGCCTGGGGCAGCCTCTGGGTGAGCGCTACCCAGAGGGGGTTTGCTTTCTAGGGCGCTGCTCCCTGCTAATTACTGATGGCGTGATCCTGCCTGCTGCAGCGTCCTCCCATGAGGGCACGTGTGAGTAAACACATGGCACAAGACAGCAAAAATAATTTACCGTGGAAGTTTCCTCCCAGTGCCGCCGGGCTCTGCTGGGCGCCCGGGGCCAGGCTGGGCTGAGGGCACGTCCCCGTCCCCTCTCCTCTTGCCGTTGGAGCTCCCGGGCTGGTCAGAGCGTTCTGCTGTGTGGGGGCAGCTCTCCGTCACCCAGGGCTTTTGTCTTCTCAAGCAGATATACGATGCAATTTATATTTAAAATTCTCTCTATAAAGACAGTATTGATCACAGATTCCCGATCAATACATTGCAATTACTACAGGCTCTAAAGGCCATCTGTCCCCAAGCAAGAGAACTGATATAACCACCTCTATATATTTTGAAAAAGTGCTACTGGTATGTGCCCATCTTCCTGTACAACCTGAGATATCATTTTTGCTCCCAGGAAGCTGTGTTTGGGAGCTACACAGGGCTGTAATTCCTCTTTACTGGCCCCCCACGGGGAGACCAGAGAGCGGCTTCTCTACGGGTTTCAAAGCCACGATGGAGTCAACGCCACAGAGGTTTGCTGGCTGCTTTTCCTGCTCCCCCTCACAATTCATCCCACAAGTTGCCACGTTCCTTTTTTCCCAGACCATCTCCTGTAGAAAATGATCAGCAGGACATTACTGAATTTCACTAAAACTAATAACCTTCCAGGAGCACTACTGAAGAACTTGAGATGGCCACTGGTAGGTGCCAACTGAGTCTTTTTTGTGTATGACACATTGGACCACAAAAACAACAATGTTTTGAAACTTATAGCTAGGGAATAAAATGACATGCATCTAAAGGTAGATTTCAGTCCACATTTCCTCAGACTGGGGAGCTACTTCGCCAGCACCTGAAGTCACTGCAAGTCTTTCTATTGATGGCAATGCATGAGCCACTACATACCCATTCCAGAAAAATATGCTGCCTGGATTTTCCTTTTTTCTTCTTTTCTTAATTATTTACCGCAGTAATTATTTCACACAAACACGCAGAATTTAGGATTTTGTTCTCGAAATCTCTTCAGAAGGAAAACGAGAGAATACAAATATAAGGAGTGGTTCCAGTGATAATAGAAGCCTGCAGACAGACCTTTGCAAATGGCTGTGTGCCGAGCATAAAAGCCAGATTCTGAATTCATCTGCTCTGGTGTAAATCCAGAGTAACTCCCTTGAATTCAGTATATTTACGCAGAGCCAAACACAGTCCTAACCTTGGATTCCTCGCATGTTTAGATGGTTTTGAAAACAACTTCAGCAAGCAGTCTCTAGCTCCGTGCAGATTAAAGCTCATGCACAGTCTGCACTTCAAAAGTTTTATAGTTATGTCAGGGAAGTGATTGCAAAACTTTGTTGTTGATGTGACTATGCTGGTAAAAGTCCTAACGTAAAAACAGTTGTATCGCTATAAAGCACTTTATACTGGTACAGCTTATTTTGCTCTGCTGGACCACTTTTATACCAGTACAAGCACTTTTACCCCGGTATACTTCAGTCTACACTAGTGGCCATTTGTTGTTTTAACTATGCCAGCAAAAATGTTAAGAGTAGATAAAGTTTAAGATGACACTGCTGTTTCTTGTACCAAAGTGTCTGTACGATATTTTCTTTGAGAGTATTTTAAAAAGTAAAATAGCTGTACCACTGGACTTGACTGCAGAGTAATAAACCTCCAGTTCATCTTCACTCTCAGCTCATGAAATGTCTTCGGGCCTTTGTAAAAAGCCCTGTTTGAGACACCAGATTAAATACTAATCCTAGCAGGTCATGCATCTCTACTTGAGTTCATACCATCTAGCTGTGCAAACTTTTTTTTTTTCCCCACTTTTTTGGATTTAAGTAAGGACAACAAATTATTTCCTTAGACTTCTTAGATGAGATAGCAGGAAAAAAAGATCAACATTTTAAAATGAAAATGGAAACAAAATCTTGCAAAATGCAGCTACATTACAATGCAATGATAGTATGCTCTTGAAACCCACATCCACACGTGGGCATAAGCCCCGGGGGAAGGGGGGGATTTAGAGTACTCAAACATCCGTGCATTGTCTCAAGTGTGCAAGGTTTGTATGGGTAATGTTTTCACTTACCAACGGGTTCACACAACATTCAAAAACTACACATCTGTATCTATCTAGGCAGATGTGCAGCTCTATACAGATATCTACCCCCGATACACATACCTATATTTGTGCACACACTGGCACTACTTGTGCGTGTGTGTATGCGTGTCTATTTATGAGCAGGCATCGGTTCTGTGGCTGAAGTAACACCTGGGCACTTGGCACCAAGCGAAACAGCAGATCTCTTCAGGATGTACAATGCAGTATTTTGGCTTTACAATGCAGCAAATGCTGGAATGTGCAATACAGGTTGCAAACGCTGACAAGCTAAACAGTTCTTATTTGGCTCAGGGTACTTAACTGTCATATGTCTCTGGTACAATATGCCCTTTTGTCTAGTGCTCAGGCACCACTTATTAATCCTTTCCTTTGTTGTTGTTGTTGTTTTGTTTGTTTGTTTTTTTCCTTCTGTGCATTTGCTTTGGATTTTGTTATCTTGAATATTTCAGCATGAATCACAAGAGATCCATCCCCATTTTAAATAGAGCATAGTTGACCATAATAGTAAATTTGACAGTTTTGCTCTGCCCCAATGCTTGTGGTGTAGTATATTTGTTACTGGCAGCATCTTCAGGTTACATATGTGACCCGTGGTATTAGTTCTAGAATTTTGTTTAAAAAAAAAATAAAACGAATTAAAAACTCATTTCTCTTTAAAAAAAAATGTATATATTACAAATTGCAAAAAGGAAAGATTAAACTTTTTTTTTTATATTAACAACGCAGATGGGACTCCTTTCAAAGAGGACTCACAGTGACTTTATCTGTAGAATGTTTCAGTGCTTATGCACTAATTTTGTAACAAGTGCATGTTGTATAGAATATATTGCCTGTATACTTAGAGTGGAGGGGGGGGCCAAGCTGCTTTTCATTGTGCACTGCAGCTTGTTTGGATGAAAAGTTACGCCTTTGATGCATTTTTATACTGTACATATTTGTATATATTAACTATATTGCCATGTTATGAACACAGATTTTGTTATATTTGCTTGTTTCTGTTTCCTACAAAAATTGGTCCATGGCGGGGGATATATATATATTTTTTTTTTGGTATAGAAAATATGCTTGTAATTTTTGTTTGTTTGTTTTCTTGGTCATCATCTTTTGATGGGTCATAAAGGAATTAGGGATGAGTTTTTGGAGGAACTATGAGAAGCAAGTCTGTGTTTGCATGAGACCTGCCCAATTGCTGGCTATAATGGGGGGCGGGGGGAAGAGGGGGAATCTAAGTCAAGTTTTGCTTTTAAAGCATGCTTAGTCCCATGGGAAAACTCATACATGTACAATTATTCTCTTTGTATTTTATCTAATAGTGCCTGAATTTTTTTTTAATGTTTTCTTGGAGGAACAATTCATAATTGTCAAAATTTGAAACATTAGCTTAATTTTGTTTTCATGACCTCTCATTTCTCCTCCTTATTTATTTTGTTGCTGTTTATAATGGGCCCCAAGGCCATTTCTGACATTGCAGTGTTCTTCTTCCACATTAAGGATGTTTTTAAAATTACTAAGATTATTGAGCCAACAGGCTGTTTTAATCAAAACCATGTTTCACTTGGTTTTGATGATTATGAATGGTCCTTACAATGGAAAAAGTCCTTTCTGCTGGGAGGATTATACCACCTAGTGGCCCAACAGATTCATCACAGATATGCATCTTCCCAGTATTTGCTGTCTTGCTCAAAGCCTCGCTGGCAATTTTGCTTCAAATTATTTGCTTATTACAACTAACTTAAACTAAACAAATTGAAAATGTTAATGGTATTTTTTTCTTTGGTTGATTGCTAAATAAATTCGTATAATTTATACTACAGGAGATTACTGCTTTTATTGTTTTGGGTTCCCCCAAACCAATTATTAACAATCAGGACTATGTATCTCATTAAATTTAAATCAGGTCAAACCTATTTATCTAAGGCCTTTTCTGATTTACAGGAAGATCTCTGTATTCCAGTGCATTTAAGATGTATTTCTGTGTATGATTTTGCAGCATTGAAATCTATCAAATGTGATTTTTTTGTTCTGTACTTTTATCACAGCGAATACATTGTAAAAAAAAAAAAAAAAATCCCTCGACGTTAACACAGAAAACATTACTTTTTATGCCCAGGGATTTTTTTTTTTTTTAATAAAATCACTGCAGTTTTAGAACTGTAATTAAAGCCCTGAATAATAGATCACACATCTTTATCTGTTGTGTTTAAAAGGAAAAAAAAATAGCCCAAACTGTTCACATAATCCTGAATGCCTCATTTCCATAAAAAAGGTTTCTATACATATATTATTTACATTTTTAAACATGGTAATTCTTTCCTTTGTGGCATAAAATGTCTCTTTTCCACTGCAGCTATTGGAAAGCGACTGCTCACATCTGAAATGTTATCGTAATTTGCATCAGGAAACCCAACTGCAGACATTAAGGACTTGGGTGTGTTCAATTATGATTTTGCTGGAGGCTGTCCCTCATTTTAATGCTGCACTCATTGAACTACCTTTCTGAAATCTAGCTGATATGGTTCACCATAGACATGCTTCACAACATCATTAGCTTTGCAAATGGCTTCATTTCAGTCAATGCAGACTTCAGTTTTGGCCAATTGTAAAATGGAAATTTGAAAAGGAAAAAAAAAAAAAAAACAGATGCACTTAAAACATGAAAAGAATTATTTATATGATAAAAATATATTTAGATTTTCAAAGCACAAGACTGAACAGAAGTGCTCTTTTTATGCTTTCTGAAGATGTTACTGTTAAAAGTCTTTCTACATCAGGCTTAATAAATCTGTAATGACATTTGATGGATTGATTTTTGTGTGGGTTTTTCTTTTCTTTCTTTCTTTTTTCCCCCTTTCTTTCTCTACAGAGAAAGAAAAAGAGTGACCTGGAGAGGCTGTGGGAGTAAAAACCACAGGAATGCCTGTTTCAGTAAAACTCACGAACAATTTCTAGCAGCCTCCCTTCCCTTAAATAATAATCTTTAAAAAAAAAAAAAAGAAGAAGAAGAAGAAAAAGAAAAATCTAGCTACAACACCCTGCGTTCGTCTCTATACATCCTTTTTGCTCCTGCATCTGGCTCCTCTGACCACTCCGTGCCTGGGTTATTTATGATGTAATCTACAGCGAGGCATTGGGCTGCTGTCACACAAATTCAAGGCTCGCTAGCCATAAACCAGGCATGATTGAGATACCAAATACCCTTCTCTCAAGTGCTCCACCTCAGACGGATGGCTCTGTTTAACACTTAGTTTCCCTAAGTACTCCCTCGTTCCCCGTAATGCTCACTCCGAACCGGGCGATGCCTCACACGCCGGAATTCAGAAGCTCGCACTGATGCTGCTCCAGCCATCATTTGTTATTTACTGCAGATGAGCCAAAGCTAGCCGTGGCAGAGATTCCCAAGACTTGTACTCATTAAATTTTGATGGGTACAGTATCACCTGTTAGCCATATTTAATTGCCACCGCTCCTCCTCAGGGTGATAAAACAGGCGATGAGAACAGCACCCACCTGGAGCCGGCCCCGCCAGCTGCGTGGCGGCAGCAGTGCGGTCCCCAGGCTCTGCTCGCCATTCCCAAGCCATTCCCAAGCCATTCCCAAGCCCTGCTGCGGGGCCGGCCAGCCTTGCATGGCAGGCAGGAGCCAGCAGGCACCATCCCTCCTTCTTCCTCAGCCTCCCATCCCAACGCCCAAAGCCAGCCCGCCTTGCCCCACCACCTTCTCACCTGCAACCCAAAGGACCATCCCGCACCCAGGGGCCGAGGGGCACGAGCCACCCTTCCTCGCCTACACGCCGGGTAGTTTGTTAGTGAATGCACTTACGAGTCAGTGCCTTGGATCTTGCAATATGGGCTTTTTTTTTTTTTTTTTAAGGAATATGTTGCACACATTTCAAGAAACCCCTCTAGGGTAAAATAAAAAATATATATAGATGGCTAAAATAACAAATGAATCATAAAACTTAGAGATGGAAAAGGACTATTAGATCATCCAATTTATCTTGCTGTCTGCCAATACAGGTTTGTTCCCTGCAGACCGCTCCCCGGGGCTTTGTCTCGCCTTTCTGACTTAACTCCAGCACGCAGGGTCCTCTGCCACTTTCCTGGGAAGAAGAGGTAATGGTTTAGGCATGTTTTACAGGTACAGGGCCAAATCCTGGCCTGAGGGGAGTCTCACCTGCAAGGCATGCAGGCACCGACCCCGAATATTTCAATGGCTCCATGAAGCAGCAACCCACTCGCTGCTTGAACGTGTTCCCACCTCCTGCCCTCGCACACGCGTGCCGGAGCACGCTGCCCCGTGAGGCTGTGGGTCCAGGACCGTGGTCTGCACGGGGCCGCATCCTGCCTGTCCCAGAGGCCTGGGTCGGACCCGCTGGGCAGGTCTGGGCCTGGGCAGGATCAAGCACTTCCACAGACTGCAGTGCTCCTGCATCGATGGAGACTGCCAAAGCAGTTGTAGGAAGCTCTGGGAGGCTCAGGAAACCGCTCTGATGTATTCTGAGGGTTTGAACTTGCACCTTTTTTTTCCTTCCCTTTTTCTTTTTTTTAAATTATTGGTGATACACTTCAACAGAACAAACAAACAAACAAAATCAACCCTTCAGCTTCTCAGATGGATGTTTTGGCTACAGGGCAACTTTGAAAGCTGGTTCAATTGTTGTTTTTGCTTTCATTTTTGCTGCTCCTTAAAACTGTCTTGATTTAATAAAAGTTAAATGTTTTCATAGGAAAATCAGGCTGGTTGGTTTGTGATTCTTTTATGTACAACACGTATACTACATTATTCAACAATTCAGGAATAAATTTAATTCCATCTGCCTCTGCTGAATGTTTTACAATTTAAATAGCTGGTCTGACAGTGAAGTCCAAGCACTAAGGAGAGGTTGGTTAGCTTCAGAAGGGCACCAGGGTCACGGTACGAAGGACTTCACGTGGGGCCAGGATTCTGTGATTCACCCTTTCGAGACATTGCAAAGTGGGCAGCACTTATGGTTTGTTCCAACATTTTCTAAGGTCGGTAAGCCACTGCAAAGCCCAAGCGAAGCCCCAGACTGTACTCCCAGCTGTTAAGTGCCATCTTACTGGAACGGGGAGCGCAAGCTGCACGCTCCCCGTTCCAGGAGCTGGCTTGGCAGCGCTCCTGGCCCATTGCACCTGCGAGCGAGCGCACTGTGGCTTCGCTACGGAGGGAGTTAAGAAGCACACCGGTGCCACCCGACCTGCCCGTCCCTCGCTGACAGCCCGGCTCAGCACCCGCGGCCCCTCGGCAGGCGGGGGCCGAGCACCCAGGTTTGCACGGAGCTGACGCACCACGTTCCTGAGCCGCTTTGGGGCATGCCGGCTGAGCACACCACCAGCACAGCAGCCCGAGAGGCTTTATGTCACACATGGAAGTTTATTAGCAGGACTTACGGTCTAAATAAAAGTTTAGAGGAACAAAAGGCAACCCTACGTACCCTATGTACTCAGCGCCCGTTCCCAACTCACACTGACTCTTCAGCCCCAACACAGAGGCAATTCTGAAGCAAACCCCATTTGAAATGGGATCCAGGCCTCACAGAAAGAGAGGTAACGAACAGCACAAGGAAAAAATGCACAGCAGAGTGTACAAGTTCAAATCGGATCGAGTTGCTCCATGCTACTGGGAACATTTTGCTGTGCTCGCAGGCAGGAGTTGAGATCCCAGGGATGACAATGACGGGGCTCCCCCGGACACACGCGCACACTCACACACACCCAGCCGCCAGCGCCTACCCCAGCCAGGGCAGTGAGCCAGGACACTCTCTCCTCCCCAGCCACCAGTGGACACGGGCAGCAGGATGTGCTGGTGCTGGCAATCGCACACAGGCCAGGCTGCTACCACGGCTGGTGGAGGGAACCAGCAGTATCTACTGGCTGCAAGGTTTAGGATAAGCGTGCGTGAGAACTGCACAGGGCACCCTTCCAGTGACGTCTCCTCGCACACTTCTTGCGATTATCAGCGTCTGGACTAAGTCCTTTGGTGCCTTTTTTGGTTGTCCTGCAAAAGACACCTGAGTGCCTAAAACATTCCACTGCATCACATCTAAAGGGCCTCAGTCAGAGGAGAGGAGGCTTCTTGCAGAGATGATCAGATAAACCTCAATGCTAACAAAAACATTTGGGAAACCAGGACTGGCTACACGCTAAAAATATTTATTGCAATGGTACCGTCACCTAAGAGGTATTTACAGCATTTTTAATACCACCTACAGAAAAGACATACTTTTGCTCATGAAATGGTACTTTCAGGGATGTAACATATTTAGGGAATCTGTGTAAGATGTAGCAACGAACGCCTGCTTTGAGATATTGGAGATTCTCTTACTGTTGGTTTCTACAGTGGCTAAACAGACCAGGGCTGCAACTTAGGCATTGGACATTTCAGGTGCTACTGAAAAATAAACAATGAATTACGTAAAAGAAATAGTGCCCAGAGAAATATACTTTAAATATGAAGATTTTTATGGTTTTTTTTGTTTGTTTTGTTTATAAA
Source organism: Chauna torquata (assembly GCA_013399475.1). Lineage (NCBI taxonomy): Eukaryota > Metazoa > Chordata > Aves > Anseriformes > Anhimidae > Chauna > Chauna torquata. The sequence continues at coordinate 1,744,712 of VXAL01001009.1, read as the reverse complement.
TTCAGGTTGAATATTGATGTAAAACTAACATCAATTTATAATGACACAAGTACAGCTACAGTTCCTGCTAATGGAGTGGACTCCACACCAAAGAGTCCTTTTTGGTGGTAGACTATCACCGATCTTTTTTTTTAAAGTGTTCACAAGTAAATTTACTGAATCTTGCTTTTTGAGTGTGCAGTTCAGTGGCATGGTGTAATTCAGGCATCATTACTGTGCCTCAAGACTGGGCTTTATAATTGCAGTACCAAAAATCACTGACAATATATAATATATGTATATATATTTGCAGCAGGACATTCAAGTAATTCCATTTGGTTAACAAGAACTGAACAGCTCTGCAAGTGTTTGAGAATTTTGTTGGCTTGTTTCTCTGAAGTAACTATTGAAATGTCAATCGCTGTGGATAAATTCATCCCAGAATATACTTAGGTTAAATTAAGAAAATGAGAAGCTCCTGCTCTTAGAAAAACAGCAGTAAAGCTAGGTTAGAGAAGGGGAAAATCAGTTTATACTTATATATATGTGTGTGTGTATAAAAGTTCATCTGTAAACAATTATGCTAATACTTTAAAGATGATCAGCTTAGGCTTTTGGAGTCAAACAGGAAAACAACAAAAATTCTTATCGGGAAAGAAATTTTTCAACCTGAAAACAGATTCTATCAAAATGTCAAAATCCCAGATTTAGGTTCTGCTAAAAGAGAATTTTACAAGACCCAATTCAAATGGAAATGTTGAGTTTAATTAACTTTTTAACTTCAAGTAACAGTTGCAGAGGGAAGGAGAGAAGAAATACAAGCCTAAACACAACAATGACGGTAAAGCAAAACAAAAGAGAAATTAAGAAGTGCCAAATCTCATCTGAGTCCACTTCTGTGGAATGCCCAGAGCAAACACAATGTTAATATTGGAGAGTGCACTGTGGCAGTGCTTCAGGTAAAGTGTGATTCGTAGTAAAGTTTACAAAAAAAATTGAGCCTGGAAAATGTGTTATCTAGACAATAAAGATAACTGAAGTGCAGAGCCATTTCTCCTTGTTCAACAGAAAACTGAAAACAGATGTACAAAATAACAGCCTGCTGGCTGAAAAGCTTAGGACTTTCTAGAGGTTTTGGTGAGTGGCTGCAGAACGAACACAGGAAAAAAAGTACATCGTTGGTGAAAATGTAATTCTGAATTATCTCTAATTTCCTTCGGTTGTTCTGACCTTCTATTTTCCTGAAAAATGTATGTTCAACTTTGCCATTAAAATGCCACTGGGTTTGCTAAAAATTACTTTATTTAGCAATGTTTTTAATCAGCTTTTAGAGAATATATATATATACACATAAGTATTAAAAATTCAGAAGAATTCTAAACCGAAGTGACATGTTTCATGACAAAATGAAAACTACTTTTTATAATTTGAAGGTGGGGTATGTTTTTTAATTTAAATCAAAACTCTCTCCTGATTTTCTAGAATTATCAGAAAACCAAGAAGTCTGTTGTTCTGCCACCTCACACGGGTAATGCAGGCTCCTCCTGTTCGCCACTTCCCACTTGTTCCAATACCTACACCAAAGGTGGGGGGGGGGGGGGATGAAATCACAGAAAGGTTCTTTGCAAGTGATTATTCAAAGGATGAAAAATCGGTAATTGCATTAGGTCATGACATTCATAGAGGATGAATGAAAATACTTCATATATGCAAAATTAGTTTTAAATGCCAAAGTATTGCACAATTATTAGACCAGATTTGCTCATGAAAATAGTTTTGTATTAAAGATTCAGACAAATGTCTCTCATAGTGTGTACCACATTATAAAATCCATCATTTAATTAATCTTAAAAGCAGTCAAAAATATTGGTAGCCAGCAGCTAAACTGCACACTAAATCTGCTCTGTGGCAACACATTTCAGTAAATATTGATGGGGTGAGAAGACAGAAACAGAGACAGCATTTATATATCTACAGATTTCCTTTGGTTCATCTCATTTGTTGGTCAAGTTTTCTGGTTATATTGTGATTTCTGCTACACAAATTACTTCAATAGATCAACATCTTTTTGCATGTATGGTGTATTCAGGGGCAGCTCTATTTGTTTTATTTGTATCTACTTTTATGTAATTGCTAATTAATTTAGGAATCCAAAGTAAACTTGGCCTTAAGATATACAGCACTTCCTATACAGCTTGCTGGTCTGACCCTGACAGCTGAGCTCTCCTCGTTGAGCTTGTTGCAGGCAGCTCCTCTTTGCTAACACTGCCATCTAATGCTCAGATGCTCCCTAAGCTCTCACTAGGAGGAAACCCAATTCTCTTTTACGCTTTACATTACCTCTTGATCAAAATGCTGTCGAAAGCCATCCCTTTATCCACTCTAGAGCTTCCACCGTTGTTAATAAGAGCAAACACATGGAGCGATGATGAATGATTTCAGGAGTGCCCCACCCAGAGAGCAGCGGTAACAACCTTGCCCTGCCTTGCAGAAGCTGCGAGGCCTCCATGAAGCATTATTTAACGGAAAGGACAAAGCTTTGAGATGGAGAAATTCACAGCACACTCCCTGAGAGAAAAGCGAGGAGTTAACTCATTTGCACTGACCCCCAACGATAGTTAAAGAGTAGGAGGTTTTGAAAAGTGAAGGCCCTGGGAAGTATATCCCCTTGCGACAACACTGAGAAGCCCAAGACTCTGCTTTATCTCAGCTGAAACCTACTCCATTGAGCAAAAACTCACCATCCACGTGCCTATTCATGCCGAGGAAGGCCCAGCCCTTTGGCTGGACTGGCAGCACCCACGCAGACACTTGCATTGCCAGTTTCAAGCCTGTTGTGAGAACTTCTGGGGGCTGTACAGCCCAGCTAATCCTGGAAGCCAATAACAATGCTTTGCACATAGGGAGCTATGGGTAACTCAGTGGAAACAGAGGGAGGAAATCTAAAGAGAGAGCAGTATTAACTAAATCCATGGTGTCCCAGTTCCACGCTTCATTATCCTGCAGAAGGATCCAGCTTGTATGTTACTTTGCTTTCATACTAATATATACAGAAGGAATACAAAGCTGCTGTATCTGCCCTAAACAGATTCAAGTAGATACAGTAATAGAATTAAGAATAAATAATCTGGGAAGATACCACAACCTTACATTTAACTCTTTAAAGAAAGAGATGCTGCACTTTCAAGTCTGTCATCAGAACAGAGACCAATGTGGCAGTCTAAAAAGCGTTAAACTTTAAGAAAAAACATCTTGTTTTGTAATGCCAGCAGATGGCTCTCTCTGGAGTTATACACCAACAGCTCCTATTAACTACTGATTTTGGCAGTATTTTACATGTGACCCAGTCCTGGACTTGGATTATCTACTAGTAATGAACTCCAGACTAAATAAAGCTGCATTTCATATAACAGACCCTTGCCACAGATAACACTGCAAGTCAAAATGGGCACTCTTGTAATTAGCATGTAGTTACTCAATCTGTATAATTACGCATAGTAATCATGCTGTTGCATGTTTGGAAAAGCTAGATCTCATTTTCTCTACTAATCCTAAATCACATGAACATCTTCTGTAGGAATTACTACTTTAGATGTTATGAATTAATATTAAGATGAAATTGAATTAAATGTACTGATTTTAATGTCACGAATGCACTCATAACTATTTTTTCCCCTGAGAACCATCTGCAATTTAGAGACTTGCTAATCCTAATTAAATGCACTTTTCTTAAGTGTGTGCAAATGAACAGAGAAATCTGCTCAGTAATGCACTTGCATATTTTCCTCTTTTACTAAAAAGGGGAACAAAAATCTGTTTTGTGATTTAATACTACATCTTCCTAGTATGAGAAAATCATGTTGCTTCTTCATAGTTTCAAGTCAGAATTGCCTGAGTGTACTTTACATGTAACTCATTAAAAGTATAGAAGGTGCCTCACGCATTTATATTTAATGCTACCACCCAACTGATCCGAACAGTTATTACGGTAGAGAAAAACTGTTTTTTAGTTATGCATCCCAGCATTTTAGACAGTACTTTAAGTCCTCTAGTAACACCCTACTTGGAGGAAACAAACAGCACTCAGCAGGTTTATTATGCAAGCCAGTTACCATAGGGCTTCATTGGCACAAGGAAGATAGAAATGACAGCAGACCACCCAGTCAGGAGCACATCTCATCAACCCTTCAACTAGAACAGTTTTAATCAACACCAGCAGTGAAAATATACCCTAGATTTACTCACTTGCTCAATTTTTTTGTTTTGTTTTTGCCTTCCCCCCCCAAACCCTCAACCTTTCTATTAATCCAACTTAGACTGGGAGCAACATTTATCTCAAAGGAATGAGGAAAAGTGTTAGCAACATTAAAGTAGTTCACAGCTGAAAAACTAATTATAGATAAATCAGGCATGGTAACACTGAAAAAAAAACCCTCCAAATTCCCTCACCATTTGAAGATGCAAGAGACTTGAAGCAAAAATGACTGCTGAACCTTCAGTTGAATATCCTTGTACTGGTTCCATATCTTTAACAGATCTCCTTTCAGTCAACTAGTGAGATTTGCTCTTAAATTTCACTTTCCATTTGACAGCTTGTTTAGCTCACAGACTGGTACGGCAATCTGATACTTGGAGGTACTGGAGCACACATCTGTTGTTCCCAAGTTAGCATAGCTTACCTGAAACTCCTAATGGGGAACAAAAGGGTACTTAGCACTCCTAGGAGACACCAAAAGCAAATCACAGTTTATGGTAAAGACAACTTGCAAATCTCACATCTGTCTTGTATCCCCCTCCACCACACTGTCATTCAGCACTGCACAGAAACTTCTTGGTAGTGATGTTACCCTAAGCCCAGCGGAATGTCTTCAGTAGCAAGACTCCAAGACCCCTTACCTGTACACCACAGGCACTGTAAGGACTCACTATTTCCAATGCAAGTGACAGATCTACATATCACAGTTTTGTTAAGAGCCCTCTTTGAAGTTTTTTTTCTCCCCACCAGCACTGCTTTTTCTTAGCAGGAGATCAGCCTAACCTACCTCTACGAACCTTATCACAGCCACTAGTGCCAGCCTAGCACAGGTATCAAAAGCTTAATCTGTGATGCCAGTGAGGCATTGGTCACTCATAAATTAAACTTCGTTTAAGAGCACATATATAATGGGGATCAGATCTGATGAGCTCTCTTCTCCTGAGGATGAGTTACCTTTAATAAGTCTTTTCCAGCTGTCTTTCCCAAGCTCATAATCTGATTTTCAGATACTGTCAGAGGTTTTGCTGAAGTCTGACATCTCAGTCAAGTTCCAAGAACACATCAGATCTAGAATTTTTTTCCAGAAAGTTTAAGCCCTCATAAATTCTGATGCTTCAAAAATAAAATATTTTAAAAAAATTCATGTCCTCACCATTTCTTATTACTATAATGAATGTATACAAGAACTCTTTTCTTTTCTTGAAAGAAAATAGCTGAAAGGGAAGAAACAAAAGGTTTCTTCATTATTTTTAAGAGTTGCCCTCAGCCAGATTTTCTGGGAAGTGACTCAGTATTTTCACAAAAGCAACGGAACAGGACCTGAATTTGGGTTTGGTTATTGGCAGGCCCTCCTCCTTCCCCTCCCACAGGGGTCTGAGTATGATGAAGGGTCAAGTGAATAGGAAATTCCATTCAACTAATTTTAATCTTTAAAAGCAAGACACAGAAACCAGTTTTGCAAAACACCAGGTCTATATTTACATCCATATGTAATAATATACTCAACTAAAGTGAAATACATCATAAATTAAATGAGTAATGTGTGCCTACTGCTTGACAACTTCTGGTTTCAACAATTAAAATAAAACAAAATGGAATGAAATAAATACATAAACAAAAAGAAAAATCAACAATTTGTACCTCTATATATGCACTGTTATCTCCAAAGAAACATACAAAACCAGTAGTATCCCAATAGTTAATACTGATGGGCAAAGTGTATTCTGAAGTACAGGGCTGTGCTGCCATGAAACAGTCTTCATGTCCATTTTTCCATTCAACCCCCAAGATATCTACCAAAAAGCCTTGAGGGAAACTGTACCGGCATGAAGGAAGATTAAAAACACATCTTAGGTCTGTTTGCTTAAACATCTTAATACAGCCCTGTATATGTTTTAATCACAGAACCCCGTAAGGTACATAGATGATAGTTACAGCATGCATTCTATAAGACTCATTGAAAGATCACGCAAAAAAATAGATTAACCATTTTCCAAGTGAATCCATCTTCAAAAAATAGGCTATAAAAGTGCAAAACTAGGAAAACAAATCTAGATTATGTACATATGGCTCAGCTTATGAACAGGAAAAAAGGTAAATAGTGTACAATTTCCTGATACACAGCACTTCATTACATCGCCAGTTTACAGAGACATTAAAATTAGGTCCCATATTCAGGAAGTAAGACATACAACTGGAACATCTCAAGTTGCATAATGAAAAAAGAGTTTCTAGGTTTTACTATTTTACATTTGCTGTTTGAGGGAAGAGAGCAAAATGAACAGTGCAAAATTTTTCTTTTTTTTCTTTTTTTCTTTTTTTTTTCTTTTTTTTTTTTACTAAAATATATGGAAGTCAAAGCCAAGTACAGAAGAAATTAACTCTGAACTACAGGCTTTATGAGAAGCAACTAGGAACACAGGTCAAAATACACAACAATTCTGCTTCACTGGCTGGAAACTGGCAGTCTTCCCTTTAGAAAAAATTAAACTGCATGTGCATTAGAAAAAACTCTTGTTGTCTTCATAAAAAAGTAAAAGGAGATATCCTCCCATTAACAGGTTATTCCTTACTCATTTTAAACACCCAGTAGATGCTAAAAGCCGACATCAAGAAGCTTCCAAGCACAGTCAAGCAGGCTACACCATAGCCACATCCCTTTTTGAAGTCTGTAGATCCCATATTCATATTGCAAGCCTGTTTGTTTGTGACTTAATAGTTTGGACAAAGGTGCAAAGTAGTTTTCCTCTAAATGTAACTGTATTGAGTTTAGTAGAAAACTAAACATTTGAAACATTTAGATTAGCATTGTTTCTCATGTAAGTCCTAGGTATTTTCTGCTGTAAAAGTTTGTACATTGCTAGAGATGTTCATTTAAGAAACTTCTCTGAAGAACAGCAACCAATGCCAAAAGAAGAATCCAACTGTATTTCAGGAACACCACACTGACAAATCCAAATGTCAAGTATTGCCTCATCCGTGCTTTTAAAAACATGCTGGAAACAGCTCCAGGAAAGCAGATCCCTCCAACACATTATGGTCCTAACATATACAAGGCAGATCGCATAATGTCAGCACCGTTGCTTTGATGTTCACAACATTTATAAACTGGACAGTTTCAGACAGTTTATTTGGAAGTTGTTTCAAGAAACTAACATAGCTCAACAGAAAAAAAAAAAAAAACAGATGAGAAACTTTCACCTTTATGAAAAAGGAGCATTAAGCCAACAGGATTTCAACTTCAGTATTTACAGTTTACCTGAGGTGCAAGGATTATATATTCTTTCAAAGAAACTCTTTTCAGCAGCGCTCAAGTATGTAAAAATATAATTCCTACCTAATATTTGGTCAATTAATTCTAATGAAAAATACTCAAAGTCAATGTCAAGATATACATTCTCCACACACCTTCATAACCCAATTGTTTAGACTACTTTTTATGGCTATTTGGTACAAAATGTTAACAGAACCAATATTATAAAACTGTAGTGTTTTTATATACAGTACA
>VXAL01001009.1:1715369-1730906 GCA_013399475.1 Chauna torquata | reverse complement strand
ACAAATTGAACGTTTGTTCAATTCCCTAGAATCATTTTTCATTCTTATAAGGACTGTGCTGCCTATTGCATTATTCAAGGACAGAATTTCCTTTTGCTGCTTTGCAGGTGGGCAGCCCTCAGCATCTTTGGCACCATCAAAAAGCCTCTTCAAATTTTTGGTTTCTTGAGCACCATCAGCAGCCAGCAAGAGCTCCGTCTCCTGACTCTGCAATGAAACTTTGCTGTCACTTTTCACGTCTGCTGCACTATCAGCTTGCTTGTCCTTGTGATGCCTCTCTAAGTGATACCTCAATGAAGTTTTCTGTGCTGCTGCATACTCACAGAATTCACATTTGTACGGTTTTTCACCTGAAACACAGTTTTATGAGTAAATAAGTGTGATGCAATTTGATTTGAAGTCTTGAATACAGCTAAAGACAAGGGAATAATCTAGACTTTATACAGTAAAATAGATTTTTCTTTCCCCTTTCACATAATCTTAAATCCCAAACTATCTAAATCATTTAAACCACTACATCTTGTTACTTTTGCTAACTACAGTGACATCTTCTGGTTGTCATGAAGATATTTTCCACATGTTCCCTATGTATGGAGATGGTAGCTGACAATATGTTTGGCAGAGATAAGCAAGAAGTATAGCTGTGGGTCAACTCCAACAATTTGTAGCCCTTGATCATACCACAAGTATGCTATTCAAAAACACGAACGTTACAGTTCTTCTATAAATAGAGCTGTTACAAAAGAAACACAGACATACATTAGCAGAAGTAGAGTTTGCTTGGCTGCAGAGAAGTTAAACTGAGGGACAGAGATTTTTTTTCCCCCCAGGTAGCAGCAACTAACAGAAGATTAACACTTGAAAGGTAGAGGGTTTTTGTTGTTATTGTTTTGTATTTTTTTTTAAACTTTTTGCTAGAATTCTTTCTGCTTTTAGCAGTCTACGTTTTAAAATACAGTAAATATTGTTAAGAGTGCAATATAATTAGCCCTATCCAAAGAGATTTACACTTAACGTAAATAATTAATTCTTAAGAAATTGCAATCAGAACTTTTTCAGCATTAGGGAAAACTTTGCTTTTAACATCAATTTTGAAGGCAACTTCTGTTTTTCTTAAGCACAGCCAAACATTCCATCCTATTGGATTCAGCAGACTTCCCTCCCACAAAGCTGAAGCCCATTTACCTGTATGAGTTCTGAGATGAATATTGAGATAATAATTTGAGCGAAAATACTTTCCACAATAGCTGCATTCTCTGGAGGCTCCAAGGTTTTTAACTTTTGCTCTTTCCAAACCATCTTCATTTTTATCTTTGGGAGAAAATATAGCTATATTATGAAGAGCAAATGCAAATTTGTAGTCCCTTTCAAAACTATAAACAACTTAGTTGTCTTTATTAAGAAAAAAGCACAAAATAATGAACTATTGTCAGCTCCTACAGTCTGTGAGCATCTTTAGTTCTGCACTGCTGCACACTAATCAGAAAGCAAAATAGTTAAGAAGGTTTCCATCTGTGTCAAGTAACACTGTGGTTAGTGACTGAAANTAAACTATATTCTTATCTTAAAGGGAATGCTTGAATTAGTATGATGATTTGGACTGTAAACCTGCTCTGAGCACCATGACACAACGCAGGAAGTTGTTTTGCAGAAGGAAGGTGGGAAGGAAGACTGATTTTTTCTTTATTGTAATAATAATTCTGTGCTAATCAACAGAGTGTCTTGCCTGTATAACAACAACCTTAGCTTTAATGAGTAATCTTTCCCTAGAAGCATGAATGCTTGAGCTTTGACAAATAGGAAAGTGACAGGGGTGGCTAGTTCTGTGAAGCGTGTTTTCAAGGAACAAATTCACAGATAAACTGGTTTCACTCAAGTGTAAGCAGCAGTAATTACCACTGGAGGGCGGCAAGTACAGTATAATGTCTAACAAGAAAGGGGAGAAAACTTACAAGACACCGTTCAAATCAACATGATTTCTTTGGCAGGTTGAATTGTAAAAACATCAAGACAACTTAAGTAAAATATCCAAGTTAAAGCTAACCAGAAAGCTACAGTGGGAATAGAAAAAAGGAAATGTTTTCCTTGACTAAGATGCTAAAAACATGATAGACAGCTTAAAATGGTTCTCTAAAGTTCCTATGTGTTGGAAAGCTTCCATACTGGAAATGCTAAGCATGGATAACCATGGCTTAGAAGACCCATAGCTTTTTTAAAAAAACAGATAATGTCTCAATAAGCATGACTCAGCATCTCACAATGAAAGCTGTTGTAGTTTTGGACACAACATTGAGAAACAAAACAAGCAAGCTAACATTAGGTAATGATTTTATTCCTTTATTACTGGAGGCAAAATAAAGGGCTGCACATTACCAGAAACGGAAAACTCAGTCATGTGTGCCAGGACATTCTGTACATTATGTCTTTTCTTGAGATTATGCAAGTGTCTGTTCTTTAAACACAGGCTCGAAGCATGTCATACACAGGAGTGCTAGATTGGTTACAAGTCTTTTTGCTATCCCATTTTGTCCCCAGACATGCAAGCTTTTTCATTTAAGGAATCATTTGGCATCAATATCATATTTTTCCTGAGACACTGAGATTCAGAATTAATCCTGGGTAACATACAGATTGAGCCTATCTATTCTGTGAAAGAGAACTACTAGCAACCCTCCAAGGAAGAGGAGTTAAGTATATTCCTCTTGCATATACTGTCCACATATTAATAGCCTGTATGCATGTCCTTATACAACTAATTTAAAGTTGCTGGTTCTGACATTTAGCCTTTCAAGTTACATACCCTTCAAAAGAAGCATACGACCTGCAGATGGATAGAAAAAAAAGTTTGGAATCATTCTTTACTTCTCAAGATCCCAACAGCTGCTGATTTTGAGCATTGAACATTTTTCTGCACTTTCTTACAAGATGCAGAATAAAGTGTGAATGACTTCAGAAATATTACTTGTAAAATCATGTGCTGGACAAGAATGTAATTGATATGCAATACCTGAAAGCACCCAGTAAAACTATGAATCTTATGGGCATGCAGGGAGGGGCAACAAGACAACTTTTCCTAGACAGATTGTTATTAAAAGTACTTCAGTAGTTCCAGAAATCCAAATCATAACTGCAAGAAAGCCCAACACAACTTCAAAGATGTCAAAACATTGTTGTCAGGATATTTCATATTTAAGGCAAGTTTTGAAAAAAGAAAACTTAGAAAGACAAGATGCATTTTTGGCTTCAAGCAGTTCCTGAACAGTATAGTTACATCTATTTCAATCTCATGTCTCAAAACGCTGCTCACCCAGATTAAGTGTTTCCGGAAGCCCATCTTCAGATCCATCTTCAGATCCTCCTTCCATTCGTTCCACTGCTCCATTTTCATCCAGACTTGCAATTATATCAGTACAGCACGTCCTTGAAGCAGCTGAAGTCTCTCCATCAGTCCGTCTGTCTCTCTTATGCACTCTGGAATGAAGGACTAACTGGTGGTATGTTCTGAAGGCTTTACCACACTCTGAACAGTGTGTTGGTTTCTCTTTGTTCTGGGACAATTTAGAATCCATCTCCATAGAAGGCACTTCACCACTGGGATGTTTCAGTTTGTCTTGGGATACATTACTATTCCCTGTATAACTGCTGTTTTTACTTACTTTTGACTTCCCTGTAGTTTCAGTCTGGCTACCTTTATTTGCATTCCAAATTTCACCAAGTTCTTCTTTATCAGAAGATGAATCATCATTGTCTGTACTTCCTTCTTGCCCTGGTTCTTTAATTTGGCCATGGCCAACTGCAACTTTACCTTTGGTAGCCAGCTGCCATGCTTGATATGTATTGAATGGATCTAGTTCAGCTATCCATTTCACAGGTTTTTGTGATTTGTCATTTTCTGGAACCCAGTTTGGTCTTAAGTTCAAGAATCGCAAAAATTCTTCTCTTTGAGTTGTTTCTTCTGGGTTAGGTTCACCAGTCACTTGGGGGCTTTCACCATTGGGTACTGATTCTTTGGTGTGCACTTTACTGTGCTCAATTAGAGTCTCTTTATTAAGAAATAGGAAGCCACAAACCATACAAATTTTGTAAGGTGACGTTACATTTTCAGTTACATGCTCCTGCACTACTTCATTTATTGTTATGGGGGTTTCAGAACCTTGTTGGAGCTTGTTTCTAGAACCAGGCTTTCCAGTATGAGTTCTCATGTGATTTTTGAGGAACCATGGCTCTTTAAATCTTCTTCCACATACATTGCACCAATATGTGAAAGAATCTTTATGCTTTTTCATGTGTGCCTCAACATCAAAAGCCTCATCAAATGTTTGTCCACAAACTTCACAACTAAGTTCTTCACTGTCCTTTTCATTGTTTGGTGAAGGCAAATTTGTTCTTACCTGACATTTGTCTAGAGGACTAAGATACTCTGCTTCAACACGCAGGACAGCTGGTTCACAAAGAGTGGGCCTATGTTGAGTTAAAACATGCTTACCAAGTTCTTCAGGATGTTTAAAAGTCTCATCACAAAACATGCAGTCCAGAGGCATACATCCCTCAGCTTGCATGAGAAACTTTTCTTGCAAGCTTTTGTAAGAAATGGTATTTGTTCCTTTTATTGTCATTGAGGCATCATTATTCTCCATCTGTGCACCAACGGTACTGGCTATTCCATCCGGTCCATCCATGTATGCCAAGAGAGGCTGAGTTGGCATGTTTCCTACTTTCTGTTCCCTAATACGTGTTTTAATGTAAGGTTTCAGTTCTTTGGGGGATGTTCACTGATCACAATAAGGGCACTTGTAAAGTTCTCCAACATGTGCTTGCAAGTCTGCTAAGCTAAAAGACCTTTGCCAGGAAAAAGATTTTTTTTCCACAAGCAAAAGATTATTTCTTTTTCATTTTTATCTGTGTTCACACATCACTGAAAGTGAATCCATTGGTTCTTACAGTGATGGAATGAGGTTTCTTAAACTATTTCTTCTGATTTTTCAAGTCTGTAGAAACAGTCAGTTGCACTTAGTTTTTGTGTAGAAACATTTCAAATAGTTGCATTGAGCAAAATATACTCAAGAACAAGTTCAGTGCCACGAAGAACTCCAGCACCTGAAAGAGAGAGAGAGAAAGTAGTCAGTAAGACTTTTCAAAAGAAAAGGAAGGTACTGTCTCCCAAATAAAGAAAGTTTAGGGCTAAAGAACTATTGAATACTCTTGAACACAGAAAACATATTTTACTAAATAGTCAATGAGGGACAGCTAGAAGATACTAGTCACTTTTCTAACTACTACAGTTGAAACAAACTGTATAGTCTTTGACACACCTCTATTCCATTATTTGGGCTACTGCATTAAGATTGCTATATAAAAGCAATACTTTATAATCTATTCTAAACCTACTCTTATTCAGCTACATAAAGCTGCTGAAACTGTATTATAATATGTACATTAAGTGAATTCATATCAAGTAAATACTGCAAGCCAAAGTAACCTTTCCAAGAACCTGTGAAACCAGAGTTTAGAGGCACGGTAAAACGTGCTTGTTTGTTCAGTAATGGCTGTTGAACAACGACCCCCCAAGATCAGACAGCTTGAAATTAGCATTCATAGTTCTAGTACACAATAAGCCTGAGTACAAATCCTTGTATTAAGAACTATTCATTAATACCACCACTCAGAGCTTTTAATATCATCCACAGATTTACAACCTCTGCCACAGTTTTGGGCTGGCACAATTAGGTCATCTCAAAGTTTGAAACAGCCTAATAATACTCTTTTTTGAGTGGTAGTTTAGTATTTAAAATCATCCAAGAGACCAACTATTACACTTAGAAAGGACATGCTTCCAATTTCAAATTGCATGCAACAGCAAATGTGATTATACTCCAAAGGGAAAGTTTAAGATTTCACAGGATTTAAAAAGGTTATGATTAGTAAGTCACAACTCCAGTTTACTTTTTTAAGTCCATAAGAACGATAATGCCTGCTAGCTGCAATTAATGGCTGCCACTCAGAGTTGTCAGATTATAGTTTGGAAGTTCAGGATTCTGCTTGATCAAATTTTTGGGTAAAGGAAAGGTTTACCAGAATAATACATGATCATATATATTGAATGGGAAACTTCCTGAGATATTTCCAAATGCATGAATATCTAATGAAAAGAATGCATTCAAAGTTTGACTCAAACCTCAAACTTTCACAAATTATTTCATAAGAGACAGCTGGCCAGTGATTCACATTACTTGAATTAATATGTCTCAAAACACAATATGCTCTATAGCTCATATAGCAGAGGACGGTATAAGCAAAGAATGTTTTTAAAATTCCTCTCCACTTCCATGTTTGCCTTGTTTTTATTTGAGGAAAAATGGAAACATTTTGCTTCATTTCAGCCAAAGAAAGGTAACCATTCAAAACACAACCCTGTAACAGTTCAGACTACAGAGAATTTCACAACAAGCAGTCGTAGCAGTTAAGGACATGGCTATCAATCCAGCCAAAGTTACTTTCTCCAGCCTTTTTTGATCTGCAGACCTACTCAGACAGCAAAGGTGATCTTAAGCCATTAAATCCCAAAACTGTTTCAGTAGAAATCAACCACCAGAAATTGAACTGCTTATACAGATCAGTGGTCTGAACAGGTTTGCCAATGCGCAGATGATACTCCCACAAGCCCACCTGCTGGCAGAACCAGTACATCTAGCAGCCATTGGCTGCAGAGGAGGGAACAGGATGAGACCTCTAACCCACTGAAGCAAAAAGGCAACTATCCGAGACCCAAGGTTTGATATGCCTTCAGTTACACTGGAAACCTTTATCTACTACAGAACAGTCAAGCTCAGGCTAAACAGTCACCTGGGAAAGGAAACATGACAAAACATCGCTAGGAGTAGTAGATCCAATACCTCAAACACTTTATCCTCTCTTTGCACTGTAGCCTGGCCCTGAGAATATTCTTTGGTTTTAATTTGCAGAGTTAGCTCTTTTTCCACCACCATGCAGACAAAAAACCTGGAGCCTAATGAAGATGGATTTAAAAAAAAAATCACCCAAATGTCAACACAGAATAAAATTAGTGTCACCAGCTGCTTGTATTCCTTCTTTTTCTTGCATCTCCAGGGCTTAATCTCCATTGTCCAGTCATCTAACCAAGACCTAGACAACAATTCAGTCTAGTACCAAGAAGCCATAGGGGTTCCTTCTAGCTTTTTTGAAGCCAAGTTGTTTCAGGACTAGGCCAGATACTCATCATATGTTAAGTCAAACGTGAAGAACAGAGGGAGCTTGGGGGGCAAGGGTGGAAAGTGTAAGAGGGAGCAAGCTACAGGATGACACATAAATGGCAACAGAACCTGCATTTTCTGCAACCAAAGTCTCTTTTCCAACTATGGCCTTTTATCCCCATTTCCAGTTTAATCACTGCCATGATTAACACTTCCTCTTTTCATAAAGACTCAAAAATCTTTTGTAGCAGGCAAGTTCAGTCTACAGTGCAACACTTCTGAATCGCTTCTGTTGTGGCCTTTGCTTTTGCCTTGCTCTCTTCCTCGTTCAGTTTAGACTTCCTGGCTTTCACTCGCCCCTAATAGGTAGGTAGAGAAGCTATAACAAAAGTTGGAAGCTGAAGTATTCAAAAAAGCTTTCCCTTTTTGTAAAGCATAAAGGAAAACATATCAAAGGGTACTGGTTAGCATGTTTTACTTCATGTTTCAACTTGCTGTTTTGTTCTGTTTCTACTGTAGTTTTAAGAGGTATTTTTTACACAACAGGATAACATGCTGTGGCAGAACTCATGTGCATAAATGGTGGCTATCTGCCTGAAAATAATTTATTTGCAAACTGAAAATGAACAGCCACTTTTGAAAGACTCCTAAACACCTATAATGAATATCCAGGTAAGATAAAAAATTGAAGAGTTAATGCATTTACTTTCAGAGACACAGGTAAGCACTCTGCAGCGAAAGATATAAGAATCATCCCACACAAAGGCCACAGGCACTTCTGGGACATGAAGTGAGAGCCAAACGCCAGAGTGTCTGCAGCCCCATGTACTGAATTGCGGAAATTCATCAACTATTGCCTCGCTGCTGTCTATGAGTACAGAACAAGGCAATCTATTACTCCCCCCACTCTGTGGCATTACAACATTTACACAAGAAACAGAGCAACAAGAATTAAGTCACTGTGGAAAAAAACAGATGAAAGACATCAGAACTCCACACGCAAGTCCCTGTCCTCCACAGAAAGGTATTTCAGCATTCTGCAATGAGATGAAGGTAGAAGAGACATCCTTGTAATGGGAACCACCGCATGCATTTCCACTCAAACCTAACATAATACAAAAAAAAACCACAACACATGCTTCAAGATTTGTAATTAGAATTTAAGAGACTGGCATGAATCAAATCTAGGAAGTGCCGTAGTTTGGTCACCGACACATACGAAATCAACCTTAAATGATCAATAACATTTTATCTGGCCAAGTTCTTTGAAAGTTGGTGTACTTCAATGTCGCCTCATTTCAATGCAAAGTGTAAAAATTACTTGACTGTCTAAAAAACTAAGCCTGTCCTCACAACTGCATGTATAAATATCGAGCACATAACTAACGTAGGGTCCAAATTTTATTAGGTATCAATAGATTTGAACAAGTCCTTTGTTGGACTTGTTCCTTGGCTCTTCAAAGCTCTGTATCCACATCCACAGACCCGCATTAACTGCTGAATGCTTTTCAAGCTTTCACTGTTTTTAATAGAAGGCTCAGGCCACTTTTGAAGAACTGGCCACAGCTCATCCTCTAGGCAGCAGTGCAAAGCAGAGCAAGATATTCCTGTTTTAGAATCCAAAATGCTTACTTGCAGTTCAGACAGTTATTTTCACTTGGATATACCATTTTTTCTTGGATATACCATCATAGAATACCTATAGACAAAAAAAATTGCAGGTGGAATTTCTGAAAGAAGTGCAGATGCAACTAGACAAAATGATAGTCAAACAGAAAAGAGATGCTACTACTAGAGTCAGAAGGTGAGCTGGAAAACTCTAGCCTTATTTCTGTATCTGATGATTTCATACTTCAGTCTGATTAGACAAAGCTTTTAGAAGTAAGGCATGATTTTACACTTACTGTTTAGACAAACTAATGCATGCTTAAACTACAAACTGAATATCTGCACTAAGATTTTATCCATTATTTAAAAAAAAACTTTCTTCCTAGTGAAGATAATATTATGCCTTGGATTTGAGGACCAAAAATGCTGATTAGTTACATTCCTGTTATTCAAAATCCTGTAGGTAGCAGCAAAACTGTCAAGAATTGCCTTAATTCTATATTACTGCTTACTTGGGAAAGTGGACAACCTGTTGTTTTGAAGAACACTATTTGTGGCTGAAGGTCTGTATATCGATCGAAAAAAAAAAGTTACAGTACCTGGGACAGCTTCTGTAGTTTTTCACTTTCAGAAGACAAAAGGGGATGAGAGAGAAATGAAGAACAGGACAACACCAGTATCAGACAATCAGAGATCTTGAGTAAAGAAGCAGGCTAAAACAGGAAACCCCCTGTTCCAATATCAGAAGAGAAAGCTATAAGTTAACTCAAAGTTGAAAAGAGAGGACGACTATCCCTCCTCACGTTTCAGTAAGTCAGGAAATCTTCCGATTTCCCTATTCACCGTTTGTGGACAACAACATGCATTTCCACCAGAGTCCCAGGCCCACGTGTACCAGATTGCTGCAGCCGCCCCAAGGCGAACAAGCCAGGAGGAGCCTGCCTTGCTCAGGCTCCTGGCCACCTCCTGCAGGCTTACTGTCCAGAAGTGACAAGTTCTTCTCACCTGAGGATGCTATCTGCTGAACTTTATCCTTCCAACGGCCCAAAGTCCTAGTATTTAGAAAGCTTTACTTCACAAAAGTCATATTTGGCTATGTGTCTTTAGTCAAATATTTTTAACATGTTTGCAGCAATACCCATTATATTTATAAACACCATAAAATGTGTGTAAATAAAAATTAAACTGGACAGATGAGAAAGTCTTATTTTCATTGCACTTGCCACACAACCTAATAACCACACCAAAAATCTGCTGTGTATAAATTAAAACTTTCTGTTCTAATAATCTATTAAGTGCCTGTAGAGAAGTTTAGTTTATTTTTATTAAATTACACAACTAAAGACTACATGTTACAGTCTCAAGGATTTCTTTGGGAAATGACCTATCAGTAGTAATTTTATTGCATTTCTACTTCCTGCATTTCAAAATTTCCATGAATATGTAATAAAAATTCTAGACACACCTTTCAGAGAATAGCAAAGTCCAGCCATTGAATTTCTCACTTCAAACACTACAGAGCACTGGGAGTAAAAGTTGCATAGCTAGTATCAAGAAAAACAACTATACCTTGCTAATTGCGTGGTAGCAAAACTAACTGCTGTTTAACTGTAAAAACAAACTGGAACAATTAGAGAAGTTAACCTAGTTGCTGCAACAGTTTCTTAAAAACAGAAGTGAGAAAACTAGAAGAGCTACAACTAAGAGATAAGTGACACTTTGGTTACTTTTATATCTCCTGCACCAGATGTACTCTGACAACTACCTCAACAACCTGTTAACAGATCCTCAAATGCAAGGCCAGCAGCAAAGCTATCACTGCTGAACTGATACCCAGCTTCTTCCACTGTCCTGCTGAGGTTCCACAGGGCTCAGTTCCACATAACCCAGGGCCAGCAGAAAATGAGACCACCGACTCCCCATAACACTGGGGAGCCAGGTGCTGCAGAGTAGCTACTTTAATATTTACTGTGTCTCTTTCACTTGAGAAACTTACATGTAATGGAATGCCACTTGTTTTCAAAGTTTTTCTTCAATTTTCCTCATATTTCAAGAGGTTAGTGTCATTTTATGGGAAACTTTTTTTTCTCTTGCTATGTTTATACCTCAGAACAGGTTCCTCCTCTTCCACATTGCTAATGAAAGATCTTACACTGCTGATTACTTATTGAAAACCACTGACAAGTTGCTTAAGCACTTTTTTTTTAATTTCAATCTAAAAGTTCTGCTTTTGCAGAATAGCTGTTCCAGTTCTGCCTGATGAACATAGATAAAATGAAGCAATCAACATCTTTTTCCTTATTGAGACCTCCACCCTTCGCCTGCAAACAAAAAACGCCTTATGGAGATTATCTATTTTGTCTGGGCACATCTACATTCAGGGGCACTATTGATCATAGAGTAGCTTGTGCATAAATAAATACAACCTCAGATTTTGTAGAGCCAAGGTTGAACTTAGCTTAGAGTGTTGTGGTTTTTGTTTTTTTTTTTTTTAAAGAATGTATCTAAGCACACAAAGTTAAGGCAGTTGCACCACACCTAGTACACACAGAGAATATTAAGTAGAAATATCACCCCCAAGTAGTTGCTAACAATATTCAAGAGCTCCAGACTCTCAAGATAGTACATATAGTGTGCTAAGGTTTCATGTGTAGTGTTTGTAGAACCCATCAGTGAAAATACCTCCAATGTGCAAACGGGACTGGTGTGCTGTGCCTACATAAGCTCCTCCGTTTAGTCAGAAAGCGAAACAAAAGTCATTGTGAGGTTCTCATTTACCAATTGCCCCAAAACATTAGTCAAATTTCCAGACATCCACAGCATGAAATTTCAAGTTCATCTCTACAGGTGTTTGGATTCATGTCAAGCACACAATAAATATCCTTTCTACATTTAATAAGAAACACACGTGTCACACCTCACACAGTAAGGTGTTTTCCTATATGAGACGCAAACATCTTTCCTGTCCCCATTTGAAGGAATGGCAGCCCCTAAATCCAGGAAGGCAACATGTTTGCTGCATAGACTGTGACCTTATTTCTGAAAGAGTACAAGTGTCCATCTGCCTGTGACTGAAGCTGAACACTGGAAAGCTATAAAAGTCAGCACAGATAAAACATTTTGCAGAATAGCAGAAGAGTCAGCTTTTCTTCGTAACACTACGTGAAGCCAGTAACTTACTCTTCATTACTTTGTGTCCTACTGCTTTCTAGGGAAGGGAAGAGCTACTCCCTTCTATCTTTTAACCGTAAATCATTTTAACAACTTCCCAGTACATTTCTTTGTTAATGGAGGAGCATGTGAGTACACCTAACATAGCTTCTCATCCACGTATTTTTCTGCCAAGCATTCAAGTACAAAAATGTTTTTAAATAAAAGTTTGTAAACAGTTCATTCTGATAAAGAACTAACATGAGTACTTTGTTAAAGGAAATGGAGATCTAGTGGGAGGAAGGGGAGGAAGAGAGTTGTTTGTTTCAGTTGCAGGAAAAGATCAAAATGAAGACGTTCAGGTTGAAAAGAGAACATAAAAGATGGCCACAAATTAGAATTTCCTCTCCCTAAATGCTGCACACACTTAAGTCCTCTTGCTAGGACTTCATCCTTCATGCTTGAAGTTTTCAAAGTTATCTTAAACTTCAATTCTTAGATGGGTTTTCATGGTTTATCTTTTTACCCTTTCCAAAAGGAAGGCTATTCTATTTTCCTCAGTAACAGATCCTTCTAACACAACTAGAGCTTTCCAATGCAGTGAAACTAAGACAATTCATAAAAACAGATCCGAAGAGACAGGCATAGACCAGAATGCAAGAATGTTATTATCCAGGCATTTCTCCACAAACACTTTAGAAAGATTTTGTATTGAAAGCTCTTTTGTAGTCAGATAAGACAGACATACATGCAAATCATTTTCCATATGAAGTCTAGCAAACAGAATTTTAATCACCAGTGGAAAATAACAAGTAGTTAANTTCAGACATCTATACTGATAGAAACAAAGGATATCCTTTCTCTAAAAAACCTTTTCCTGTGGAGTCCCTTTTTCTTTAAGGCTATATGTCTAACTGTTTTGGCAGAGGATGGATGAGCTGAATGCGTCTCCTCAGTGAACTGAATGCCTCTTCTATCAAAAGATGTAATTATTCCTTGTAAAGAAGGGAACATATAAGCTTGCATCACTTTGCACATGTTTTTCCTCCACTGAGCAAGAGCAAATATAAAAGAGACTAATTCTTGGCATTAAAGGAGGAAGTACTACAAATAAGTATTGACTTTTGAAGTTCAGAAGGACTGCTCTAACAGCCAGATTTTTCTCTTTACCCCTCTTGCTGATTAGGAGAGAATTTCTTGGGACCACAAAACCAAAGCGTACTTTAGACAATATGAAGTAGCCATTACCTGTTGTGGAAAGGCTGAAAGACAAGAGCAATCCTACTTTAATAAGTCTGGGACACATTTCACCACTTCTATATGATGCAACTTCATTAAATCAAGAAGTTACATGCACTTAAACTGGCAATGACCCCTTACCCTACAAAACAGTTTATTGTTCTCTCCACAACAGGTAAAGACTCTTGGTGCAGTGAGCGATATATTTTTATTGTTGAGTCAGTCTCACCTTACATAAACTGCCTTATATGTTTAGTCTTTGTTTCCATTTGAACGAAGATTTTCAGAGACCTTAACAGCAAATTTGATTTTTATTTATTTTTAAACTGCTTGGCAGAAGGATGTTAGATCTCTCCAGCAGCCACCACTACAAAGAAGTTGTAAATTCAGAGTTTACCAAATTAGACTTAATTCCTTATTACTCAAGAGCCAGGAGTTCCTCTGCAGCAATTATAGGGAATTTGTATCCCTTTGGGCAGCATAGGTGAAATAACAGGAAAAGAGATTCTTTGCTATTCCTGAATTTGAGTAGTAGTCACTTCCAAAGAGTTCACTTTTCTCAGGTCGTTAATCTTCCCTAGTCCTCTCACCTGATTTCAACTCTGAATCCAACTCTTACCCAATGTAATTTAAGCCCCTATACTTCGGGAGAAAAAGCAGCAGCTTCTTATCCCTCCCCTCGCAGACCACTGTCTTAGAAGTTGTCACTTTTGAACATACCCAGTTATGTATTTGCAAAAATCAGTTCTGAAAGATCGAAAAAGGTACCCAGTCTGATGGAAAGACATTTACTTCTACTCAAGTCATCCCCTGGCCTATCATCCGCAGATGCCAAAATAGAAGTGTGCTAGAAATAGACATTTTGAATCACGGCCTTTCTTCCATGCAGGTGGGAGCTCTTCCAGAGACAAGCACCAACTGATGGACTCAAAATTTTTAATTGCCTGGCATTACATTATCCAACATTAGTGGACTGAAGGGCTGTACGCGATGACATAGTCCAAACTGACTGGGATTCACAGTGCCAAACTATCCTAGAAAGGAGAGTCAGCATCTACAAGAAATTGACCTTTCTGAGGAGAGAAAATAAGCAGAAGTTTCCTGTTCAAATTTTACTAGCATTAAAAAAGAAAAAGGTCAGAGACAAACATTAAAGCTAAACAAAGGTTGTGGCTTCTCTGGGCTACCTTTAAACCCATTTTCCTAACAACATACTACACATCACAGTCTTTGGAGCACATCTAACTTGCTTTTTCCTACCCGTGTACCAGAAGAAACAGGCTGACATAACCCCAAAGGTTTCACCCAATTGGTTGCCAGCCACCGCCATGATAAAGTGTAAGCACAATACAAGGGCCTTTAATTTCCCTTAGGTAGCTTATGTCAGAGGCAAACTGCACTACACTTTATTACACAGAAAAATGCAAGTGTACCTGCTGTGCATAAACAAACTCAGACTTTGATACTTCAGTTACATAAAATCTTTAGCACATAGAAAATCACTATCCAGTCAATTATTCACTTATACTTGGACAGGTTTCTGCTCAAATCTTTAAGTCACACTGATCTACATAGATTTTCCTGCATATTCTAACCACATCTCCTCTTGTACTTTCTTTTGAAATTCTGAGGACAGTCTGATAACCAATACCATATTCTGCAATAAACTCACAGACATTTACCTACAAATAGGTATGTCTCCTATATAAACATATTTTCATTTATACCTCATTTTCCCCAACACCTACATTGGTTTACTTTGAAATTTAATGTTAGTTCCTACCATGCCACTGAGCCTGTTCATACCCCCCACCATTCCCCCAAAAATATTGAAAAAAAGAAAGAATCACAATAGGAGCAGCTAGATTTATGATAAGCTATAAACTACACTCTGACCAAAGTCATATGATTACAATACTAGAAATTTTAATATATTTTTCTCCCTTTTGACATAAGTTTCCAATAGCAATAAAATAATATTATTTGGGAATTTCATTGAAAAAAAGTTGATTTTTAAACCCAAATCTTTATGAGAGTAGCCTTGTGTTTGGAGATGCACGAAGAACTAGGCAAGTTCAGCTTGGAAAAGTTTTTTTTTTTNAGTTCAGCTTGGAAAATTTTTTTTTTTTTAATCTTAAAATACAACACATATTGAGAATCTTATGTAGCTTGGTCATATCCTTTTCCTTACTTTTGTCTTCAGTTGCAAATCTCTTGTGGTATGAGTCACATCTCTCTAAAAGCATGCATACAGTAGTCAGCAGAATCCCCTGATCATATTAATGCACCAGAAAGAAAAACTCTTTTCAACTTTTTTGTTACTAAAGTT
>VXAL01001009.1:1700206-1710841 GCA_013399475.1 Chauna torquata | reverse complement strand
CCCTTGGAGCCGTGGGGCGGCCGGGCTACGCGCGTCCCCCGACGGGCGAGACGCGGGGGCGAGCCGGCCTTTGTGTGGCGGAGGCGAGGTGGCCGCCTGCCCGAGCAGCGGCGCGGCGCGGGTCGGTCCCGCGAAGCCCGGTGGCACCGGCACGGAATGCAGGCCCGGGAGGGGCCGTTGCGGGCCCCACCGGCTGCCTCTTTGCAGATGTAAATACAGCGATACGCCTCGGAAGGGGCTGCCATTAGTGCCCTTTTGTGGGTCCTGGAGGGGCGAAGTAGCTTGAGGCGTCTCGTGGTGTCACGCTGCTGGAGTCCCGATGGCCTCTAACCGCTGCCGAGTGGCTCACTTAATGAATAAACAGTGTAATGATAATAAACTCAATAATACGTAACCGCGTCCAGCACACGGAGGTGCCGGCCATGAGGAGGGGAAAACAAGGGAGAGATGGCAATTTCTGCTGGCTGTCCTCACAGGCTGGGGAGCACTCTCGGTGCGAGGTCGGTGGGGGAAAAAAAATAGACTTAAAAAAAAAAAAAAAAAAAGTATTTCATATATTCTGTTTCTTTTGACATAAGCGCTCAAATGTTCAGTCTGGCACAGTGCTCCTTCTCCAAAGGTATGGGCGCTAAAGTGGAATTAAATTAAAAAGCACAGAAAGAATCTTAGAAGAGTTTTTAGGTATTCCAGTTGGAACCAAGGAGCTTTATAGGAGTTAAATGAAATCCGTAATACTGTTAGCAAAGTGCTTAATCTCTGCTAGACCTGAGGTTAGCACCTTCTTCAAGTAAATGGGACAAGAAAGAGGTGAGGTTTCCACGTGGTCTCTCCTGTTTTTTCCCCAAAGGCACTCCGAGATCTGTTAAAGTCAGTTGAGTCCACATCAGTAGCTTGAGATCACACCCAGGAGCTTATTTGCTTCCATATAAAAATCATCCTACATTTCTAAAATAATTGCAACTAAAAGTATGGTGTTTGTTTGTTTGTTACATTTAAAAAAAAAAAAAAAGTTCTCCTAGACTAAACTGAACAACACTACTCGGGTTGAAATTCAGGTCACCTCTATGGCAGATAAAGATTATTCAAAAACTTTACAAAATGTGGCAATGTTACTTACGAAACAATTCTGGAAGATGAATTATCTTTATTGACAAATTTGAATCTTACATCACACTAACTTGAAACAGATTTTTTTTAATGAAAAGAAGACCACAACCTATGACCGAACTTTTAAAATTTCTATGTCCAAGACCTTCAACTACTCACAGAGGGAGACGCGCACCCTTACGAGTGTCCTGAGGGTTGAAATACCTCTGTGAATCAGCTGTGTGAACTGAGACCATGGGGGTTTGCCTTAGTGTGCTTCTTTGCAGGTTTTCAGATGTTGGGTCTTGGTCCTCCTGCTGATTAATACAGGAGGAAACTGTAGAGCTTGTTGCACAATGAGCATTTTTAGGTTTTTGGTTTTTTTTAAAGTGTGATTTTTAGAGTATGATATATCTGAGCAAAGTGTTTATGCATGCATGCAAAGTATTCCACTGTATTGCAAGAGCTTCGCATTTCTTTGCAAGTTGCTGCACACTAATTTGTACTATGTGACCAAACCTGATCCCACAAACACTCCCAAGTTTAAGCACAGGAGCAGGCCCGTGCACTTCAGTGGGACTTGCTACATACGTTTCAGTATCGATTATCTACAAATGGCACCAGGGCAAAAAGAACAAAGTAGAAACTCACTGGAAATGGGTGTGAGCTACCGGTTTTGCTAGTGTTCTGTGTCACATGACTCCCTTAAAAATCATGTCTGTTAAAAGTGTAGACTTTTTATTGTCTTCTCATTATAGCATTTTAAAAGTCCATATAATGAAGACTTAGAACAAGTTCAGTGCCCACAAACGTTAAACAAAACAAACAAACAAACAAAAAAACCTTGTACTTTTGGTCTTAACCTCTTAACTGTCTCCTGAAAGAATGAGTCACATTTTACAATATTTCTTGTTCTCGTGACATATCCACACCCATTACTCTCCCCCTCCTTTCATTTTTCACCCCTTTTTAAAAGAGTCTCCTTTTCCAGGTGAAATATACTGACCTTCTTAAAATCAAGGGGCATTCCACTGGAGCCAGGACTGTAAACATGATTTAACAGAGAACACAGAAGCTGTATGGTTTTTATCCACTGAGATATGATACCACTGTGGAAAACATAAGAAAATAAAAAGACTCTTTCAGGAAAAAATGAGAGGCTCAGAATATCTTAAAACTTTTCTTCTTCTTCTTCTTTTTTTTTTTCTCAAAATTCATTGTATAATATCAAATTGCATGACTGAAATGAAAACATCCAATTTATTTTTACAGATTAGCTACAGTGACCCCCATGATTTATGCTCATGGCACTGGAAATATTTGATATGAGGCAAGGGCCAACTTGTAAAAATAAATCTTAGATTTTCTTCTCCCTCTGTTTGCCTTGTGTTGAGGACATTTGCTGCCTTTCTGGAGAGGCTTCAGCATTTGATGTATTACGTATGAAGTAAAAACTTTGATGACAAATGCACAGCAAAGACTAACAGACCTGTGTTTACTGTACTGCACTATATGTTACTACACAATCTTGCAATATTAAACCTAACTCCAAACTAGACTTTGGAACCAGGCAGCAAGCCCAAAATTGTGATAATCTCCTCCATAAGAACAGAAAAAAAATAAAATAACATTGCTGAAAGCTGAAACATTTAGCTTCAGTCCCCAAACTCCTAATGTACATAAATTTGTGTTTAAGTTCTTTTAAATTACAGTAAGTAAATTCACATTATGTAAAAATTCACACAAAGTCTTGTAAACTGATTCAAGCCCTGCTCTTCTGCATACTGCACATGAGAAAACACTGGCTATCAGAGAGAGAATGAAAATGGAGATGATCAAGCAACAGGAAGCTTTTAGCTAAGTTTAAGTCTTTCGAGGTTTAGCATGGATGTTTGTCTGAAATAACTGATCTGAGTAGCAAAATATCCAGGCTATACCTGGGAGCAGGAGATCAGCCAAGCTTCTTTCTTTTGCACAGGTACTCTCATTTTAGATTCACATGTAGGCAGCTATTAAATCTGGACTCCAGTGTGGTTAGGGCATAAATGGGATTTCGGGGATCTGGGCTCAGTACCAACTCTGCCACAGACTTCCTGTGCAATCTTGGGCAAGTCTTCTCACAAGGCGCACAAAACTGGGCAGGTTTTGTTTTGTTTTGTTTTGTTTTGTTTTTTGTTTTGTTTTAAAGCCCCTGCTCTAGCAGTCAAGTCATTATAAGAAATACGAAATTCTCCTTATGCTGGCATGAATAGATAAATAAAGTAAATATGCAATGTTTTAGCTTTTAAGGAGATAGGCTTGAAACCACAATCAGAGTGTAACTTAATGGCTCAAAACTAGAGAACAAATTTTAGAAGAATTGTCCTCTGTAAGACGATTTTGGGTGTGTGGGCCATGAGTTGGAATATGAAATTCTAAAGTATTCATCTCTCCACAACAATTTCTTTTTGTAAAATCGGGATCATTTTACCTCTTTGCTTACCAAATTGTTCGTAAATTGTTTGTGGGATATTCAGCTGAGACTGAGACTAGAAAATAGACAGGCTTTCTGATGAGAAGGCTTTATCAGTGTTCTGTGGCTTGTTTTTGAATTCCCCCTTCACACAAATTACGTCTTTCAGCGTTATTTCAGCAACGACTAAAAGAAAATCCAATCGTGTCAGATGATTCTCATGTCTTTGCCTCTGCAGAAGCACACACACTGTAGTATGTTTACAGGAAACGCCTGCTGCAGGGGCAGTTTGGTAGTTAGGCACGGTCTCCAATTTAACTAACATGCTCACATGATTAGGTTTACTAAATGAAGACACAGATGAGGCAGTGATGAGAAAGCAGCAAGCAGTCAGGTTCTTGCAACATCAGATAATCCATGGAGCAACTTTGCGCAGCAGCCGCGCACAAGGCGCCCCGCGCCCACCGCCCAGAATGCGCTTGCCCTGCAGCGGCAGCAGCAGCAGCAGCAGCAGCAGCAGCAGCAGCAATCTCCTCAACGCATATTCAGTTACCAGCCTCCCTCTGTCAGCAGCAGCAGCTTGGCGTTTGTTCTGTTTTTTCCCCTCCCCTCTTTGCATGCTAGGCCAAAGTACTGCATTCTTTAAAAATACATGTGTAGGTATTTTTCTACTCAAGTAAAATGTGTAGGTCTAGTTACTTTATAAGCAGCAAATTTAGCAGAGAACAGTTTATTTTTATAATGTGAAAGAAACTGCACATTTTTTTTCTTTCACTATTTTATACATCCTGTATGTATAAACTCATAGATTTCAAGTCCTGTGAGGCATGCTGACAGTACAGCTATTAAAGATTTTCTATTTGACCTTGATTTTGTTTTGTTTTCACTGAGTATGAACTTTAACAGACTTGAAGCATGACATGCCATTTCTTTTCATTTATCACAGCATGCATAGTGTAGGAGAAGACATGTAAACAGAAGCTTGTTCAATAGCATGTGGATTTCTCAAAGCAAATATATCACTTTCCCCAAGCTCATTTTACTCAGCCTACAGTTCTGTTCCTGTACTTTGTTCTGCGAATGGATCCTTTTCAAAATGACGGCATGCCACGACGTGGATGTTCTCTTTTCTTATAACTCGTGGGGTAAAAGATCTTTGGGAGCTTACTGTCATTTATTTAAGTGCACATGAGTTGGTTGGTAGTGTATATAACGGTAGTAATGAAAGCAGCATAGTTGCTACTATGGTGACAGAAAGAGAATAAAGATTTGCACAGAGAAGTAATATCTTTCATCAGAGTGATGCAGTTGGAAGAGAGAGGAGGGCTTTTTGGCATACCAGCTCTTCCTCAGGACTGAAAACAGGAGCAAACTTCAAGCATGCACACATTTGTACTATCCAGTGAATGAAGACAAATACACTGGTGAAATAGAAGTGGTGCAAAAAAAAAAAAAAAAAAGGCTGCTTGACAAGATAAACAAACTGAAGATCCCGGTGTCATACATTCTGTCCCAAATGTGCTCAGTTATCAGGACCAGAGGCCCTAAACTTTTGTTGTAACTTTCCAAATTGTCCTCCCTGCTATCACCTGGCCTTTACTCTGAATATCAAGGGTCAGATCTAGAGCCTGACAGTTAATCCTCTCTCTTCCTTGATTAGTTTGGGCTTCCAGTCTTCTCACTCTCGGTTTATAAACTACTTCTTTCCACTGCTTGGGCTATGGCAAATTAAGAACACAATCACTCGTGTTAATTAGCATCTAACACCATTTGTCAAATAATATATAAAAAAAAATTCATATTAAAAGCCTAGCCCTGAGCAGGCTACTCACGTATAGAGAGGTAGGCATACATTGAACTGGTTCTAAAATTGAAGCCTAAATGTATTGGTTTGATAAGAAGATATACTTAAATTTTGTATTTGTTAATACAATGTTCTTCCCTCCAAGTGTTCACACTTGCTACAAAATAAGTTGATCTACAGCAAAATCCAAGATCTTACAAAGATCACAGGTCTGAAGAGCTTTGCAGCCATGTTTCAATTCTGACACCTGTGCGATGCTGTAAATGTAATTCAAATGCCACCTTTTTCTTCACTTCCCCTTTTGGGGGTCATCTTCCATTTTGTCTTCCATTAAAAGCCTTCTCTTTGTTTTGTTATTAAACAATGGAATTGAAATTTCAGACACACCAATGATATTATTTACATTATGGTTCAATGAACATTGTGTATTACATTGTGTATCACCAAAATAATGGAAAGTAGCCCATCTGAGTTTCTCAAGATGTTCCCAAACTGAAGGAGTCATCTCCTGGTGAATTCCCTCCCATTCCGTATTCCAAACGCGTTCAAAGGCTGACACTGCCTTCGGGAGCGGGGTCGCTGCTGCTTGGGCGTGGGCGTGAAGGCAGAGCCCTAGGTACCGAACCGTGGGCAAGGAAACAAAATGGTCTGCCTTAGGAGAGCGGTACAGAGGGACTGAAGACATACACGCATGTGAATGTTTTTATCCCTGACTCTGTGAGATGCAATGTGACCAGTCAAATGAATTTTTGGACATGTACTTTTGCAAAACTATTTACCTTAGGCTGTGTCCTCTCATTCAACTATCGCGCTATTACAGCACCTAAACGACGGAGCTGCAGGGCAGAGAGAATGGGATACAGAAAGCAATTTTGTGGTTCTGTCAAAAACTTTCAGTGTTAAAAATAATAATTGACTCTCATAAACTGAAAGTGCTGATACATTAATAATGGATGACGGGATTCTTGCACATGCATTTATTAATTTATAAACACTGCAGAGCCTCTGAATGAAAGGTGTTCTATAAATAGAAAGCTAATATTGATCACTCCTGAAGTGGTATCACCATTCTGGGATGGCTGCAACATTTTTTTTCTTCCTAATCTGATAACAGAGAATCCCCTGAGCTTGCTCTCTGTTATCATTATTAGTTTCTTCCTACAAGTGCTGTTGCACCTTCATTAATGCTTCCTCCTTGTATCAGAAACGCAGGAAAAAAAAAATCTGAGGCTTCTTAACGTTTTGAATACCATAGAGCTGGTATGACAAAAATGTGCATTTGAAAGGTTATAAAAAAAGGACAAGCAATTGTTTAAAACGAGGTATTTGCATGACAGTTGACAAAGGCATGGTGTGCTGCCAGATCTCACTGGTTTCTAATGCTGGTTAATGGGAACAAGTATTCCTTGATCTGAGCGAGAGATAGCTGCCTCAAATGTTCTTAAACACCAGCAGTGAATGTGCTTCCCTATTTTGAGAATTATTGCTCACACACCATGAGAAGATATCACTTTACTTGAAAACACATTAGCTTTTTTCCCTTTCACAACTGCCCGGTAACCTGATCCCTTTCCCTGCATTTGCTCTGTTTATTTGATTTACATTTTTCTGCTTCCCTGTTCTTGCAGAAGTAACGTTCTTGCAACTGTGCGGGAGCGGGCAGGCACTGCGCGCCGACAAACAGGTGATGAACATTTGCCATCGATGCTCTGGTTTGGAGGGGGAGGGGGAAGAGAAAGACACTTCCCAGATCCGAGAAGCTTTCAAGTAACTTTCAAAATCAAGCCCCGAGTGCTGTCTCTTTGCACAGATTCCCCAACTTCTGCCACGCTGACTTGCGCCAAAATTCCCCAAACAATCCCACAAGGAAGTTTTGTCAATACGCTGCCAATACTCCAGCTCGCATACAGACAACTCTTGAGAGCCAGCCAGGGTGAGAAAACCTGCCAAGCTGCCGTACGTGCAAGGAACGCTGAGCGCCTGTGTACCCCAGTGCCTTCCCCACCTCGCCTCGCTCACGGTGGGCTGGGGAGCGGGGGCTCGGCCCCCACCTGCGGCTCACGCGGCACCTGGGCAGAGGTGTGCAGGCCAGGGACTCAGCTGCTGCCTGCACCTACCCTGCTGTTGCCTTCAGTGCAGCTACAATAATTTCCAGCAGCTGTGGCTTCACCACAGCACTTCAGCAAGCCTGGGGGGAGTTCTGCTTTTCAAAGCTGCTGTCCTTCTGTGAGAGCCAGTCCTGCGGTGGGCTCCCACCCGGGCACCCTCGGGAGGCTGCCCATCCTTTCAGCAAGCGTGACTTCCACTCTCTCGTGGAAATTCAAAGGTTGACGTTGAGGTTTTGCTGCAATGGAAGCATTGTGTGTGGCACAGAGTAATATCTTCCCTGTGGTCTGTTTGTGTCAGGATATTATTCAGGGTAAATCATCAGATTTTGGTTCATTTTTACCATTATTACATTAGTTCCTGTATGACTTTTTTTCTTCCTCAAAATAAATTTTTACGAAATAATGAAGTTTTTGAGAGGATTTTTTTTTTTTAGTAACTTAACATAATTGGGCTTTTTTTCTACAGTTAAAAAGACTGTTTTCAAATGACACTGTGAAGCCTCACAGTAGCACATGCAACTGAGAGCATTTTAAACTTCAGCTACTGACATCAGACAAAAATGAAGGTGAATTGTTCTGTGGAAGCAAATGCAAAAACTAAACCATCAGAAATGAAATGGCGAATAGAATTGAAATGTAAACGCTTTCAGTTTATTCGAGATGGTATTACTGCAGATTAGGTACGAAAAAAAAAATTACATGGGCTTTTTTATAATGTAAGGGTGTTCTTCCAAAGTTATAGGATATTATAGATTTAGAATAACAAAGTTTCTACTAACACGCTTTGGGAGAACACAGTTTCTGTGAGTAAGAAAGCAGGCATTCAGTTTAGACTATATATAACAATTGGAAAGTATATGTATGTGCATACTTACAGGAAAAGAGAAGTGTTTGTCTGAATTATAGTGCAGTAGCTAGCTATTAATATTGCAGAGAAGCAGACCCCTCTCACAGGTCTCTGAATACCAGCTTTTGGTGCTGAAAAAATCCTTGCCCAACAGATGCAACCATAGCTTTATCAAGGACTTCTGCTGACAATATAAACCATGAGAGTGAAAAAATGCTTCCTGCTTCAAACTTCCTGCTTCTTCTGCAGGAACAGCACAGACCAGTTTGTTTCAGACCTTGTATCTTTATCAGACCCTATGGTAAATTAAACCCTTTAAAGCAGCACGCGGAGGTTTAGAAAAATGTGTAAATTGGTAATGCTGTGAAGTGTCCTCTGGTGCTGTATGGGCACAGTTAGATAAATACCTTTCAGAAAAGTTGAAGGGTACTAGTAAATGTGGTAACTTTACGAAGTGTAAGAAGAGCACAAAAATCTATTCTGCTGTGTTAGATATCAAAATGTCTTTAAACATTCATTGTCGAAGGTGGATTTTCAAGATGAATTAGCAACTTGACAGAGTATTGCAAATGTGCATGAAGCTGGCTGTCTGCTTTAGGCATGTAATTATTTTAATTCAGGTAGGTACACCAGATAATTACATACCTGAAACATGTATGGAAACAGCTAATTAGGAAAATTTTCATTTCCTTTTACCTGTGCAGACACTCAGGAGAAATTGGAAGAACTCACTACAAATATGTGCCCTCTACATTTCCTACCTGCGCCAACCCCAACAAGATCTCAGGTTCTGTATCCCGCTACGGATCCCCGTACAGAACTGCCTTTGAAGCAAGGAGACGGTGTAAATGGTATAGCTTCCAGTGCCCCCGGCCGTGTCAGCGTGCTGACCGCCCCCATACCCTCCCCGCTGCCCCGGGGGAGCGCAGCCTTGCTGCAGCCCTCCTCCAGCCCCACTCCGTGCTGCCTTCTCTGCAGACTCGGTTTCTGTGCTGCCGCTTATTCTGTTGCTTTTTCGACCTGTGCACAAAGGCAAAGAGAAGAAAGGAAACACAGGATGTGTCTTTCTAGTTTTGNTATAATTTTTTTTTAGAAGTTGCAGTGAATATAGATAGACAAGGGAAAGAGCGAGTGTGCATATGTGCCATGAGATACAGGAATATCTCAATAGGCATTTTACTATACTCCCAATTTCCCTACCCCTAGCAACATGCTGACAAATCAAGAACTGCCATCCTATATACAGTACTCCAGCTGTCAGCCTCAAGTCTGCTTGCCAGAGTACAGCTTTTCCTTTGTTTCAGCTTTGAAATAAAATCACAATTCATAAAATAAAGGGAAAAGAATTCTTTTCTAAGGCAGGGAAATCACTAATCCTTTCTGTCATGCAGATACTTTAAAGGTTCATAACTCCATTAACTGCTGTGAACAAGAAGCCATGTAGTGCCTGATAACGGACTCGTAGTGATATTGTGCCCTGTATTTAGTATAATAATGACCGGTTGCATAAAGTCAACAGACTCACTATACTACCCCAGGCACCTATTACTTAAATATATAAATATTTTCATTGATTTAAATTACTTTTAGTAATAAACATTTGTAATCTAAGCAGCCTTTGTTTCTACTTTTTAATTTTTCAAAGGAGGAAAAAGATGTTTTAAAGATAGCTATGACTATACGAAACTTTTTGAAGCTAGCTGAGAGGGCTGTGAGATATGTTAATGTCCTAGATTTTCATGTCATGCATCTTAGAAACATGAACAGGTCAAAAGTAATGTGAGTTTTGTGGGGCTTTTAAAAATTGCTTTGTGTGGGAGTGAGTGACTTACAGAGGCAAAACCCAACCTGCATAGGTAGCACAAGTCTTTATTACTACAGTTCACAATTTAATTAAAAGTCATAGCTGGCTGTAAGAACAACAGAACCACTGATGCATACTTGTACAAGTACTTTACAAACAGCGGTGGGCATCACCGTACCCATTGTACAGATGGACATACTGGGGCATGGAGAGGTGCAGTATTTTCCCCAAGATACTGCAAGTCTGGAACACAACCACTGAACTGAATGTATAAATCCTTTAAAGAATACCTCAGGATACCTATTTGACTTCTAATGAATCAAAACCATGAACTGTTAGTAATTAGCCAAAGGAGGAACAGAATGGGAAGATACAATATGGTAGGATTAGTTGGGGCCACACCTATGCTTAGATATTTCCAAGCATATCCTTTTTTGTCACCAACAAGATGCAGATTTTTTTTTTTTTTTTTTTTTTTTTGTTTTTTATTTTTTGCTCAAAAAATGTTCAAGGATCGGCTTTCGCCTTCTTTTG
>VXAL01001009.1:1640436-1700072 GCA_013399475.1 Chauna torquata | reverse complement strand
CCAACAAGATGCAGATTTTTTTTTTTTTTTTGTCATTTAATTCTTTGTTCAAAAAAGATTCAAGGAGTGGCTTTGCCCTTCATCTGGGATTTCTGACTAAAAGAGCAGCCCAATTTGAATTTCTGTTCAGTAGCATCAGATGAATTTTCATACATCCCGTATTCCAGGGATCTGTACAGTGAATGTGTAGATCTTGTACTGCTTTTCTCGGAAATGTTAGATTTGTTGAGCATGTGATATATAGTTGATTCACACATGTGCAATAAGTTTGATGCATCCCGGATACATCAGGTTTATTCTATGTGCCATTACACAGCACGTGTGCATATTTCTGTCCAGGAAATCCCAGACAGAAGTGTAGCAGCCCCAGATTACCTCTTCATAGCCAGGGAAGAACTGAGTGGATTAGGGACCTGATGACTCTGAGGAATATACTGCCTCTTAGCTTTGGAGACAGTACTTACTTATCATCCCCAATGCAAAATCCCGAGGGGAAATATGGGAAATTTCCGTCTCTGGAATGTTAACAAGTCAGCTTCATTTCCCTCGATTCATTGCTGTAGGTTTCTTAGGATTGAATCTATCCAAACTGCCTTTCATCCCACAATATTCAGGAAGTACTAGCCAGGCTCTGTTTGACTTGAGAAAGGCTGCGCAGTATAACTGGAAGCACGGTTTGGGCCATTGCAGTAAGATGCAAAGGATCTTAATCCAAGCTTTTTGTTTTATTTTATTTTATTTAAAAAAAAAAAAAAAGGAAAAAAAAAGCAATCCTAATTAGATGGAATATTAGAGACTCTCATCTGGGACTCTCATTGTTTGCAAGCCAAAGACAATTAGGAAAAGTCCATGATTAAAAAAAAAAAAAAAATCCCAGGACTGCTCCTTTAGCTTGCAGGAGCCACTCATTTATAACACATAAACAGAACAAAATAGCACATATTTCCAAAGTCTGCAAGAAGGAAGGTGTCATGAACTGAAATTTGTTAATCCAAGATAAAAGCCAGTTTACATAATAAATGATTCCCAATGAAATGAATAAATTCAAGTATTATGAATACAATATAATGTAAAGCAATAAAAAATAATAAGCAAAATTGTGCTGCAAAAGCAGAAAATCACTAGCAAAAATATCTATTGCCCCAAGACTTAAGTTGGAATGAATTCCTAGAATCTTAAATGCTGATTTAAAAATGCTTCACTGCAGATTTATTTTGAATATCATATCTTCTCAATAGACAAAGGGTAAGCAACGCTAAAGTGCTGTGTTAAATGCACTCAGAGTAACCAAGGTCAGATGTCTCCATAAACTGAGAAGCACTCAGATGCGCTGTATTTCACTGGTTCACTTGTAGAATTTTCTTTCCCTGTACCTTTTAATTTGCTAAATGATTTGAGATAAACTAAAACACCTACATTCAATTAGTTTTATAAATCAAAGGTGACAATTCTTTAGTAACCTGTATTATTTCACAGAGTGACAAGCTAGAAAAATGCAGACAAATTTATTTATTGACCTGTTGTGTTTTGCAAGGACAGCCAATGTTATATTGATCCAGCTATCAAAAATACTGTAGCAGGGGCAATAACATCCAAGTGCCAGTGTCTCTGCGTGATCTCTCTGTACTCTGCCTCCCGTGATATCCCCCATCTCTTACGAATATGCAAATACACCCATCCCCCAGCCCATGCACCCACCCTGCTCTTGCTTGCAGGAAGGCTCCTTATTGTTAGAAATTAAGCCAAGAAGAGACCTTCAAATTTAGTTGGCGTATAGTTTGCTTCTTTCATCAGAAGTGATCATTAGTAACTGCTGTCGCAACTTTAATTATATCTTCAGTAACAGTTCCCCACCCCCAGCACTTTCTGTAAACCTTCCTTTGTATCACCCAGGAATCTGATCCTGCAATCCTTCATGTGAAACCTCTATTGAAGTCATTGGGGTTGACTCCTGATTTCCTTAGGTCTCACTTCTGTAACACACGCATTGAAGGCACAGGCCTTTTCTTTCTGAAGCTTGAAAGTATGAATGTGCAGAAGTCTTTGTGAGATCAGCATTTCCATTTTTAGTTCATGATAAAATGAAAAAAATAAATGAAGACTTCAGTATTTGACCTATTGGGATACCTCACTTGACAGTCACTCATGAGTTAGGGTGACAAGGTCATGTTCCTTATTCTTTATTCATTTAACTGTTTTGTAATTATAAGAAGCAATGGAAAGCAAGCAATCTCCACAGTTAATAATCTTCCTAGATCCCAGGGTACAGGTCTGCAAAATGGCGGAAACAATGGGGAAAAGTTAAAAATTGATTCCCACAATTAATTACCATCATGTAAAGAAAAAAAAAAAGTATCTTTTGAAATGAATGTTCATTTATATTTCTAGTGAACTCCATCCTGAACGTAGCAGTCAGCTAAAAAGATGCAGAAGGCATTGAAAATAGGCCTGGAATATGATCATACAGCTGATGCTCTTTTTTTCCCATGTGCATTTTTATGCAAATATTGTTAGTTTCGCCGCCTCCAATGATCCTTAATTCTCACTGAAGACTGTGAGAGCTGAAGGTCTTCATCATCACACAATTATTTTATATATTAAAACATGGCTGAGGACAGGAGGTTAGGCTTTCATAATTGCAGTTTGTGGCTAGTGCTCTGCATGCATATTTTTGTATTGCAGTGACAAAGGCCACAAGTCAAGAAATCACTTTCGCACATGCTCAAATCCATCCCTCATCATGACCACATTTAAGTGCATGACCAACTTTAAGTATTACCTTGTGCGTGTTGTTAACCACATGCTTAAGTGTGGTCTCAAATAGGGATGCATTCCTGAATCCAAATCAATCAATCAAAATAGCTGCAGGTGAAAATTCTTCATACACGCTTTCTGTGTATGTAATGAAATATGCGTGGTCATACAAGTACAGGCCTGTATTGCCTCTTCTTTCGGGAAAAAAAAAAGTATTTAGCTCTATGTGTGATGCAGTTTAAAAGCTGCCTCTGGAAAATCAGGGTATTTTCCTGAGTGTTCTGTTGATTACATGTTTAATGTTTAGAAAGAAGGCTAGCAATTAAAAAAAAAAACAACAGCATTTCAAAAATATATATAGTTTTTTTATTTTAAACTCAGGTGTTATTATAGAACATTTCCTTATGGAGCCTGTTTCAGATTAATATGTAAATTTTAAGAAGTAAAACGTTTGTATAACCTTGTAGTTAGAAAATAAACTTTAAAATGGTGACACGAGATACATGCTGGGTACAGAGATAGATAATATTTTGTTTTTCTTTCTGAAAGACTTTTGTCTTAAAGTTAGTGTGAAAATCTAGAAGAGGGCCCCACATGATTGATCACCACAAGCATCAGAAGGAAATGATTCACCACAACACTGTAACTGAAACTGCTTCAACACCTGATTGCAAACTTCGCACTAGGGGACTAATTAACTGCTTTACCTGCTCAAAGATTTCAGTAATGCCCAGGACACCTCATCTTGTATAATTCCAGCTGTGAATGCCTACTGCTCTGGCTCATTATTACTGACAGAAACATACACGGCAGTAAGAAGAGCAAGGAGCAGTTAAAAAAAATAAAAATATTTTTAATGATAATAAGACATTACATTATAATTCTTACTCCATGAAGACATTGTTTCAAAACAGAGTAAGCATAACAGGACTGCAGGACTTCAATATATGCCTAAAGTTAAGTATGCACTTTTTTTTTTTTTTTTTGTCTCCTGATAGGATCACTTTCAGCTTCAGGGTTTCCCCGCTTTTTCCATGAACTTTGGAACTTCAGGTATTATACTAACATTTGTGAAACATTTTCAGAATTGGCAATATTAAGAACATAAGGGTCATATTGTCTGAATTTAGACATAAAACAGTACGTACAGAAATATATTCCAGCTACTCGTGCACTGTGCTCATAACTAAACCAATGTCTCAGCAGATTTATCATCAGAAATACAAGTTTACAGTCTGCAAATGGATATAATGTATTACTCGCAAAACATTTGTTTGTAGTGATTAGAAATAATGGAAGAATGGCTGGCTATGTGTTGTGATTTTTTTAGAAAAAAGACAACTTCTAATAAATCTTTTTTTATCTTGTCAATAGTTATATAGTTACAAATTAATGTACTAAAATATGGATTTTTATACCAAGTGTCCAGCAATTTGTTGTCCTTTTCTTTCTTTCTTTTTTTTTTTTAAATCACATGGACAGTATCCCTTGTTTTGACAAATAAAATCTTTCTTCCCTTTCCCCTCTTCTCCTGTTTTCCCTACTCAATTTAAATTTAAAAAACAAACAAACAAACCTATTTTCAAATACAGTTTCAAGGGAGTAATATAGACATGCAATAAAAAAAAAAGTCCTAAAATTGGGCAAGAGTGTAGAATTAATTGGCAATAGCAGAGTGATTTATCCTTTGTTCTCATTTTGTAAATGATTCAGATAGTTTGTCTTGATGAGCTGAAGAAATTGGTTAGCTCTTCAGGAAAGCAACATAAAAAGCCATAAGTGCAGTGTCACAGTGACATCGATTTGATGCTCCTAAAAATAACTGTGCATGAATCTGCATTATATTCACGGGTCTCACCATAAGCAAAGTTCATTAAGCACCTATAATAACAGGTATCTTTCTTGCTCATCTGATTGTATTTTATTTTCACTTTAAAAGCCTGTTAATTATTTGTATACACAGAACTCAAATCAATTACATTAGTATGTCTCTGAGGGAAGGTTTGGGTAAAAGATTTCTTTAATCTGCCCTATAAAATGATGGTATATACAAGCCCCATCATCCTGACATCTATGCAATCTTTGCAAAAACTGAAAGCGATCATTTGCACACGTGCCCCTGTGACAGGCAAAACTTCAAGGCCTTCCCTTCAGTTTTCCTCACATGCCTTTCTTATCTCCACATTAAAAAGTATGGAAAAATGGCTGGCCTAAAGAGTGCAGGAATGAGTCAATACACAGCTGCAAGGTTTAAACATACCATGACCAGCAATCTATCAGCCTCACTAAGGTAAATTACATATTGCATTGCAAATTTGACGCAAACTGCCAACTTCTGAAGATGTTTCCTGATAGGCATGCATATGCATATTTTTAATGTAAATGAGAATTTGAAGACTAAAACAAGGTGTGCTGTGTATTTTGCCTTGTGAATTTACAGCAACCCTGAGCTCAGTAGCAAACTGCTAATTTCATACTTAGCAAATTCATTTTATGAGTGTAGACAGTTGGCAATTTCACCTTTGCATGTTTCCAACATTAATCAGAAATATACTTCCTGTTCACAGTGTTTTATCATGAAAGACAGCGTGTGCATCTAAGGTAGAACTCCAGACTTCTCTAGCAGTCAAGCTCAAGGTTTTGGGCCACGCTTTCCAGTTATTTATAATGAGACACTAAATTACTGCTTATGTTAACTCTAATTTTCTGGCAAAATAAAAAATAAATACAAATAATTTTTTAAAAAATCTAGTTCTTATTAAATATCACAGTCCTATGAAATAAAGTTCTTCTTCCTCTAAACGTAGAGCAAGGAGGAAATATCTCCTAAGCTACCCTGGCTGATTATACAGCAAGAAGCTAAGCTTCACCCTGACAACAGCCCTAGAGGTAGCAATTGAATCAGCACATCCTCCTTGGTTTTATCTTCCTGAGGCACCCAGCAAATACTGCTGCTGTCAGCCGCACTGACGGCTTTCAGGTGGAGAAATTCATGCAGCTGGAGCCACTAGATTAACAGGCCAGAGTCCGCAGTAGGTGACAATTATCAATCCAAATCAGTCTGTGTTGGAATCACGTGCTATTGTTTTTCACTAGTAGGCCTTACTGCTATTATTGCATAAATGTTATGAGTCAGATTTAAAACCAAAACAAAACATGAAATCCAACAGCTTAGTAGTTAACAAAACTAAGAAAACAGGATACCTTGGCAAAAAGTTTTCTGAAAAGCTCATGCGATCATTTCTCAGAAGGTTTTTCGCTTTTTGAAGGGAAAAAATATTTTCAATAGCCATGTAGCTACTAAAAAAAAAAAAAAAAGCAGAAACAAACAAACAAAACCCTGAAGATATTGACAAAAATCACTAAGTATTAATCTTCCTTACAATAAATTCCAAGTAGTGAAAAATGTGCAGATTCATGGAAAAACAAAAACCACTCATTGCTCTGATTTGACCTTTACAGAGGTTACAGGGATAAGGACACAAGTCAGACACAGTGTCAACACTAAGAGTGAATTTCAGTGCTGGTTTCCCTGGGAGTGTTTAATGGACTTACGATATTTTGAGGGTTCTAAAATCAGTATATATACTCTATGGCTGCTGATACTAGAGTGATAGGAAATGGGTTTTGGGTGTAGCTGGGAACACTGCAGCTATAAAGAAGAATGGGTTACATAAATAACTAGCAGAAGAGGCCCATAAACTTGAAATAAACACCAGGAAGCTCCATGAGGAGGCCAGGTGAGCGGAAGGCCGAGAGCATCATGCCCCGCGTGAATCGGGAGGGAGCTGTGTGGCGACCGCCAGGCTGCCGCTGCCTGCAGCCTGCGAGCAGACACAGGGGATTTCGGAACCGCACCAAAACCTTACAGCCAAGCGGGGAGGCAGCTGCAGGCAGCGCGGGGAGCAGGCCGGAGGAAGGGCTCACTGGGTGTCCCCAAGCCACCAACTCCACGTCCTTTGTCCCCCGTCCCCACACCCTCCTCACGCCAGGAGGGTTGATAGCAGCGGCTGAGATCCCTCCTGCGGGGACGATGCCCCATCACTGAGTAGCAACACTTTTGGCCTCTTTATTCAGCCTGTCAGACCACCCTTCTGGCCCCTGTGCGCTCCCCTCCGCACCAGCCACCTTTAGCACTTTCTCCCCAGCTGTGTCTCTGGGACCGATGGCTTTCCGTGATCCGGCAGGAACAGCCACAAAGAGCGCTTTACACAGACACGTTTCATGACAAAGCAACACGTTATACTTTGCAGATATTGGTTTTTACACCCAAACTCTTAGCAAAGATGAGGTAAATATGAGCAAAACCTAATGAGTTTTTCAAAGACGTGAATTTTTCATTGAGCTAAGCACAGCCGCTACTGGAGTCAAATGCAGCCGCTCGTAAACAACGTGCAAAAATTCAGTACAATAGCAGAGGAAATGTTAGGTGAATGCGACGTAATTTGTCAGTTATGTACTAATGGAGATTGGGTTGTAACATGTTCTTGCTTCTCTGCCTGTGTCTGAACAAGAGTTTTGCTGTTGTGCACGTCCTCCTGTCTAATTATTGTATACTGCAATGAACATAGAAAATGACCACAGGAAAATTCAAAAGAGAAAATATGAAAAAGGAAACCACAAATGGACACTACTGCATATCAAATGTTCCAAATATACACAGGCAAAATGAACAAAAATAGACTAAAACTGCAAAAAGAAGATGGAGCAAATAGATATAAAATTATTTGTGCCACTTGGCTGATAGGTATGGCAGGGTCAATCAGGTTTTTTTTTTTTTCATGATTTATGAATAAGCAAACAATTTTATCAGTCCATTTCTCATATGAATATTTTATTGTTACTAATGTTTAACTATGAGTACTAGGATTTAACCACTCTTTCCCAAATCAGAACAAAAGCATTTCCAGAAAAGGTAGGAGGAATTAGTATTCCCTACGTATTTTTGAGGAAGTTATCAAGCATCAGAAATAATTTACCCCAAATGAGAAAATGAATCAGTGGCATAGTTAGAAATCATTTCCTTGATGGGGAAATGGCTATGGCTATATGCATACTGTCCAGTTATGTTTCCAGATTACAATTATGCATGCTTCTTAGCCATAATATTAATAATACAGATTAATAGTCTGAACATGTATATGGCCTCCACCCAAGAATTTCAGTGCACATTTTTAAGAATTTAATTATTAAACGTTACAATATAATTTCATATATGCAGAAACTGAAGATGTAAAGAACTGATGACATTGAGTCATATGGAAACCAGTGGCTGAGTTAGTAATAGAAGTCCGGTCTCCTAATTCTGAGAGCAAATTTCCCAGCAAAAAATTTTAAATATTTTATACACAAATTTTTGAATACTTTTGTTGCAGAACTGTTTATACACATCTTTATTTTATAAATAATAATTCAAAGACAACAGAAGTGATGTTTTGCATAGTGTGTCTACTCTAGTAACGTCACTAGGACTAGCAGTATTTTATTGATTTATTTATTTATTTTTACGATTCATTTCTGGGAGACGGAAGTGTTCTCTTTTGTTTCCATGAGAACCATAACTACTTTCTCAAAGTTATTTCTTTATTTCTTTTAGCCTTTCTGAATTAAAATAAAACCTTGAAAATAAGAACTGAGAATACATAAAGTCTCAGAAATCACAAACAAATAAAATGAACCCATGGTTTTAAACCTAAATATTGAAAAGCCAGTCCTGTGATTTTATTTCTAATGCTGTTTAACAACACAATCTTGGTAGCATTATACAAATAAGACAGCTACGCAGTAGCATTTTCAAATGTTTCCACTTGCGTTTTGTCAGTTACAGAGTCGGCAGGTGTAGGTTGTAAGCAGAGGAGAAACTCATCTGCTTGAAACTCGTGTTTTCAGAATATTTGGTTAGGTAATCAAAGACAGAGCCGTTTCCTTAGAATAGGCAGACATACATAAAATTGCAAACTGCTTTGACTGGAGGTGTTATACATATTTTTTCCCTTTCCAAATAATTATCCACTGGAAAACTGAATGCAACAAAACAGCTTATACAGACAAGTTTGCACTGCATCTGTTCTTTTTTTGATCTAAATAAAAGAGAGCAAGAATCTTACTTGGTATCTTGACATAACACACTTCATCTTTGTGTATGTAGTGAGATCTTTCCTGTTATAAACAAACCTCTTCCTGTCTCCTTCATTTTCTTTTTTTCTGGTATCATTCATAGATCAGCACATTTGTATTAAATGCTTTTGAATTTTTCTTTTCCTCCTCCGCAACATGCTCTATTGACTCCAAATTGAAATGAACTCAAATGCTTCTAGGTGGCACATTAGTAGCAACTGAGGCTGTTTCAGATTATCCTTAATACGATTTGTACATACATATGTAGACAAGAGTATATGTGTTTGTTTGTGGGTGTATAGTGCAAACAGGTTTAGTAAAACAGAATTTGATCAAAGCTTA
The DNA here is from genome assembly GCA_013399475.1 of Chauna torquata. Classification (NCBI taxonomy): domain Eukaryota; kingdom Metazoa; phylum Chordata; class Aves; order Anseriformes; family Anhimidae; genus Chauna; species Chauna torquata. The sequence continues at coordinate 1,690,859 of VXAL01001009.1, read as the reverse complement.
TGAATCAATTGTAAAAGTCCAATTGACTTCAGTGAGGTTTGGATTGCATCCATATTATTCCAGGAATGAAAAACCTCACTGGCAAGGCCAAACCTAAGAGCTACTGCCCAGCTTAAGTCGAGAGCAAACACTAAAGGAGGACATACAATTAAGCATGGGCTGAGTAAAGCACAATCCAGGGTAGTTATGAGAACAACTGGAGATAAAAATGGTCATGATAGCTATCCCTGAGGAGAAATACAGCAGTTTCTGGCCACCAGTGCCACCTGGAACACCTTTCCAAGGGAAGCTGTGAGGTGACTCAGGAGCAGAAGAGCCACCACATCACTTACATTCAACAGGGAAGAGGCAGCATCACCCCCTCAGCTCCGTGTTACCCAGGCATAGACTGTCACTCCTATATATCACAGCTCCTCTCTTATAGGGAGGTTTCAGTCCACTGTAATTAGATTCCACGGATTTAATCCCCTGAGAATGTAGCAATTACCATATACCTGACAAGTGCTAAATGCTGCATTCCGAGGGGATTATCACCTCTGGCTGAACAGAGAAAAAAGGGGAGGGGAAGAGAAATTTCCTCTTCCCCATGGGGTGAGGAGTATGATGAAAACTGCCTGATTTGCTGCAGCTGCTGGCTCACTGCAGGGCAGGAGGAGGGAGCAGGGCATCCAGGAGAAGGCATTCCTGAAATGGACCAGACACAAATATTTATCTGTAATAAAAAGAATATGGGTAACGCTGTACACGTGGGTCACTCTTTGTGGTACTTGCTCCAGCTGGTGTGTGTTTATAGAGGGATTTTTATTAATACTGCTATTACACAGAGTAAATACACTGCAGAGTAAGTGAGGTTAAGAAAATTGGTCTAACAGACTTCAGAAAAAAGTGAGATTAAATGAAAATGAGCAAAATATAATATTGTCAAAGAAGAGGCATTTGTATATTGTTTTTTGCACCCTGTGATAAACAACGTACTACAGCTTGTTAAAAAGCATAGAGTTTGTATAAAGCTCCTCATTCTCTTGCATTATCTTATCTCAGTTATTTACAAAATTCACAGTGATATTGTGAGAGCATAATTCATTGTTGATAAACTGCTTGGGATCATCAGATAAAAGGCATAATTTAACAGCACAATAATAAGCAGTAAGTATAGACAGCATTCATATATGCCAGCATTCACTCTGGCTGATTCTGAAGTGTATTTCAGGTTTAGCACACTGGGCTTAAGGGGCAGCTTCTCTGTTGGTGCAAACAGCGCTGCTCCCGGTGAGATTACACCAGGCCAGGTCCCACTGGAGGCAAAGGTCGCCAAAGTAAGATAATTTGATTTTGACATGAAGAGAACACCTTGCTGTTGCAAAAACTGTTGCTGGGACTCTAATGAGCAGAGCAGGGTAGGACCAGCTTTATGTTTCATGTCAACGACAACACTTTGTCCTTAAGAGCGTGCTGTACACCGGCTCGCTGCTGTCCGGGAGGGAGCACCCCCCTGAACTACTTACGCTTCCTGCCACACCTCACAGCAAGCCCGTGGTATAGAGAATTATCTGCCACGCAGCTCTACCACTGCAGGTACAGTGGTAAACCCCTCTCAAGAGAGGCACTAACAGACTCTTTTCTTTTCCTAGAAGTAGAAAAAATGTTGCTATATTTAAATATGTAACAAAAAATAAATAGAATGTACATGCATATACATTATTGTGGGGAGGCAAGAAGAAAAAAAGAAAAAGAAAAGCAAAACCACGTAAGCAATGGGTAAGACTCGAGGTCAGAGGGAGAGCAGCTACTGGGGTCCTGATACAGAGCAAGCAGGTGAACCCTTACAGTGTGTGAAACCATGCTCACACTATGTCATTTTATGAGGCTGTCATTCGGTCACAGAATTCTAGTAAGGTTTTACCTATTTTATTTACATACAGTATTTACATACAGTAAAATTCATTAATGTAGATGTAATGAATACATACCAGTACTAAAACTTATGCATGGCACTACAGATGCACACCTTGGAGGTGGAGGCCCAGCAGCAGCTGACACCAGAGCAGATCACGTCTGCCTGGGTTTGCAGTGGCTTTGCCTGGAAAGCAATGTCAGCCAGAACTGAGGAGACGTGCGGTCCTCACCCAGCTGCTGCCTTGCAGGAGCCCTGCTGTACTGGCAGCAATATTGGGAAAACCATTCCGCTCTAATGCTTTTATGCTGTATGGGAGAAAGCCCAGCTCTGCATATACAGATGCATATATACCAAGAGCATGTATGGATGCTGAAATGGTATTTTGAAGACTTCAAAATAGTAAGTCAAGACTTTTGTTGGTCTTTTGTGAAGTGCAGGTCACCTAAACATCTATTTAATGCAGGCTAGGTCCATAAAGGGTTTGTACTATAATACTATCTGCATTCTTCATCACGTACAAATCCATTGTGTGACTGAAATAAATCTAGAGCAGGGTGTGGTGTTTTTGCATTTCCTAACTCATTAGCAAGACTTTTAAGATTACTCTTGTCTTTCAATAGTGTGGTAAACCTGTTTAAACAAACAAAAAGAAAATAGTTATTAATTGGCTAATAACAGGTCACTTGGATTTCTTGAAAATCTCACCTACTAGCACAAATCCCTTGATAGCAACAGCAGTGCATGCTTCTAGTTCTTGTAGCTCTTCTGAAAATTGGATTCCGAGGTGCTAATATAATCTCTATTAATTTCCCCAGTGACCTCTCCCTATTCCATATGTGCTGAGATATAACCTGCTAATTCTTATCTGTCAAACCCTTACACCAAGTGCCTCCTCCGCTCAGGACCAATAGGACCGATTCCAGGCATCGATAAGGCACACAGTTGTCAAAGGCAATAGGAAGGAATGGGATGTAAAACAGGCAAAATAGTCTGTACGATTGCACCCACGTCAGACCAAAGGGAGGGCACATCCATGCCGCCCCACCCCAGGAGAGATGAGGTGTGAACGTGCTGACATTTCTGCTGGCAGCGTCCTTCCTAGCCCTTGTAGGCACCCACTAACAGCAGGAGTAGCAAGCCAAGTCATTCACAGCTTTCCTCTCCTCAGTGCAATTCCACTCCTAATTTTGACAAAAGCATCCTGGTCTTGGCCAAACTGTGGTCCCATAGTCCAGGAGCAACAAATTTCAGGGTAGCACACACCACTGGGCAGCTTTGAGGCAATTTTGGTCCTTTTGGACTCTCCTGATTATTCCAGAGTAGAAGCCTGAGAGTCACCTGAAATGGAACAGCCCCCACCAGTGGGGTACGTCAGCCCCATCTGCCCTTTTAAAACCTCTGCTTTGTCTCTAACTGCACGTGAAATCTTGTCTTTGTTGAAATCAGTCTTGAACCTTCCACTGACTTTAATAAAGCAAGGATTCGCTTCTTGGCTAAGAGGAAGAAAAAAAAGGTAGGAAGAGCCTATTGACAAGTTAATCCTCTCAATGGCTCTGGGCTGACATTAAAACTGTTGCAACCAAACCCAACCAGCTAATGGCATCAAGTTAAAAACCTGTTCTTGTCTTTGCAAGCTGTCACAGGGCTTTGTCCTCAGATGAAGGGAAGAAACTATATGGTCTGCAAGTGAATGAGACACATTCATGTGATCAGAGTGACCAGAGCATGCAAAATAAATTAGAGCAAAACATACACTGAGGTCAAAACAACATAAAAATGAAAGCGTTTTGCATTCCTCATGTGCTTGACTCATTGAATATATGATTATGTACATGTCTGAACCAGACTTGGGTTATTTGCCTTACACACTATGGAGTTGTATGTAATTACCTATACTGTTCCAATCAGCACCTGTTCTGTAGTAATTCTGAATTAATGTGTTAGCCAAAGCCTCAAAGAGATGAACAAGAATGTTAGCTGAAAACTAGTTGCTTCTAATTGTCATGAAAACAAATGTCAAAAGACCATGTGTTTCTACTTAGCTAACTCTGCTTATGAGGTTTGAAGCTGTTTTGTGTTAGTTTCTACCATTTAAATTAAATGTTTTGTCTCTAACATACTTGATGTGGCTTTAAGAAGCTGTGCTTCCCCCCCATCCCCCTTATGAATCTTAATGTTTGGCTGGATTTGTTTGTAGCATCAGACAAAAGACTCTGGCAGGCTGAGCCAGAGTGACATAGATTTTATGTTGAAACAAAGAAAAGCTAAAAAAAAAAAATCAATTAGAGGTCATTAAAAAACTAACTTTTCAATGAAAGAAATACTGTAATGGAATAGCAATACTTCGGGGTTTAGGAGTTCTTTTAATTCCTGAAAGAGCTATTTTGTAGTGCCCCTCCTCCACTTCATCTCTGTGAATCTGCTGTGTTGCAGAATGAGTCAGCTCTGGAATATCCAAACTCCACAGCTGTGCATTAGCATTTGGGAAGAGTATCAGTGTGAGTTCATATTTTACATGTGGAATCAGTGACGCTAGTTTTCAAGCCATGGAGAAAGAATGGTTCAAAACATAACATATATAGATACAGCATTCGCCGTTCAGCAGCACTAAGGCAATTTCTAATGAGAGTTTTCTACAGATTTCCGTGGGACAACAGTATGGCCCATCACGGCCATGAAACAAGTACAGCAAGGGCTATTAAAAGATTTTCTGTACGGAACAATCTAATGCTTGATGTCTTAAAAAGTGGATGTCTGCTTTTTTTTTTTTTCTCCTATTACTAATTCCTTGAGGTCATCTCATTACCAAAGGAACACTGCATCTTTGTTTCTTAAGAAATGGAAGATCAACTTCAGTTCTTTCCATAACAAATGTATTATTAGAAAAGAAAAATAAATCCTGCTAATCACAGCACTTCATTGGAGCTTGGCAGTGAAGTTACATAGCCACGTTAAATCAGCAGTTCCCAGGAATCAGATTGTGACTCTGCTGGGTTCATGACCTGGAAGTGCAGAAGGAAATGGACACACAAGCCCAGAACGGGAATCACAAGCTGAAAGCTTGGAAACTACCGTTTTGCATAAAAAAACAAGTAATGACAAGTACACTTTGTATATCAAGAATTCAGTCACCAGCACAGACCCAGGAACATGAGCAAGCCTATGAATAGTGCCAGGTCTGTGGGAAACGAGGACACCACAGCTAGCAGGGAAGCCTGAGGACCCATCCTGTTACCGTGGTGGTCCAGGGCTCCCTCTTGGGCAGCGGGACAGAGCCGGCGTTCCCATGGCTGGCTCATGGTCTGGGGCACCCTGGCTGGGGCACTCCCTGGGGGAGCCACAGCTACTGCTGGCCCAGGTCAGGTCTGAGCGGACCACGCATCAGCCTGGCCACATGGGGGGCTTGCGGGCAAGGAAGGAAGGAAAGATGCTCAAATGTCCAGTTCACATCTGGGCTGCATCTGTCCCTGCTTACAGAAACGCATTTTTAAAAGTTAGGCTCACAAAAATGACTGCATTTATGAAAGCTGTGTTGTGCCCACAGAGGCACAAGTTCTCTTTCATGTGCTGATGGAATGTGGTTTTTTTAGGTGTTTCAAAGTAGATCATCGTGTTGGCATAAACTGGTGCTTTTTGGATGAATGTTGATTTACACCATTGAACAGTACGGCAAATTTACTTTTTAAGTATTTATCATTAAGGTTCCCAAATATATTAATATGTATATTATTGCGTTTGGGAGTGATGTCAAGAACCTGCTTCTCACTTACGAGGCTATAAATTGCCAGGGATCTCACAGCAGCCACAGATTTTCATTTCAGTTTGATCAATAGAAATATTGGAGAGCAAACACCCCCCAAAGTAACCTACAGGTAAGGTCACATTTTGCCCACGAGGGGATAGAACAACTTCAATAGAAATACAGTCATTATGTCAGGGAATAATTAAGTCTCTCAGAGACTGCCCTATAGCCTCCTTCCTTTAAGGACAGAAAACCATTCTGCCTGGCATAGTAATTCTGCTGTATTGGAGATTTTAGCTTAGCAGGAATTTCATACCTTTAATTTGAACCTTTTTAAGTGTTCATTAATATAGTGCAAAACTGAATACAAAACATTTCATTTACTGGATAACCACACTGTAAACATGATTCACCTGGATTGTGATGGATGATAAGATCTATTCACAAAATTTACAACAGGATGCCCAGTGAGTAATTCTTGAAGTAAAATCTGTAACATCATGCACATAGCCAAAGTCAATTCTTGAGCTAATAAATTTGACATGTTGTTTTAGAGAATGGCATGTGAAAAGGGAAAACTTGGAGACTGAGGACACAGAAAAGCAGCCGTCTATTAAATTACACAGGTGAGAATAGCAATTTTCTGTACACCTTAGATGGCATGAGTAATTCTGCAAGCATCAGCTGGGTTTATTGACATTTGCACAGAATATATTTGTTTTACAAAGGGAAGAGGATTTAACTTACAATTCTGATTTTTCATGAGGGTTTGGAAGCCATTTTATGAGTCGAATAAGTATCTCTTTTCCAGTCTCTTCTTTTTATACTTCTCCTTGCTCCTTGAATCTGGCACTTATCCCAAAATGCACACCATGTTCAAGAGAGGGAAAACACTAACCCTGTATAATTTGAATAAATGAGCTCTACATATATTGCCACTTTTAGTTCAAATTATGCAAAAATCCAAGATAAGTGAGGCTGAGCATAAAAGCCCCTTAGTGTGTAATTATAAATACTAAAATGGCTTATTTTTCCAAAACGAGAAGCTTTTTTTAAAAAAATTTGCATACTCTGATGACTTTTGACCTGCAATAAAAATGTAGCACAAGTTGGTAAGAGACTGAGTCAGAACAGGACCTTCTGTTTGCATCATTCCTCCTGCTTGCTGGAGTTTCAGTCTTTAGCAATTTGCTTAGATTTATAGTCATCTACTGAGCAGCTACAGTGTATAACCAAAAGCTCTTGTCTATAAACATGTAAACTGTTAGATTGAAGTTCTTGGGCTTTAGGATATACAGAAATTCCATGGGTCAAATTATAGATAATAAGTATGGATCAAGCCCTGAGATCCTTCTGGTTTGAATATGTTTTTCATACACAACTGTAATAAACAAGCAGGATGCCTCATGCAGCACTTGGCTTCCAGACATGGGCCCAATGCAGTGTCTCTCTGCACTTACAGAGCTCACTTACAGCTCTGATGGGCAGCATAAGGAAAGAGAAAACAAGAAATGCATAACACTAGGACTAAAGTTTTTACTCAGCCTTTGTTCAAGCTAATTCATATTCCTTTCTATTTCTGTTTCTATTCTAACTTCTAAACTGTACGGACTCTTATTAGAGAAATTGGATTGAAATATTTCAGTGTTTCAGGGTAGTTGACTGAGGTACATGCTTTTCCAGTTATTAATCTTCACAGACAAAAGTGCTAAAACCTGTATGTCTTCAAAGCATCATACAATTGTTCATAACTTCTATAGACATTAATTTAAAAATACTTTGAAGATTGAACCCCAACTCTTTTTGCTTGAGAGAATCCCTACACCTGACTTTGCTACATGGGTGAACAAGGATGACTTAGCTTGAACTGACAGACCCAGCCATTGCCCCAGTCAGCTGCCACACGAAAATCTGAGCACCTGTTGATTCCTGAGCCACCCTGGTGTTCAGAAGGATTTTTTAAGGAAAATCATATTTTCTAATGAAAATAGCATGGTAAATTCATCAATCAGAGAAGGCAGGGGTGGTAAGGACCTGGAGGCAACTGTATTTTATCTCTTCATATTAAGGAGAAACAGCAGCAGTATGGGGAACAGAGCTATTGCAGAACTGACTCACATCTCACTGTTCTGTAACCATCTCACTAGTTTCAACACATTTACCCAACTCCTGACACATTTACCCACATTAATGCTGAAATATGAAGGCTACAGGTAACACAAAAATTAAATGGCCAGTTTTTCCTACATTTCTCCAGTCTCTCTCCCTGTTTTCAAAAAGCCCTTAATCATGCAAATAGCTGTGGCTATTGACCTCAGTGGGACCTTTGCAACAGTAAAAGTCCCCATGGGCCCTAAGGTACTAATACTGGGTCTGGTTCCTGCTCACATTAAAAGAAAAAAAAAAAAAGAAAAAGAAAGAAAAAAAACACCTCTCATTCAGCCAGAAACTGGGAACCACTGAAATGAAACAGGGAAGAGGAGATGGTGCTGCAACAGTAGCTGATCACTACCTAGCATATTTTCAGTCCTGCAAATGATTCAGTACTGTTTCAATCCCAACAACACTATTTTGCTTGCCCAGTCTGAATTCAGCTTTTGTACCTCAGAACTGTCCCAACCGACCGGCCCCAAAGCTGCTGCAAGGACCCTCAGAGCAGCTCACGGCCATCAACAAGGCACTGTGCAAGGAGCCAGAAGTCTCTGATGTGCGGCTACACCCTGGACAAGCCCCTGACTACCCCTCCGATGTGTCTGTGCCCTCTGAAATGAGGGGTGATGCGTGGCACAAAGCTAGGAGCCTGCTGTGCTCCACAGCCAGGTGTGCATCAGCTTTCTGCGCAGAAAAGCACAAATGAAGCAGAAGCCAGCACTTGGTGCACTTACTCTGATGCAAGATCAGATTCCTTGATAAGGCAAGATTAATATGGAGAGACCCTTGAAATTGTTGGACTAATCATATTTCTGGTTCGTTTCCACAATTACAGACGAGGTCAAATGGATCCTTTATTTTAATGAGTTAACTGAAATCTGGCAGCATGTTGTTATGAGGCAGATAATTTGTAAAAACAGTATATATTTTAGATCACATCTTCATTCCACATTGAATGGTAATATATGAGTACCTTTCTGTGGAAATGCTGCTTCTTTTAAAATGTCTGTTAATTTAACTTCTATTATTATACATTATGGTTGTTGTCTGGTCTGCCTGTACTCTGGTTTCATTCTCTGTATTCTAATTTTAACTGATTATAAGTGAGTGGGAAAGTACAAGTCCTCCACTTGAAATTCAAAGGAAAATAAATGGATTTTTTATGGCCTGAAGAATCTATTCATTACTAAATCATTTATCTTTGCAGAAGGAGTGCCTATCTTCAATATGCCTTTCTATTTCCCTAATTTTATTTCTCAGTAAGCACATTCTGTGCTTACAAATAAATCTCCATTGCACTTCCACTGATAGTTTTTGCTTTTGAAAGACTGAAAAAGAGTATAATTAACAATATTAAACAAATATCAAAGGTTGTATGTAAGGCCTGGACATTGCTGTGTCTTCCCAAAAGCGAAACTTGGATAAAAATGTAAAACAACACTGTATACCCCTGGGATTACCAAAGGCATATTGCACCAACGGGAAACAGAGCAGAGATACACATGACCTTTAAACAGACTAGCTCGTTCTTTTTGGCTTACTTCAAAGATTTCTTAAGGGGACGAGAGAGAGTCATTAAGAAGGAGGGAAGGGAGGAGAGGCTTTAAGATTGTTTAAATTGCTTTTTCTTAATTCCAAATTGTTTTTCTCTAGTGAATCCTAACTTTATTACTTATATTGCATTTCAGACGGTGCAATTACATTCTTACCTTGAACAAAGAATGAACTTTGGACAGTATTTTGAAGGGTTTACAAATAAAGTAAACAGCTCTGTTGCATAAAATGTATGCATCTGAGGCAGAACTTCCTTCTTCCCAGATTAGACACATTCATGTAATTCAATTTGTAAGATTCTTCAGCTGCTATTTGAAAATATTTCTTTTCTGTTTGCAGTAGGTAGAAGGCTGAAATTCACACACAAACCCCACACAGAATTGTTACACTTTCATGTTTCTGTTAGAATTATGTAGAATACTGTCTTTACCAGTTCATATATTAAATATTGGCTTTCAGTTTCAACTTGAATTGTTTTTGTTCAGGCTGGACTATATCCAGATAGGTTATCCAGTTTAGTTACTACTGCATTGTTCAAGCAGTGCTTAACTGTGTGTTTTACATTCAAGTGTAGAAAAGTTGGGGGGCAGGGGGGAAATTCTGCTAATTTTGTATCTTCACTTAAAAGAAAAAAATTAGAACATTTTACATACCGAGGTTAAAAATTAACAAATCAGAACATTGGACTTTTAACTCAGTAGTCAGAGCCAACGTAAGGCTGGAATATATTCTAACTACAAGATTGAAAAATTATGCAAAAATATGATAGCCACTTCCAGACATAATAATTCAGAGATGTTACATTTATTACTTATTTCCTGTTGCAAGCACTGGTGAGATATCTATCACCTTTATATCCATGGATAATTGTACATAGCTAACAGAGCTAATGTAGTCTACAAGGTAGGATTTGCAAACTTTTGCAAAGATAGTTTGCTTTTTACATTCAGTGTTTGTGTCCCATTTGATTTGCTATTTGTGAGCGTTGGCATGAATATGTTTTTATTAGCAGAGAAGTTCGGAGATGGGGAGGGAGGGTGGCTGTGTCCATAACTGACCCCTACCAAGTACATTTGGTATTTATTATTTATCGTACTTTCACATTCCAATTATCCAATTAGGACAAAAAAAAAAAAAAAAGCATGTCATATGACCTAGGTCCTAGGGGACCGATTGTACATACCAAATAATGAACACTGAAGGGAAAAGCTTGGGAACAATTAGTATGTTTAATTTGGTTTGAATAAATAGTTGGTTAATGTCTAGATGGTGATTTGGGTTCTGCATCTGCATATGACCAAAGGAAAGAAGCGAGAACAGTGCTCTTCTGTAATGCACCCTCTGGGAGCGGAGGCAGAGGACTAAACAACATACAGCGTTATGTTTTAACGTGCTATATCTGTATTAGTCAAAACAATTGGGAATGCCATTCCCAAGTGTTCAGAAGTCAGGACATCCTTTATCCTCACACACCCAGCTGGCTTAGAAGTCATAAGATTCTTAGAAAAGACAACAATTATTAATTTGTTTTTAAGCTGTTTGACTGCATATAAATCTCAATTTTAACTTCCCCTTGAAATAACAAATGCAGACGTCTTTTTTTTTTTAGGAATTTAAAATTTACACTTAATCTCTGATAGACTCTGATAGATGGAGCTTGGAAAAAATAAAAAATAATAATAAAAAAACATCCAGGAATTCATCAAGCATTGCAAAACTAACAGGTGGAGAGCATCTCCCATCAGCTTCCCTCAGCCTCTGCCAGGATTGAGCCGAGTGCCTGCTTCGCCATGTGCCACTGCAGGTCAGCATGATTATTATCTGCATTTTACAAGACGAGCAAACCGAGTCACTGAGTTAAGATCAGAATACAGGAACTTCGTCTTACTGCTGTATCTGCAGTCTCCTAGACTAGACTAGACTGTTACTGTCTATAATTACATATATAAATAACATTAGACTTTGACACAGATCAAAATAATCTCTGGATTTTCTGCTTGGATCTGGATGTGAATTTTACAGTTTGTCCTTATTCTTGCACCAAGCTGAAAGAAAACCCTGTGCCTTATGATATCTGAGGCCCAACAAAGGTCCAAGTGGTAAAATTGTTGTGCTGTATGCCAAACTTCTCCAAAATGTGCTGAGTTCCCTTTCCAGACCTTTCTCAGAGCCAGACTTTTGCAGAAGTTACCCTTTGATGCAACAGTGACAGGTATTATATAAAAGCCTGAGAATGTCAGAGGAGGGCACAGGGTTTTAGGATGCTGCTAAACCTCCCAATTCAAATAGTTTATACGTCTGGCAGAAATAATTGTATTGTGTGCAGAGGGCAAGCCAGAATATTGGTCCACATTAATGTTATTTTCAGGCATATTAAGGCCTTGTCTTTTGCCACTAAAATTAGTGGGAAACTTGTACTCTCTGCCCCGCTGCGCTCAGAGATCAAAAGAGGCTCTGGGGTTGCATCAAAAAGGTCCACCCTTTCTCCCTCCCCCAAGTCATAATTAGGTCTCTCTCTTTCTCTCTCCTCCAGTCGTAGTTGTTCCCAAATTTGCTGACCTCATGTAATTCCTAATTTGACAAGCTGGCTTTTTTGGCTATTTTTGTCATAACAAGTTCAAAACAGAACAGCCTGTCTTTGGAAGCCTCCATTCATAGGAAAGTTGGGACATTTCATGCAACACAACACCACCACAGAGGAAACTGAGCTTTGCCTCCATAAAAATAAATGCTTGCAAAGACAGCAAAACAACAGGCGGGGAAGCTGCTTTCTCTTTGTTACAAAGAATTTTGCCAAAAGTACCAAAAAAAAGCACCTTGGGGAAACAAAAATGAACTTGTTAATAAAAGATAAGTTATTGGCATTGCATTTCAGAGGAAAACAAAGATTCTTGGGTGCCTTTTATTTATATATTTCCTCCTAGAAATGTGCTGTTTAAGAGTCAAACATTCAATAGCAGGAATTACTAGAATGCTGATGTGTCGGAGTTTTTTAAGTGTTGTTCGTTTTGGAATTTGTTTTGAAGTGATTTTTTTGGAACAACCAGAACTGACTGGCGTCCTGATTTTTATGCTTTTGCTTTGTTTGGCTCCACTAATATACTTGTTTTGCTACTAACATTCATCCTTTTTCCTATGTTAGTTACTTGGTGACTGGTATTACTCTCCACATAGCTCAGAGTTCAATAGGATTTTTACTACCACCATATTGCAGACACAAAATTAGTCAGAAAATCTGTGGGGACCTATTCCCTCCCTGCCTGCCCCTCCACCCACCCCCCCGCCTGGTATATCAAAATTAATCAAAAGTCTTGACCCAGCCAACAAACTGTACGACAGGAGATGGAGCCTTGCTGGGGCAAGGGATACCAGTCAAATTTTTTGGTTTTCTTGCTAAAATGTACTGGAAAAAACTGCAGCTCATATTCAGACAAAGATCTAGCTGACTAGAAGAAACTGCATCCATCTTACTGTCCTTTGTCAGCACACATACGTCACTGATGAGTCAGGAACTATAATAGCTATATTAGCAAAAATCAGCAGTTGTAGCAGCAAAAACTTATAGTAACAACTTCGCCTTGCTTCCAGTTATGCTAGCTGTGTAGGAAGGAAAATCACACTGCATGACCGGTGCAGAGCGCCTTTACCCCCCTGCAGCCACCATGGGAGCTGATAACAGCGGTGCAGGCAAGTCGCCCTGATCAACTGGTGTGCTTATGCTGGTGTGAAAGCTGTATGTGGAGCAGACCTGATCCCGTCAAAGTCAATATGTATGCTAATTTACAAAATACTTAGTAGGATCTTCAGGATATAGGTAGATTCTGGGAACCTGGGAAGTAATGTTTGAACCTAGCAGGGAAAACAGTGCCTGCAAAGTTCGTTTCCATTGCTCCTGCTAGCTCACCCAGCCTGCGGCCCAATGTTCAGCTTTGTTATGACTAATTCTAAATTACATCTGTGGTTCTGGTCTCAAATTTAGGCTGACTTTTTAAAATTATTTGCAGAACATCTGGAGGGAGTGGGCTTTATCTAGTCAAAAAAAAAAAAAAAAACCCCACACATTTATGCAGGCAATGCTTTTATTATCAGCTCTTAAGCTTGTGCCTCTAGCGGCTCTGCTAGTCTTTCAGGGGGAACCAGCTACCATTACACTGAGAAAAGCAATATTTTGGATTGTTTTCCATGCCTGAGAAAGTAGACCACAGGACTTATTGTATTTACTGGAGTTGTACTGCTAAAGATCATGGATGGCGTGATAGGAACTCATTGCAAACCTGAAACCACAAAATTTCCCTTTAACAAATAGTGCAGGATGTGCTGGATGGCCCTGAAGTTTCCATGGGAATTTTATTGGAACTAAATAGGGTGATTCATGCGAAGAAAAATGTAGTTTTCTCTCATTTAGTGTCTCTTTTCATGTAATTTTTTTGTAGGAAGAATTTATCTGGTTTGACACTAGCAAGCAAGAGTATTTGGACCTTGTTATTACTTGTGTTCTGGCTCTATTTTTTTTTTCTTTTCCTTATCCACTTGTAGAAAAGATAAGAACAAAAAACAGCAAATGGACCACAGAAGAGGAATGCTGTTTTTATCTTGCCACTTGAGTAATACCAATCTGCTCTGATTAAATGATCAATGAACAAATGACAACTGGTTGCATCTATGTAGCAGTGCAAACCCAAATCAGTTTTGTGTTTTGACTTTGAAATCATGCCCTGTTTCTGTTCAAATTCTTCTGGTAAAATGAACAGATTTTTGTATTATTTCTAATCTGCTTAGATTTACTTGTGATTTTATTTTTAATTCCAAAATGTATTTTACAGTTTTGTGAGTCTGCAAACTGAATATAATGCAAACCACTGGTGTCACAAAGCCACAAAATAAAAGACTAAATCCTCTGAAATAAAATTTAGAATATTATAGTATTCTAATCCTGTAACAGCAGGCTTCTCTCACTGTTTCTTCTGTCATTGTGCCCAAACTCATAAATCAGAGGCCATAATAACTGTGAAACTCACTGAAACAATGGTATGTTTTGTGTTTGTTTGTTTGTTTGTTTCTGTTTGTTTTTCTGCTCCTGATGAAAACATTTCATTAACATTTTTAACAAATAGGTGAATAACTTTATGACTGATCCTTTGTTTTTCAGTCTCAGAATTGGAGCTGCTTCTAGCAATACAGCTTATTTTCATGAGCCAGAATTACAGGTCTGGCCTCTTGGAACATACCTAAAACCTGAGAATAGTTTGTAACAAACAGCTTAATCAGAAACTTTATGACCTTCTGAATGCAATGTAAGATGCATCTGCTTGGCTGGAAGGATTTTTTAACTATTTTTTTGCCCTTTATTACAGCTGCTAGTGTCCTACTTTAAAAACAATCGTGCAATAATGAGAGTATGGTAGAAGCTGGCACAGGAAAGAACTGAGCTTAGAGGTGGGACTGCAGTGGATATATATTTTAGCTAGCTAGCTCAAGTAAATAGCAAACCTAAGCTAGTAGAAAATTCAGAGAATTTACCAGTCTGTATGTAGGACCACTATGGATGCTTATTTAGGAGCTTTCACATCACACCTCCCAGCTGCAGGGTAGAGAATATCCATAACTATAAACATAAATTCATATGAAACCTTCTGTTTCCTGGCAAAATATCACTTTGGAGTCAGGTTTTCATAGAATGTTTTGATTTGCTATTTGAACGTGATTTACTAAAATGTTTTGGAAAACTTGCATTAAAAAAAAATATATTTTTGCCAAATGATCACAATCTGCAGCATTTGATATATGGAACACAGTTAGCGGTTATTTTGCTAAATCACCAGCATTTTATTGAAAATAACGTGGCATGTGGTGGGTTTGGTTAGCCCCATGCTTCAGGACTCATGTGATCACTCAAGACTTTCAGTTTCCCTGCATAATTTAAAACAAGTCTTGAGCTCTCATAGCAGGGCAGCTGGAAAACAAGAACCACTGAAGTTCAAGATAAAATAAATAAATAAATAAAAAGATTCCAAATTTATCATTTTAAATATCATTTATGATTCTGCAGGGTCTAATTTACTAATTTTGAATCCTGGAGGTCTGCAGCGCTAGAACTAAGTCACCTAAAGCCTTTCGTGTTTGCCATCTGAAAGCCTCATCCAAAGTCCATTAAAACTGAAAGGAACTGATTTCATTAACTTTTCCAGACTTTGGGATAGGATTAGAACCCCAAACATACACAAAAGTTTCAGTGCCATGGGAGAAATCCTATCCGCATCCAAATACCGTTTGGCAATGGTGCAGACAGAGTTTTACCGGATGTGCCAGTGCTGTCTGGAGCAGGAATGCTTTTTTTCTGAATTAGGGTTTAAGTGCAAAAATCTCTGACACAAATACTAGTGTATGCCAGTTTTAGAAACTTTGAACTTTTTCTCCAAACATTTGTTCCCTAACTCAATCACTCATATGTTCTCAGAAAGCAAAAGAGAGACGGGATACAAGTAGACCCAAAGGGAATGTGTTCAAAAATTTCAGCAAATATTAACAGAATGTATTTATTTATTTGCAGTTCCTGTCTGTCTCAAGCATTAGCAGCAATAATCAAGAGAAATTTCAAGCGCAGCCAGCTCCTGATATCATATCTACTTATCGTAGTGTTTATTTTTTCCCATCCTTTCCAGCTCAGATTAACCACTGTAGTATATAGGTTTAAAATGGACTTTAAATTATGCTTTGCCAACAAAGTAACCATTTAAGGCAGTTACATTACCGGTGCTCCATATTGTTCTAGTTTGAGTGAGAAGAAAACTATGACAGTAAGAAAATTTTTTGAAAATCACCCCTTAAAATAACGAGAATGAGAAGTTATCTCAGCAGTTCTAGCATGCTGTTTTCATGATTGGATGTTTTACACACTCCCAGCATTTCAAATATACTTTCAAGTATAACTTTTTTTTTTTAAATCTTTGTCCCATTTGGTGCATAACCACTTGCTAAACACAGCCTTATATTGACTGGTCATATTGTTGCTTGCAAACTTATTTAGCCACATCTGTTATTTTTCATACATGTTGTTAATCCCCCATAATTAACTCATGGGAGGCCTGATTTTCTCAGACTTCAGGCTTTAACAGAGACTGTTCCTTATCTCACCAGAGGTGCTCAGCGCCAGGCAAGTCTGCATCCTAAGAAGGGTACATTGAGTTCAAAGAGGTTTTATTAGCTATGAAAATCTAATTGGGTTTGGTTGGAACTGATCCTAAAATTGTATACAATCAGAAGTGATTAATCTTCTTTTGATATAGCCATGTGTGCAGTATCTGAAGACTAATGATAACCTATTCAATGTTATTACAAATAGCAAAGTATTGATCATCTGAAAGAGGTTTCCTTCTCCCTAGCCTGTCCAAATTACCCTTTTCTGTATAAAATAGCTTAGACTTTCACAGACCGAAAATTGATAGTCATCAACAGCTGCATCTATGCATAAAAAATAAATGTTTTGTCTAAGGAATACTTGCTGTAGCTTTGTGTGTAGGATTTTTCACTGAATGCTGCCCGAAAGAATTCCTTCTGGGTTGATCTTCTTAGGAATCATTCCTTATTCACACTAAAGCCTGTAAGAGTCTTTGCACTCAGAGAGTCCAACTCCACAGATGCAAGGGTGCTCAGGAGCCCTGAACTGCCTCTCAAGCCCTCCATGATCACCTTGCAAGGTGCTACAAGTTTCAAGAAATATCGAAATGCTGATTTCTTTATAGGTAGATCTGATCGGCTAACATGGCGTGCCACAATAGTGCAAGTCTGTGTTCCCTCTTAATGAACATTGTTCTGATTGTACCCTGGAATGATACAAGTATAACTAAAACTTCACACATCATGTAGAAGTACAGCACCTTACTTTGATAGACACTGAGTCTATATCCTTGCAAAAGGAGTTGGTCAGACTTGCTATATAGTGTCTTGTACTAACATTTAATTAGTACTATTAATGTAGTTAGATTAAAAATAATGGGGAAGATTCTCTGCAGGCATAAACATTCACAGCCTTAGTGAGGACCAACAAGTTATATTTGTTCACATCACTGCAGTGAATTAAATAATTCCAAGTAATAAAATATTTCCTACGAAACAGCTTGATGTGAGTACTGTACAGCACAGGAGCAACCAGGAAGGGAGCATGTATGGCTCAACCTCCAACAGGTTCTAGTGTGACCTCTACCAGGAATAAAGCCAGCCCTCTCCTCTGCTACCAAGAAAGTCTGCTTTTTGGTAAGACTGGCATTTCAAAAAGCTAGACCAGACTTTTTTAACCGAAAGAATCCTCTTTTCAGTGTTTAGGGAGCAAGCGAACTCCAAAAGTGCACCGGAGATGGTCTTGGACAACCATGAGCCAATGGTCTTGGACAATTATGAACCAAACAAGAGTCAGATGCTTTCACCCTGAGAGTAAGAGGCTGACAAATACAGAAAAGGGAATAATAAGAGCCAGGAGGGTTGTCTGGGCATACTGAGTGAACCAAAAAGAAATGGCACATACATCTTGCACGTCCCCTTCCCAACTCCTCTGTCTCCAGTTCATCTCTGTCCCCATGCTTCAGTGCAGGCTGGATCACAAAGGCTTGTTGTTTCTATCATTTTAATCCGCAAACAATTGTACTATCAAAGGCAAATGTGCAAATGAGCTTCATTTGGATGCAATACGTGCTTTCGTTTTGGAAAGTTAGGAAATGACCCAGTGTGTTGCAACAGATAGAACTGGAGCAGGAAGAGAGGACAGCGTGCAGCCGGGTGGCTGGCAGGGTGACTCCTGCTTCTCTGCATAACAAACAAGCAATGCATGCTGGTGACACGCAGTATTTACAGATGTAAGACAGCCAGGTATTCAAATGTGGCTTTCTACAGTACTGACCAGTAGATAACAGACAATTTATTTGTGAAAGTCTAGATTTTTTGCTAAAGACTCTGTTCTGCCTAACAATATCATGAGTTTACTGTAATGACTGAGGCTCAAGTTTTCCCACATCTGTGAGGAATGCTTAGGCATTCAAGATTAAAAATAAAAATATCACTCTGGGCAGGATTTTAACATTTTTTGAGGGAGTGTGGGATGATGGGTGGGTGGATTAGATAGTAATCAGTTGAATAAACTCAGCTGAGCTTTGAAAGTTAAACTTCAAGCTATACAGGAAGATTTGCATGGTGGGACATAAGTTTAATTGTGCCTGGCATGATCTGTTTTTATTAAGGCGTACTAATATAAATGTACTTTTATGCAATCATTTTTATGAAATATCCAGGTGCTTTAAAAACATATAAGTGATTTACTAATGTGCTTAAGAATTCAACAGATGTCATTGACAGATAGGAAACTAAGGCACAGAAGGATTTGGTGAAGCAGGACTGTACATGAACAAATGCCACTTTCTGGAATCAAGCAAATGAAATTTGTCCTATTGGTTACTGCCAATGGAGCGGGAAGCATTTCCTTACAAATACAAATGTCATTACAGAAGATAAATACACACTAACAAAACACATAATATTTTGATGTGATAAGGCGTGTTTCCCTTTGTTATACATTTTGCATATAAGTATGCACTGCACTTGTGCATTCAGATGCTTGTTATATTTAGCAGAATCTTTTATCATACACTCTTTTTTTCTGCCTCTTTCCACACATAAAGATTCAAAGAAACATCTTTCCATAGCATGAAAAGAAGTAAATAATGATATGCTATCGAGGAAGAAGTTTTCTCCCAGAGGAGACAGTTTCTTTTCAGAAACACTAAAACAAAACCTCTATTGAATTCTTGCTCATAGCTTCATATCTTTTTTTGTTTGTGGTTTTTTTTTTTTTTCCTCTGCCTCAAATTGCACATACTGACATGGGATTGTACAATGTGCTTTATCATTTGCACATTGTCTGACATTTATTCCTGAAAACAGAGGAGATTTAATTTCTAACATGTTTAGAACACAGTTTAGTAGGTCACTTCTTAGTAAGATTTTTGTTTGTTTGTTTCAAATGTTTATGGGTCTTGAAACTTCACATACTCTACAATTCATTTCACCACACACATATGAATTTATTATTGAGGATGCATCCCTGCTACTGACGCATAATCAGGCTGGGTAAATATTCTAGTGGAAACAAAAAATTCCAGGAATCTTAAGCATTCAGTAGAAAGATAGGGTAAAAGAGCTTTTCTAATGCTAGTGAAAGAGTGTGGTGCAAGAAGCATTTCCAGTAAAATGAAAATATGTTTATGCTAACTGCAAACTATGCATTTTCCTTAATAGCACATCCTTTCTTAATCCCAGTGGAAAATCAGGTAATGTTTTAAGTTTGCCAGATGTGGCAGGTCTTTACTAAATATTGCATTGCACTGTTACAAGCCCTTGCTTGTGTTAACTTGTTGCGTTTGAAAGCAAATTTGCAAGCAAGTGGAACTTGTATCCCTATCTGTCAATAATTCCTCATCACACTCAACAAAAAGTCACTGCTTTCCTTTTCCCCCGCCCTCTGAATCTGAAATTGCAGTAAATCAGTCAACAGCACTGTTTAGCATATAAAGCAGAAAACTTCAAAGCAAAGGAGCCTTTTCTCTTCACCTATGAAATTCCAGACCATGCTCCTAAATTCAGGGAAATCTACTCGTCCTTTCTACTTACAATTCAGAAAGCCTTGGTGATGCATATTAAAGGACTGCTGTCAGCCTACATTGTTTAAAAATGGACTGATTAAAAAAACATTTGGGTAAAGCACCCTTTATATACTGTGTGAGAAACATACTTATCTGGTAACGCTGCTCTCTCACAGCCCACAGAAGACTGAATTACACTGGCTGAGAATCCATTCCAAATCTTAAATATATTTTTATTGTTTGACTTTAGGAATACCATTTCAATGTTTTATCCCTTTTTGCTAGGACTTTCCTTAAGATTTCTTGAAAAGAAACACAGTGCTCAGTCCCATTTCCCTTCTTTCCATGTACCCACCTGTCTAGTACCAAATCTCTAGTTTTGTAGATATCGAATCACTAGTAAAATTATTTTTTCCTCCAAAGTGCAGTGGAAGGCTTGCCCATGTTCTTAGACTACATTATATTAATCTTTATCTTGCATAACATAATGTTACATTGAAGTTCTTTTTCTTGTTCAACCACAAAACAAACAAAACCAAAAAAAACCCTCTTATTCAGCTTGAATGATACTTCCATATCGGTATGTTAGATATACAGTTACACTGTATGTTTTCTCCAGCAATGGAGCTGGCAAGACATTCCTACTCCTTTTCTACCCCCTCCCCTCCACCCTTTCCCACCTTTGCGACACTTCCCCACTCTGTAATTTATACAGATAAAAAATGTCTATAAGATTGTGTTGTAATCCAGATTATCCAAATTACCCAGTAAAATAAATTTCTTCCCTGAAGCAAACATATCATCAAACCATGTCCTGAGAATCCTCCCCCTATCCCCACTGCTAACCATACAGCTATATAAGGAGGACCCAGTCCATATTGAATTAGAAGATGGCTATTTTCTGAAGCTGAAATTAATTTCTTTACATGGAATCAGCATGAGGTCTATGCACTGTTCAATAACTGCTGAACCCTGATGATATTAGCTTTCTTCACTTTTATTTTAACCAGTTAATTATCATGAACAATTTCCCTCCTGCTTCCTTGTGTGTGTTTAAGAGGCACAGGAAGTAAAGGTATCAAGAATTCCTGTAGTTGCACCACAAGCTTCTGTTAGAGAACTGCTTAAATCTGGGCTTTATGTCTACATTACATTAACAAACCTCTCATTTGAATACATTGCCCTTTCCCAGGATCTCATGTGTAGCTTTCCATGTGCCTGATCCACATTCACTGAAATCAAAAGAAAAACTCCTGTTGACCTCAGTGATTACAAGGCTGTGCCCTGTGTAGACTGAGATGCTGAAAAAAGAAAGAATAATCATTACACTAGAGACCTAAAGGGAGTATGCTTCAATATGTCTTATTTTGACAAAAACATTTTCTTTTATTAAAAATAATAGACTGAAAATCGGGGGCTTAACAGGGACCGTGCTCTTTCACTAACATATCTAATAAACTCAGCATGGTTCAACCTTCACACATACTTATTCATAGCAAATACTACAATGTTAATCATGGTTATCGAAGCGAACAATTCCTACCTGCTACTCATAGGGCTACACACAGAACTTGTTTTCTGAACAGCACTAAATTGGTTGGAGCCTGGAAGCCATAAAAGGGAGTTTCAGAATTATTGCAGTTGAGCAACACAGCAATGCTTGCATATTTGTGAAAGAGTTTCAGCAAGGGTAAACGATGCTGGGTTTAGAGAATTAGGGACATCACCAAATCTCTAAGCATGCAGTCTGATGTAGCAGTTAGAACAGTCTAACAAACTAGTTTTTTTCATGCCAGTTAGCCATTAGGCTAGCTTAACCATAATGTTAAATTGCACTTTACTGCATATTTTAGTCTATACAATACAATGGGAAATCAAGATAGTAGATAACATAGCTATAGCAGCACTGCTTCAAGCTCAGACTGTACAAGTGCCTGAAGTCCATGTTTCAGAGCTTTACAGTTATCAGTACCTAAATTAGCTAATTTAAGTGAGGGTTAGATATGTCAACACAGCCTGCAATCATGCTCTCAATTGCAATACAGGCATAGATTGTGGGCTGATGTTCAAAGCAGATACAGCTGTAGCAGTTTAAGAAGTTACTGCCTCCAGCTGCTTGTGACTGCCCAGCGTGTGAGGTTCCCACCTTCCCAGCAAGGCAGGGGAGCAAGGGTGCAGGTGCCTCAGTAGTTCAGCTCAAAGTTGGGTGGTCTCCACTGGAGGCTGCTTTCCTACAGCAGGAGGGACAGACCTCCATGCTTCAGTGTGCCCAGTTAAGACGGGCTTATGTTAAGCCACCAAAAAGCAGTGAAAGATCCATATATTTCAGTAAACTCATTTCAGCTGTGGGAGCATATTCTTAAATGACTGTGGCAATATCTGTTAGATGTTGTCAAGCCATAGTGCTAGTACCAACAGAGGCTGAGAGGATACCTTGTTTTTTGCGATTCACAGGAATTGTGGTGGCAGCTGTTATACAAAATATAGCAAAGGAGTCTATTTTCAAAATGCACCAGACCAAATAACAAGTCTAAGAGTTCAAAGTCTTATCTTTGATGAAAACAAACTGCCTAGTGATTCACTCTTTTGTCCTTCTGCAAAATGTTGCTATTGCTACATCATCATTGTGGAGGAAGACACAAACTGCTCAGTGACTCATCTTGTCTGTAAAGAAAGGTGAATACAGCTCTTGTGTGTCTGTCCATGTCTATGACTGTATGTGCGATACAGACTTTGGCTATTCTTACTGAGACAGACATTTTAACCAAAAAAAAAAAAAAAAAGCCACCATATTTTCAATACACTACATCCTGTTGCCTACCAAGTTGTATTATTTCATAAGCTAAAATCTGTTTTAAATCAAGTACATCCTCTCTATCCATTGATCTTCTTCCTTAGACTAATCCCATATATGTTTTAGAAGAACTCTGAATTATTTTTCCTTTCACCACATTAAAAAGGTACATGCAGATTTTATTCTCTATCCCACTGTCTTAAGTTGATAGCTTTTAATAAATAATAAATATTTGTATTAGCAGACAGTGATGTTTTATCCTTCATTATAGGTCCTTAAATAGATTAAGATAATGTTGTCAAACAGAGGGGAATTAAAGAAAAAGTCAGACATGCAGGAAACCTTATGTCCTGTAACAAATCAATACCTTTCTTAATCCCCATAAACATAGGAATTTCTACTGTGAGAAGCTAATTTTGAGAATTCCTGGTCCCCCTTCTGATTTTGATGCTGAATTACAAAGACAAGGTCTTGATTATCCCTCATTTTTGTGGTTCCTTATTCTTACAAGGAAAATAGTTATGAAATAGCTCCTGTCCACTAAGCTAACCGGATGCTACCGCTCTATACTTATGTCCTAATGCTGATCTGACATGTGGGTGCAGACCACTGCCTGCTTCTGAGAAATATTCTGTCCCAGAGAAATCCAAATCAGAGGCTTAAAACTTGCTGCTCCCTCATCCTGAGAAACAGTCTTAGCCACAAAGTTGTTGGTTATTCTGTGAGTGGTACTGTCTCATTAAACAGTGTATGTTCACCAAACACCGGTTTGGTCAGAAAGTCTTTCCCACTCTACAGTTAGTTAACTAAGTTCCTATGTGCAGTGCAAGTATTTTGCTGTCAGTATCTCACTTTCTTTAACCAACCTAAGTCAGATCCACAGCCTGTGTTTTTTCCTATGTCATCATCAAATTGAAACATTTACTCTGCATTGTAGTTGATTACCGAGGCCATTAGCTATTATGATCTGGATTAACTGCAGAAGCCAAATCTGCATGAGTAACTCCTTCTACCTGGGATAAACCATCTGCATTACCCAAGCAGACAGTTTCAGTGGCATCAGTTTCAGTGCAGCATCGAAGATTACAAGTTCATTTTTCTCAAACCACAGGTCCACACACTACTTCTGCTCTTTTAAACATGAAGAAGTAGGCAGTTCACAAAGCTGTTGCCAAGAGAAACAAAGCAAACCTTTCCCATGAGTGCAAACCAAAGGTAAAAAAAATGGAGGAAAAAAAAAAAAAGAAGCTATGTGAAGTGTATTTTAACTTTTACCAGGTTTGCTCCGTCAGCCTTTGGACTTCTCCCCACCACTCCTCCCTCCAAGGTTAGATGTTCCCAGGATTAAGAAAAACTGAAAATCATTGTTCAGTATTTTAAAGACAGAAAAAACTACACCTAACGACTGTAAATCAAAGACAGATTCCTGTTCTCCTCACCTAATCCTTCTCAGAAGCAGGAGAGAAAAATGTGATAGTGGGTGGGCATTAAGGACCAAAACAGAAACATATTTTCTTTGCTGGATAAATGCCAAAACTTTTGACTGAGCAGCTCAGTGCTTTGCAAGACCCTCAATCAAATGCTTCCTCACCCATCTGCCAGGAAAGTTCCAACAATTCTAAACTGCTGAGTGCCTACAGATCAATCAGCCTGGCAAACCCAGCCCTGCAGGACACCAAGCACAGGTGAAAAACCCAAACATTCCTTCATCTTAGGAGTAAATGCTTATCTGTCATTCAGAACTCTAAACGATAAAGTATGCTTTGATCTAACAGTCAAGTGAAAATAACCCCAATAGATCTGTTCTTCTCAGAATGGTAATAAAGGGGCAGCCAACGAGGCGCAATTTGGAAACAGTTAATGTTGGTAGGGTTGTAACATTATAAAAACTTGCCCACGTGGATAGTTTTGCACGCACAATCCATCAGGCATTGAAGGAGTGGCACTCGGGCAGACCCACGACTGTGCAGGCACTGAAAGCATCCCAAGGGGCATGGATGTGATGGGTAGGTGTTAGTGCCTCTGCTGCCCTGGTCAAACCTCTCTGCAGCAGTGAATTACAGTCCTATATCTTTGGAAAGCTGGAACAATAAAATATATCAATTCTCAGTTCAATGTATGCTTCTGACACTGACCATCATCGGTGACACACCAAATCAACCAGTTTATTACTTAGACTCCAGCCCCTCCCCATAAGCAAGAGGACTTTGAAGTAATTTGCTCACGAGCAATATAATCTTTAAAGCCTGCTCTGAGCTCAACTCATTCATGTTCGGTTCCTATGTGAACACCTTAAACATAGCATATAGGTCTTTCTCTCTCCTCCCCTAAGTGACAAACAGTAATGATGGCTTGTGAAATCCAATTTTGCATTTTACTTCAAAGCATTTTATTTCATAAGCTCCTGAAGCTTTTTGTATTGATCCCAGTTAAGGTCATCTATCTGCCAGTTTCTACTAGCCTTTTCTTCACTGCTGACTGTGGCATGTCTGCCACCAAGGAAAATATGAAACCTGACAAATGGAAAGAGCTGGAGAAGTTCTAAAGAAGTGTATATGTCTGTCTGCATCTTCTGCAGAAAAAGACATAAATTCAGGTTTATATAGTAATATACTTTATGTACGGAGAGACGGCTAAAATGTACGTAATATAGACAGGACGAAAATAAATGTACACTCTATTATGTTTCTCACAAAACAGTCTTATATACATTTTATAGATGAGAGTTTAGATATATGGAAATATAAATAGATATAAAATAAAAAAAATTGTTTGAATTCAAGCAAGCACAATTTAAAGTCTTCTTAGACATGTATGACCCCAAAATATCTGGCAGAATATAGAAAAAAATCTTTATATAAATTATTACTGTGGTCACAAGAGCTAGTGAAGGGCCATACCAAATTGCTCTGACTTCCAAACAAATCAAAATAAAATGCCATTTGAACTAGGTGGCAATTCATTGAATTGGAATTATAAAGTAGGGCTACAACTGCCATGTCTGGCAGAGATTCAAACCCTGTAAAGTCACCTTCAGAAACCGGGCATGACCTCTGTTTTCTAAGTAAAGGGTGCAATAATTTGGGCTGCTTCTTCTGCTTTGTTCTCATGTGTCACGAGAGCTCCGGACGGAAACTGGGAAGTCAGTAAGACTTCCAGCTCGCCAACTTGCTTATGTCCTACTGGTGGTAGGAAATTAACTCATTGTAAAACAGCCACAGATGGGCCTGTGAGGCAAGGCTCCGGCGCAGGGGGCAGCCAGCACTGCCAGGAGAGACAGGGCTGAGTGGCAAAGATCAGTTCAAACCTGATTCTTTCCAATACAAGGAGCTGATCTCTGGGGTGCTGGTTCACATCTTCATGTCCCTGCGACTGCGTGAACACACCATTGCCTGTTAGAGCTCTCTGTCTTTTTTTCTTTCCATTGGGAAGACAAGAAATGAGACAGACAAGCAGCAAAAGTCATGTACCCAAAAGAGCCTATTTCTGCCCCCTCCCACGCTGGCTCCTCAGGTTTTTAGTAACCCTACTGCCAAGTTAGTTTTAAAACTTTTTATGCTACTTCAGTTTCCTAACAAATACTCTTGAACTGGTGTGAACAGGACCAAACCACCACAGTTCAGACCAACGATGTGTTTTCCAGTTTGTCTAGACATGATGCGTATTGCAGTTCTGTGCAACTGCTTGGTGCAGATCACATTATTGGGAGCATTCATGAGCTAAAGACTTTCTCAAACACTGGCAGTAGCTGAGATTACACTGGGGTTTGACAACTGGGGGTCTGAAAGCAGGAAGTTCATCTTAAACCTGAAAGATGAGACTGTGTAATTACTACGTTGTGGCTGAAAAGCCTGTAGAGAGGAGGTATTGGTAGGATCATAAGGAGGGAGCCAGGTGATTAGAGAACAAAGTGTGGCAGGTGGGAGATGATGTTATGGTCTTTGTAAACCAGTGATGGGAAGCTCACATGCAGGAGAGAACCAGACAAGGGCAAGAAAGGTTTTACCCTCTGCATGAAGATACATCATTACCAATAATATTATGAGATTAAGCGCTGGCTGTTTACTGGGGAGCTCTTCGAGTTCTGGGCCTAGTACTGTAACGTCTTCTCAATGCCTTGTTTTAAACTCAGCCTCTGTGGGATATGGCATATGTAAATAGAATTACCTCAGAAATGAAAGAGTCTCTATTTGTGTAATTTTTGTAGCTGTTTGAAATACTTTTTATGTCTGTGTTTATTTGATTCTAACTTGACACGGCAATTACTAAGAGTAGCATTTAAATGACTAAAGCATTTGCAAAAGAGACTGCATGCATCTCCATTTCTTTAGACAAAACAACGGCATAATCTTCACAAGTGTTGGAACATCTAAACTTGAATTTCTGTCCTAAAAAGTCCAATTATTTCCTGCTAATTTGTAAAAAGTTTTTTCTAAGTAAAAGTCCTTTGCAAAAGGTTCTCAAATAGCAAAGTCACTGATCTCTGTAGGATTATTCTGTTTGCTGCAGTCTGTTACACTAAACACACGCTCCCAGACAGGTTATGCAGCTCTAGGGGCTCCCATATTTAAATATTCTCTGCCTGCAGTTGATATTTCTCTGCTTTTAAGGTGTTGTAATGCTGCATTCTTTCAAGATCACTTAGAGTTGAATCATACACACACTGTATCACTTTAACAACAGCAATAACAAAAAAAGCCTAATTAATATATATTTTACCATTTCATCCAAGATGAACTATTGAGATAGACGGATGAGACGTACAGTAAGATACTGTTATGCCATTTTTTTTAATGCGACTTAACTCTTTGCATCATATTTCACAGAGGAAAATAATCCATTGTCTTCCCAAAAACAATGGCTCTGACTGTACATTTCTTGTACTACAGAAAGAATAGCAATCCCAAAATTCTTCTAAATGTTCCACATGCCTATCGATTCCTTCAAGTTACAAGAGCTAAACAAAGATGGAGAATCACACTCTGACCCCTTTAAAAACATCAAAGTGTCAAAATATCAGTCCCAAATCTTCCCTACAATCCAGTCCTTGGCGATTAAGTTACAGAGCAAATGATTATTCATAATCTGTACTGAAACTACAAATTATTTATTGATTTTTCTCTAATATTATCAACTTCTAAAGAATAATTACTGGTGTAATAGTTAGCCAAGTTGTTATGAGAATTGTAAGCCCTTTTGGTTAATGCATGGCATATGTCTGAGGCATTCAGCTAATTCACATATCTGTCTGCACTATTAATAGAGAAGGTTACATGCCAATTATCCAGGGTTCAATCAGCCTGTTAGGATACAATAGCTGCAGTGTTCACACACTTGATGTGCCACATTCCTCACAGACATTATAAGCAGCTGGTCCAGATAAGACCACTGGGGCTTTAATATTTAGGAATCACTCCTTAGTCCAACCTGGATTGCGATTTTTTTATTGTTACATTAACTGAGTTTCCTTTGTTACCTCTAATCTCCTTTTTTTATTATTATTTTTAGATTCAGCAGTATTGAAGTCAGCAGACATTTCCCTCCTGTTAGGATGGAAAACAGACCATTGTAAATGGTTGTAGCAAACCCATAGACACAATAGATTCTGGACTTCTCCAAATTCCCCCAAACTAACAGCATTCTTCTGTCGCGAGGAGGCACGTTAATACCTCCCACATCACCCGAATCTGGAGAAAGACCATGTTGAAAAGACTGTTCCATACTAAATGCATAATCTCATTTAATTATTTTGCCTGCTTTACTTAAAATCCCCAAATAAAAGTAAACATTAATTTAGGTTGTTTGTTCTGAATTTTTATGGCATTATATATTATACATTTTGGGGAATAGTAACTTTGGAAGAGGTATCCTCCATTTATTTAATTTAGCTAAAGGTAAGAAACAGAATGCAAAGAGCCAATTTAGAGTGCCATGTTAGTGAAGCCACTGTGAGCTCGATTGGGGATTTCACCACATGAAAACCAGACATTCATCTGTTCCCATGGAGATATTCCTTCTCCCAGTCAATCAGGGAGCTGTTCAGGTCAAACAATAGGCAGTGGTTCCTTTTCTCATCTTACAAATAGATACCCCCTCCCTCCTCCTCCTTCTATTTACTGGTATTCTTAGTAACATTTAAACACCTATGAAACAAGCAATTATATTTTCAAATGATTAGAAAAAAATGTGTTTGCTGAGATTTTTCAAGCTTACAGAAAATGAACAGAGGCCCGAATTAAATAAAAACATAGACCATGCTGGACACTTGCACCCTAACCTTACGTGTACCCTGAACTTTTTTTTCAACAATAGTTACAATATTTGTATGAAGATAAAATTAAGCTTGTCTTCATAGGATTTGGGCATAACCAGTTGCCAGGACACCCCAAAAGTGTGTTAAACAGTCTGAGATAATTGCAAGTAACTTTTTAATTGTCAGAACAGAACAAAAAGAAAGACAACACAAAATTATTCTGGGAAAAATGCAAAATGTGATTACTTACAGAGCCAGTATCATTTTCCTAAAATAGAAAGAAAAGGAAAGGAAAGAAAAGGAAAGAAAGACAAAGCAGTTGTACAACACAGAACAGAAAATGGAAACAATGATTTTAGCAACGTTGCTCCTGACAAGGTATTTATTACCAACTTGGTCAATTTATAATTACGTTTTTTTTCCTCACTGCTGTGCCTCTTTTTTTTTCTTTCACAACTCTGTGCATTTAAACATATTATTGTATAATTTATATGTGTATTTACAAAATTATACAATTGTATATGTTATTGCATAGTAAACTACAGGTGCAATTGCCTGTATTTCTACTCTTTAAAAAATGATACCTTAGAGATGATCAGGTATTACATTTTCCTCTCTCAAAATGAACCTGTATTATTGAGCTTTGCAAATGTCCTAACACTGGAGCACACAAAGTAACTCCGCTTGAGGAAGAACACTCCTGAAACCAAATTTTTAACATCCTCCTTCCCTTTGCTGATAACCTCAGAACATGCAGATCATTTTCAGCAGAGCTGCTGAAATTTCTTAATTAATGTCTTGATTAATTCATCACAGTGATGATTAATCCCTTGTTTTATTTTTATGCAAATAGCTTGGCAGAGGAGAGAGCACCCAAACCAAGGCAAAGGCAGGTAAAATTTCATCGTTATTTAACCGGCAGATACCTAAGAAGCACATAACCTGCATGTAGACTAAATGTGGTGTTTCCTACCCAGCCAGCTGGCAAAGTAAAGACAGATATAGAAAGAGAAGATGTATTGCAATTGGATGTGGAGAAGACTGGAGTTTCACAGAGCGGGAATCAGAATAATCTTGTTATATTGGCAAGACAGAAGGATATGAATATATAACAGAAACACATGGGAAACTTAGGTTCATTAGTTCTCAGAGAAGACAAAGAGTTTGCTTAGAAGCTAGTGCCTGAAAAGCAGTCTCGCAGCTTTGCATGTACATGTGTAAAAGTTAAGTGTCAGATGCTGACACCCTGATATATGCCTTGGTGGCCATGCCTGCGTCATGGCAGCACTAGCACTTGATCACTTAATAAATATTAACGTACACAGGGAACTTCCCAGACCAAGAAGAAAAACAACAGCAACAACAGCAAAAATACTACACTGCTGTCCTCCAAGTTCCTCCTTAAATACCATCCCTACTGCGAGGCAGCAGCATCTGCTCGGCTGGACCGCAGAGACACGGATCCTAATACTCTCGCTGTCACGTTGTGCTTCCCTGTCTTATTCGCTAATTGTCTCCTACACTTAGAGGCTAAACTCTTTAGGAAGAAAGTGTACACAATGCCTGCTTTTATGAGGGATTCATAGTGGGCCTCTTGGTGTTACTGTATTACAGATACTAAACAAAGGTAATCGGCTCCTGCCAAGGGTGTGCGGAGACACAATCTACCCCTTATAAAGTACGTCAGCGTTCTCCCATGCAAGCGTGTAAAATTTCAAAGCAGCATTAACCAAACTAGAAATGCATTTAAAGCAAATCACGAAGCGCTATTTTCCAACATACTCTCTTAAGAAAGCGATCGGAAATAAATCTCACAGCATAAGGAGAAGATTTTTGCTCAAATGAAATCGCAAAGAGAACTTTAAAAAGAATTCATGCTCAGCTCACTGAGTAAGAATAGAACAGGAAACTGCAAATGACACTAGTAGTTTGGATTGTACGATTAAGTAACTACCCTCCTTTTTAATGAAGTCACTCAAGTACAACTAAACAGCAAAGCAAAGCAGTAAAGTCAACAGAGTCAAACTCTTAACTTTAAACAAGCCTGGCCAGTTATACAGCTTCTCAGAAAATCGCATTTACATCCCCACACGGAGAGATTTCATTTCTCTGAACGATTGGGCTAGAACAAAGAAATAGGATCTCTGAAACTATTCGTGAACCAACTGTGTAAATAAACTTGGGGGGGTAAATTATAAAATCAAAGATAGTTAATAAACAAACAAAATTAAATTTCACACTACAAATGTAACTTAGTATTAACTACCCTTTGTGCCATTCAGCAAGAACACAGTGACTACCTCTCCTTGTCAGTGATTTCTCACCTATTGAAAGAAACATTTGCAAGTGACTAACCCTTTGAAACACACAATACTTCTGAAAGGGGACTGATGGGTTGGCACCTGTCGTTAAAACTCTTTTATCTATTGAATAAGGCTTGACTGAATTAACCGTTTTAAAGAAGAGCTCTCTGTTTTCACATACTGTAGTTAACCCGTTAAAGGAACAATTTTATCACTCACGACTCCCTAAAGTTTATTCATTTATTTATTTATATCTTTTCTCCCCGTTTGGAAGAAAAGGTCCAGGCGCAAAAACAACCTACTTCCCATAAATGCTTAGCAATGCTGAGGTCTCTGTAACATCCTACATCAGCTTATTCAAACTGAATACTTCATACTGAGTAATTCTTGGTCACATATTCCTCTTGCGTCTTGATGCAAAACTAAGAAATTAGATCATGACCTTTCATATCAGAAGTGTGGTAAACAGACACTGGGTCTGGCTTCACTGTCTGCAATTCTAGGGATATAAATAAAAACTCAGATAAACATGTGCATGTAAATATATATGTATAAAATATAAAAGATCCTCTTAGGTGATATTCTATGATAAGTTTAAATGACGTTATCAACATAGATAATACAGTCATGAATTATTTCCTTTCACTTCTTTAATGAAGTATTTCAAATACAGTATAGATTTACAGAGAGTAGAATATGTTTAACTGGCTACAGCAAAGCAGGAGGATCTGACAACAATGAAAAGGAAGTTGCATGTCATATTAAAAATGAGCTAGAACACTCTGTAGTATTAATAGATAAATAGAAAAAGGGAAAGTAGCATACAAAACATTACCTGGAAAAAAAAATCTCAAACCAAAAGCTGAACTTTGAAAGAACCAGATCCTCAATTTAGGGCTATAGCTAAGAAAAGGCAAAGGAAAACAGAGGACTAATTGATCCTAGAAGCAACCTGAACCCTTGTTAGGGATTTTATGATTGCAAAAGAGAGTGGAGGAAAATCAAGCACGAATGATCAGCAGCAAGAAACCCTTCCACTTCCAGGAAAACCCACGACAGATCTGAGATGGAAATCTGAGGAGAAACCCGGGTTCCACTTAAATAAATAAGAACATACCTATTTCTTCCACAAGGATTAAGATCTCAGCCTAGGTGGTGGACTCATTTCTGTACTTACTGAAGATTTACTGCCCCAAAATAGGAAAAAAAAAAAAAGAAAAACTAAAATGACTGTTTGACCCAAGCTATACTGATGGAAGTCTTAACATTCAACAGAAAAGCATCTATTTGATGGAAGGAAACAGGCAGTGTCATCAGAGGGAGCAAGCTGGGCTTTTGCTGGGCTTTTGCTAGGTGCAGTATTTAAGCCATTGATGATGCCGTGATCTAAAATTACAACTGCATAGGAAATGTGGGTTCCCAGCCTGTCCTGTGCTCAGGGCATCCAGACCCCAAAAGAAATGAGCAACAGTGAAGTCAGCAGCCAGCAGAACATATCTATTCTTTTTCCACACTATTTACATTTTTATATTGCCCCAGTGTGACAGATTAGTCGCAGGAGTGTGGGATGCATGCATTAGTAGAATGATGAAGTGGGGGGCTAAACTGCAGAGGCCCCAACCCACACACCACCAGTGATTCATATGAATTAATTCTTATATGCAAATTTTCTGATTTTTACTATTCCATTGTCTGGGAAATTCTGGGGAAATCCTGAATCCTTTGGCATCAGAAGCAAAACTCATTAATTTCAAGAGGCTAAAACCAAAGGCAGATCCCTGCAGTTACCATGTTCCATAGACAAGACTGTATTTCCAGAATGAGGGAAATTAGGCTGAATTTAGATATTTTTATCACTGTGTGGTATTTATTCAAACCATACTTCTCAAATTCCTTATGAATGCTTAAAATAATTATTAATCATGTATTACACAGAATTACAGAATCACAGAATGGTTGAAGTTGGAAGGGACCTCTGGAGATCATCTAGTCCAACACCCCTGTGTAAGCAGGGTCACCTAGAGCACATTGCACAGGATCACATCCAAGTGGGTTTTAAATATCTCCAGAGATGGAGACTCCACAACCTCTATGGGCCACCTGTTCCAGTGCTCTCTCACCCTCACAGTAAAGAAGTTTTTCCTCATATTCAGATGGAACTTCCTGTGTTTCTGTTTGTGCCCATTGCTTCTCGTCCTGCTGCTGGGCACCACTGAAAAGTCTGGCCCCATCCTCTTGACACCCTCCCTGAAGATATTTGTATACGTTGACAAGATCCCCTCTCAAGTCTTCTCCAGGTTAAACAGGCCCAGCTCTCTCAGCCTTTCCTCATAAGACAGATGCTCCAGTCCCCTAATCATCTTCATATTGAGTATTCAGATCTGCAGTCTGCTTTAGATATCAAGAAATTGTGGGGTTTTTTAAGCTTCCTTCACCAAAAAGGGATGAAAGAAAAATATGGTAAACAACACATAGATCCCATGAGTTATCACACAAAAGCAGCCTGGAAAATTCCTACAAAAAAGAAAATATTAGTGGTGATATCATATATGACTAACGCCAGGCAGTTCTCAGGAAATCCAGTGAATCGGGACCTCATGAGAGTCCTAACACAGACTGAAGAGTCCTGTCCCAGAGGCACCACAGTTTAGAGAATACAGGGCTCTAAATATTAAACAATTTACTGTGATGTGGTGGTTTCTTTAGGAGCCAGTTAAGAAAATAGCACCTACAAGACAAATCGTATGGTGTGTGTGCTCTCCAGTGACATAGTACTCCGCAGATCACAGTTTCTTCGGCATGGAGTTTTCATTGACCAAGCTGAGATGTTGAGGAGTCTCAGGCTGAGTAACATAAATATGCCCTGAAATGAGCAAATGGGGCTGACACACACCTTATTCACATGCTGATGTGCTGTTTGTGCAATCTTTAGCTTTAGAAATGATTCAAACAATAATACTAAGTGTAAAGGCATAGTGAAGAAGTATGATAGGAACTACAGCCCACGGAAAAACAACAGACCTGATGGGTGTTCTTGCTTTAGAAGAACAAGTAAACAAAATGGCTGTAAAGACTAGAGGTTATGTGTGGCACGTATTTATCTAAGCATAACTGCTCTATGGAACAACCAGAAGTCAGTGTATGCAGGAAATAAAGTTGTCTAACAGGATGTTATCAGAAGGAAATAAAATAACTCAGTTTCTCAGCTATACTTATTGCTAGTTACTATTCTTTTTCCTGAATATACACAACTGAGTTCTTTAACTCAGCACCTAAGCAGAATGCTATGACACATTCATTGATTTGCTTTCAGGCAAAAAGGTAGTAAGTCTATTAGATGACTAATTAGTACATTTAATTATAGAGCAAGCTACTTACAGTAAGAGCATACTCACCCAAAAATATAATGAATGATAATAAATGATATCCACCAATTCTTTAAACTAAGATAATAGCCTAAAGAAACTGAGGATATTACACAGTAACAAAAACCCAGCACCAAAAAAGCTCCTCGTTTCCTCTAAGGCCTTGGCTCACTGTTTGGAAATGTGGAAAAACACATTTCTAAGATGAATGACTTTTGTTACTGCAGCATGATTACATGGTTATATTGGTACCACGAACACAAGAGGAGAAAGAGGCAGTGCTGATGTGCGCTGATTTTCATCACATACATGAAAGTGATTCTTGTAATATACACTACATGAAAGTGATTCTTGTAATATACACTTGCATGAAGAAATTAATACCACTTTAGAAACGTCATTGACTGGAGTCTCATATCTGAAGCCTGAGAGTTACACCTAGGGACTTTTTATTCTAATTATTTTCTTGCCTCATGGTTGTAGTTTTTGTAAGAAATAAAAAAGTAAAAAATAAATTACTTTTCTGCTGAATTTTCTCAAGCTGACTCTTCATCCATGAGTGATCATTTGGAAGACTGAATTCTATTCAGCTCTTTTGTGTGTTTTTGTTTGTTTGTTTGTTTTCTAATTTGCACAACTGAAACTCAGTCAGTCGATAAGCTGACACACCAGCCCTGACTCAGCTCTCAAGCATGTCAGTGTGTCTTGGGTGTGACTCCACTGAAGTCAATCCAGTACAAAATTAAAACAAAAGTGTGTGAAGGGGACTGTGAGTGCCTGATGCAGCCGCCAGCCAGTGACATGACAGCTACAANGAGTGCAGAGCCCCTAAGCCAGGCAGAAGTGTCCCCTACCCTCACTGAGGTACAGAGCAATGCAAAGAGCCGAGCTCTCAAACCCAAAGCACGTCACCAGTAAGCACCTAAGAGAAACTAGCAGAGAGCAACACAGCCTGCTGAGTTAAAAAAAAAAAAAAAATTCTGCAGAAGGTCAGGGACAGAGAAAACACTAATCTGCCAAGTCTTGCCTGCCTGATGGCAGACACCCTCGGTTTTTGGTTTCATCTTTAGGCAGCTGTAAAGAACAAGCCCCCTCCCTCCCCCTGTCCTCGCGATGAAGGCGTTTTCTGTGTGTGCTGCCGGGACATTCAGGATCTTCCTCCTTCCCAGCGCCGCAGCGGGACGCTCCGGAGAAGCGGGATCCAATTAAGGTGGGGCCCAGCCTTACCCAGAACATCGGCTTCATGGGAGAGGCAATGACACTGCCGAGCTCTTGCGAAATAATTAAGGAAACTGTTGTTAATGTGAGAGGCCACTCCTGGCTGTCAGGAAACAAACAAACAAACAAACAAACAAAAAAAGACTTGCATTTAACAACACAAGAAAGAGAGGAAGATTATTTCAGTTTAGGCATGCCAGTGTAAAACTAACCATTTTAACTTAGACTTGCTTTGAAGGGCATAGAAACAAAATAGGATCACAACTTTTCATGAAATTGTTGCCTAAACTGTTCCTGTTTTCTGGTCTGCTGTTGCTCAGGCCCCTGAAAATCTGACACCAGAAACAACTCTTGAGAATACAGCTTTCTACTTATAGAAAGGCTATATATGTTCCCCACACAGAGCTGAACCTAAAGCTGAGAGCATGCTCTATATTGCCATTAGATAGTCATCAGTGCTTGCACTGGGAGCTGGAATAGGAAGAGTACACCAATTTTTTTTTCTTTTTTGTTTAATAAAACCCAGTGATCCATGTGCTTAAAGTTAAGCACATGTTTAAAGTGCGTAAGGAAATAGGAATGGCTTAACGTATGTCTTTGGAGGGACAGAGTTGATAAGATAGATTACAGTTTTACCACAGAACTGACACAAAAATGGATTTAAAACCTCTTTTGAACTAAAACCAGCTATAATACAAGCTTTGTCAACACCAAAGACTTCTGGCTTAGTAACCAACAAACTGGATTTTTATTACATAAATTTATCCCAAAAAAAAGTTAACTGTGTCCTCATACCATTTTTGTTAGCTCTTCTGAAAACAAATCATAAAGTTTTATTTCTATGGTTCTGACATTCTCAGAACAACTGAAGTGGTGAATTTGAACCACTCCAGTTATATTAACATAACTTCATTGATGACTATTCATTTTAGAAAAGAGGCAGCCAACTAAGCACAGTTGTGTAACAGTAATTCAGTAAACTAGACAAATCGCCCAACTAGGCAAGCCCACATGACTTTTAGTCCTGGAGTATAATCCCCTAGTACTGGCCAATAGGGTTTCTGAGAGAAAGCACTTGGCTTTTTCTTTTGTCATTTTAGAGTGTCTAGCTCAAAATCT
Organism: Chauna torquata; assembly: GCA_013399475.1. Lineage (NCBI taxonomy): Eukaryota > Metazoa > Chordata > Aves > Anseriformes > Anhimidae > Chauna > Chauna torquata. The sequence goes on along the minus strand of VXAL01001009.1, from coordinate 1,653,835 downwards.
CCTGATCCATGACTGCATGGATTAATTAATATTAACCATTAATTATTAATACCATAATTAATTAGAAAGTTACCACTAGTCCTAGCACTGTCATTGACTCCACTGCAGCCTACCAGTAGCCTTACAGAGCCAGTGCTGACACAATCTCCAGGGACAGCACAGGACTTGTCCATGTGGAATCACTCAAAATGAGGGGACAACGGGGCACCCTAACGGGCAGAATAAGGAGGACCCATCTATTCAAGCCAAAGCTGCCATCTCCCCTAGTTGTCCTCCCAAAGCAATAGCAGAATGAGAACCGTAAAGCACGTGGTGGTGTTGCCTGGTGTGATACCCGAGATCAGCAGGGCATTTGGGGTCTTCAAAAGACAGCAGGCACACATGCAACTGTACGTAGAGCTATTCCCTAACCCCAATCTGCCAAACTGACCCCACAGAAGTAAAGAGCAAGATTAAAGCAGTTTGGGAGTGACCATACATGCTGTTGCATGGCCAGAGGACAGCAAGTAACCATCAGGCAAAAGTACGCAGTGGGTGGGAGCAGCACCGGTCCACCAGCTCAACCACAGCCAGCGCAGCACATTTGTCCACAGCCGGAATTTCTTTCCTTTTCTGTCACCCCTTTCTCTCCCCTACCAGCACCAGAAAAAAGTCGGTATTAAAATTAGAGGTTGTTAGGCAACTTAGCTAAATTTATATCCATTCTCAGCACTCTACTGCTTCCTTAAGGGAACAGCTCTCCTTTCGGAGGGTTGTTGTTTTACATCTATCATTTCTCTTCCAGCCTGTACAATGGTAAACACCTGTTCATTTAGCAGCTGATGGAAGACATAATAGCTGTGTAACTGTAAATAGTCAGCAGCTGTAAACGTTGATGCAAATCATACCTAAATGATTGAAAGAGCTGACAGAGCCTATTATGCATCCTGCAAGCAATGCCGCTCTGCTCTCTTGGCATTTCATTTTTCCTGAGCAGTGACAAGCCTGGTTTTGCTCAAGTTAGGGGATAAAAGTACATTCTCTATTAGATCTAAGAACCTGTAACACCTTACTCCTGTGGTTAAAGTTTTAAAGCGATCTTTTGATAAGAATTACTGCGCTCTGGCTCCTGTCCCAGCTCCACTGAGGGCAGAGGCTGAAAGATATATTTGAAGTTGCAATGCTAGAAAATTAGTTGCGGGTGGAGGAGAATGGCGAAACTGCCTGTTCTAACTGAAAATGACACTAGTTTCGAAAATACCTATGGTAACACAGCTTAGCAAAACCATTTTTTAAAAGAGATCAATGCAGACAAAGTACCTCTCCCAGGAGTTTCTGGATTAATGATACTTACTATTCCAGCACAGGGAACAGCTTTTACTGAACAGTATCCCCTGCCCCCCCTCCCTGCCCCCCCCTTGCACACTGCTTTTCACAGCTAGTAGGAAGTAGTATGGTTTAACGCATAAATCACTGGAGTGGAGCTCAGGAAGCTTTAGCTCTATCAGTGCTATAACTCGAGTTGTGTCCTGCTTCTCGGGAAAGGACCCTTGGGGCGCGTGTGACGTGGGGGACAGGGGCAGCACTCACTCCCTGCTTTTTCTGGTGTAGCACGTGCCTGCCTCCTTTCTGAAGCAAAGAAACCAACCAAACATAAAAACATAACCAGCAAAAGTACATTTTTTTTGCCTGTAAAACTGCTTCAACACTAGAAGATTTTGCTTTTGAGGGTGTATCGTCTTCAAACTATACTTCACCGCAGCCATGATTTACAGAGCCTTATTGCAAACCCCTGTTTCTGCAAACAAAAGCACGTGCACACTGCCGTGCTTGCACATAGCACACTGCTGCAGTTACCTCATCCAGTGAAGCTGTCCGGGGACTGGGCTGCCACTGGGAACAGCGGTACCAACTTCCTCTAATCTTCCTTTCTTGTATGTGCACGGATGCCAGAGCAGGGAATGGATTTGGCTGAGAATGAATCCAGACACAGGGAGGATTTATGCCAGATTTAAGCTACTGTATAACCACAGCCTGAAGGCTTATGTTTACATCAGAAACGCCACCCAAAAATGTCATAACCTCTTCCAACATGACTTTAATGACAAATGTATATATATTTTTTTTCCTGAGGACGTGACCAGTATCTTGTGAGTACCTTATAGAAATGGACTAAATTCATGCAAATTCAGAGATACAGGCTGAATATATTTCAACATTGTTCATTGCCCAGATGAAATATTTATGAGCAGGGATTTTAGTATTGCATTATGTGTTTTTATAAAGCCTAATTTAAAGAAAGAAAGAAACCTATAAAATAAGTAATTGCATTTTTAAACACACTCCTTTAGTAATGACTGTTAAAATCTTTAGAATTTTGCCTTTTAACCAATGATACGTTATCTGTAACAACACAAAAACCTGTAAAACATAATTACTTGCAAAACATTGCTTGTAAATATTTTTACACTAAATATTGTTTCAGGATACTGATTAATTAATTTCATGTCATAACGTCTTGTGTTATAAATAAGTGCATCCTCTAACATTTTTAAGCTGCATGTCTTCTTTCTTTCTGGCTCCCTCTTCATCCTACTCCAGTAGTGTCAAATTGCATTGAAGTCAATTAAGAACTGCTCATTTATTATACACACCTTGTTAAAGCAAGAAGGATAATTGAATGCCAAGTCTCTCTTTCGTTCATGTCCATGATTTAAAGTAACACGATAGGTAATAAGGATTTTTGAGATTAGGTGGCTTATAAATAGATGTATAGGATTTTTATTTTTTTTTTAAAGGTCCCATTATAAGAGAGCCCGTTTCTTTGATTTTAACTATTGAAGTGTGCATTAACCTGTGGGGCTGATGTTGCAGGGACAGGGGGATTAAGCCCTTTTTTTGAATTTCTGTAAGTGAAAGGTTTTACTGGAGGAGGAGAACAAGGAGGGTGGCAAAGGCAAAAAGACAGCTGTGGGGAATGAATGATGAGCAGAGTTCTTTGTGCCACCATTTGGTTTTAACACTAGGATTGCTGTGAAATGGTGGCTGTTGTGAATGCAGTGATAGCACAAAAATATCCCAGATGTGATCCCTTCTGGTTAAGCAAGGTGATGTGAAAAGGACACACACACACATACACACAAAGAATCACTAAAACATCTTTGACAATTCTTACTTTTGACAATTATGAGTACAGAATGAAAAATAAACTTCTCTTATTATGCATATATGGTTCAGTCCATTCATTAAACATGTACTTTGTCATCATTATTAAAAGGACTAAGAATGAACTATTAAAAAGTACACTCTGTTTCAACACCAAAACCTGGATTCCATCTAAGATCTTTGAGTTATTAAATAACATTTAAGAAATTCTGGAGGGATGCCTCGGACCCAGACAGACAGCCAGACTCATGGAAAGAAGTTTAGCCTTACTGAAAGGCCACAGTAGCCTTATCCACTATAATGGAGAAAGCTGAGTCTGGACAGTGATGGTTTGTTGATGTATATGTATGTGGAAGTCTCCCTTTTATAAAAATCTCATATTTCATAAGCGTCTCTAGTCAGAAAAGGAGACAGATTTCAAACATAAAATCTAGGCACTTCCCCCTACAGTGCCTGTTTTCCTCTTGCTTTCTGTTAGAACACTTTCCTGTGTAAGCAAAAGTCTGAATAGTCACCTTCTGCCCCCGCCCCCCGAAGAATGTACGTACAGATCAGATAAAGTAAGATTCGGACTAGTGAAATTTGCACCCATAAATTACAGTTCAGACAAGAAAGCCTTGCCCAAGCCACACTGAAAACCATCTCCTTAAATGTTCCTTCCTTGTAACCAAAAGCAGTCTAGTTCATTCAAGGTGACTCATTTAAATACATATTTAAGGCCAAATGTCATTCCACTATTATTTATTAGCTGAACACAAAGTCCTCAAACAGAATTGGAAAGCCACAATCCCAAACTAGAGGAGTTTGCAATGCAGTCACTACAGATTTATTTTACTGTTTCTGAGAGATAAATTTACTCTGGAGGTTTTAAAATATTAATTCTCAGGTGTAATAAAAATAAAACCTCTTGAAGAACAGTTACTGGTTCCACATACCAGCTGTCTGATGAAGTTAAATATGTTGGATGTTTTCTGAACCAATAGGAAGATGCAATTAGGCTCGATTGTGGTTTAATGATTCTCCAAATGCCTTTTTTGTTTTGTTCCTTTGTCCTGAGGGTTCTTCCTATCACATCGGACCTAACCGAGGGCGGATGATGAAGTGCACTGCACATGTTTGATTGGGAGGTTTGAATAAGAATTCATTCCTAACAACCTTTTTCTCCTCAAGGCAATGGTATGAAGTAAATAAATAAACAAGCAAATAATTAAGGAAGTGCCTCTGTCCTATTACCTTGAAGAAAGAGGAGTTGTTTTTATTATTATTATTATTATTTATTATTTTATTATTTTGCTTCTTTTCATCTGAACCTCTTCCCCAGACAGTCCCTCCTGGGCAGTGGGGCAGTTCAATGTATTAAAGGTTTCAAATGCTGATGTTTAAATGTTTTCAATGAATATGTTAATTACAATGGACAAGCCTTTAGCACTGATACAACAGCCTGAACATTGTGTATTTAGCAGATCCTATAAGGTGATGACAGCTCACAAGGAGTTAATAAAGGCCATTCCTCAAGAAGATAAATGTAAACCAAACCTTAAACCTCTGGCAATTAATTCAGAAATCCAATTATTTTACAATAACATTTTAAATTTAAGGGAATGTAAATTTCAAAAAAAGAACAACAGAACTTAGGTTTGGCTTCTATTTGTAAAGATTTAGAAAAACACGATATAAAATGCAAAAGTCAAAACAAAAGGTTTTACAACAACTTCATGTGCTTTTCTTAATAGCCAACTCTGAGGAAGTCCAGAATTGCAGAGCAAGTCCCTTTTTCAACGTTATAATATCTTTCAAAGATTTGAAGAAGCAGGTGGATTTCAGAGCATATCTAGCTGGAGGGCTACAGCAGCATAACTACTAGGACGTTGGCACGAATGTGGGCTCAGCTTCATTGGGACCCTCTCAACCAGGTGCCACACAGCTGGCGGTAGGATTTGGGCAGCCATGAAGCTTACAGCTGTCAGACCTTGTGCCAGAGACCCTGCCAAGTTGTGCCAGCTGAAGGGTTGGTGTGTGCTGCTACTCACCTGGTCTCTGCCATGTTGACAGAGGTTACCTGTGCAGAGCTAATGGTGCTGACTTTAACCGAGGGGGCAGCTGAGGAGAGAAGATAACATCTGCCAGAGATAGCTCGTGCAGTAAGAGACAGTAATGTTTTCCAAACTTGTTGCTAGATTCATGAGAATGTGACAGTTGATAAATATCCCATCTATATTACTCCCTCAGTTAATTCCAGCACCAAGTTGTTTCAGTGCATTTGGAAAGTTATTGGGAAAGAGATCTAGATCCCAACCAGAGGACGTGAAGCTTTAGATTATTTCAGCTTACCATAAGGACTTAGCTAGGTCCTAATCCACAGTTTTCCATGCACTGCAACAAATAAGTCAGCGGACAATCTCAGCAAGAGCATAAGGACAGTGAATTTCTTTTCAGATGAGATTGACACAGATATGGTCATGCTTAAAGCAGATAAGCAAGTTGGTCCGCTAAGTACCCAACAGATGTACCCGACAAACAAAGGAACTGTGAGAGGAACAACCAAACGTTTTTTAAAGTACAGAACTTTGCTTAATGATGCTGTGCTACTGCAGAAGCAGCAATTGCCCAAGGGTGTGAATATTCTCTCCCTTTCCAGGTGTACAGTCACTAGGGAGGTACTGTCAATACAGATCAGATCTTTCTTGTGCAGATCTGCACATAACCATATCCCCATGCCAATCTCCGGTCCTCAGGAACATTCTGTGGAGTTGGGGGAATACCTGGAGGACTTTGTTTCTATAAACCATTTTGACAGTTTGTTACAGGACTATAATTCTGCCTAGAGATGTTTCAGGGTCATTATGCCCTTCTTACAAACAGATTCTCATATAATATTTTGGTTTATTTATTTAAAAAAATGAGAAGGTTTATTTTACTAGCAGACTAAAATATGCCTTAGTGGTTTTAACTTTCTGTGAAAAATTCAGACTTTGGTCATCAGAATGTTAGGTGCAATTCTCTGTTAACTTCAGAAAATGACACTTGTGGGAGCCAAGAAACGGAAGCTGCTGACAAGAACACCAGAAAGAAGAGAAAGAAGAGAAAGAAGAGAAAGAAGAGAAAGAAGAGAAAGAAGAGAAAGAAGAGAAAGAAGAGAAAGAAGAGAAAGAAGAGAAAGAAGAGAAAGAAGAGAAAGAAGAGAAAGAAAAGGAACTATAACTCCTGATGCTTTCTTTTTGAACATAACTGCATGTAAACACAGGTCAACAGAAGCCCACCACAGGCACTGGAAGATGTTTGGTCAGTTGTGCTCTGTAATAATATCGGCACATACAGACTTGCTCCCTGCCCCCCCATCTACTCTTCATGTGCAGAAATGCTCACGGTTTTTTTGCATAACTGAATCACACAAGCTAAATATTTGCTGTGCACATACAATGTGTGTTAGTGCAGAATCAAAAAGTTAGGGGCCTCAATGCAGAACTCTGCTTTGTGAATCGTGGAGTTCAGTTAATGGGTATTTTTTGGCACTGGTTTTAAAATAGTATCTGCTGCTTCTTGAGAATGCTTTTGTCAGTTATAAGGAGGTTAATTGTGTTTTGGGATAAGCAAGGAAACACTGCCTGGGATATCAGAAACTGAAACTGTGAATAAATAAGACATACTAGGGACCCAATATATACATACATGTGGTCCAAGTCATAACAATATGTTACTCTGTTACAGCTTTGATGAAATCAAAGAAATTGCACCACTGATAGATCTGGCCCATTGGAAGGACACGTGCTCAACCTGCTTTGAAAACCCTTTGACTGGTACTTATGCAGTGGGATGTTCTACTTGTATACACAATATACCACCACAAAATTACACAAAACATTCTCAAATGTGTCCTGAGTTAGTTTGTTGTTGTTGTTGTTTTGTTTTGTTTGTTTTTATGTTTTTTACTACTAAAATCAATGGAGCTCCATTTGTCTATGAGAGCCTGCTGGGAGAGGATGTGTAGGTGTATGAGACCATGGTGCAGTCTGTGCGCCCAGCAGGTAGTGCTCGCTCTTACCCCCTGTGGCAGCTCGGAGCACAGAAAGGAGAACTCGAGCAGCCTGGGGACGGGGTCCCTGAAAACCCGGGCTTCTACACTGCCATCCCACTGTAGATTCAATACTCAAGTAAAATATGACTTTTGTTGATTCACCAAATTATCAATGATATAAAACTGTTTGTGTGCTTATATGAATATAGAAATGTTCATACAACCCCCACATGAGGCTCTTCCGGTGATAATTTTATTAATTAAATTATACTTGTTTGTTGACCAAGTAGAACAACAACTAAGGCAGAAATTTCTCATTTTAGTTTCAAGTAGGAGCATGTGATGAGAATCATTTACATTGTGTAGTTTAAAATTCTTTTATATTTATTGTTCCTCTTGTTTGGGTCTAGTGGAGGTTTAAATAGATGCAGCACTCGTGGACTTGATTCATACAGAATTCAGGCCCACATTGTGTGAAAGTGTTTACAGAGATTCAACACCTTTTTCGTTTAAATCGTCATCTTAATGACTCACTTGGAGTGCTTGCACACAAACTCGCACAAAAACCCCTCTAGCGATGACTTACAGTAAAAATGTTTAGGGTATGTGTCAGTGGGTAGCATTATAATATGTTTGCTAAAAGCTATTTGGTGTCTGGGCAAGATTTCTGACTAAGAATTACTTCCTATTATCTAAAATATTTTTGGGGTATTTTCATAGGGAAAATTTGAAAGGTGTTGTCATCTACTGCATCTGCTTACAGAGGGGAAATTTCGTAATTCTCATTGATGTGACCCTTTGCTCAGCTGCATGCATAAAAGGTGGGAGTCTTTGTTTAGCCAAAGCTCTACTGAAATTCAGCATTTTTATTCTGTGTCAGCTGCTTTGACCACAGACAGCAGTCCAGTTCCTCAAAAGGTGGTATGCAGAGTTTGTTAATAACACAATTTTACCGAGGAAGATAGCAATGTCTACACGACTGAGATAGAAACATTAGGGCACAGATTCCATGATTTGCTTGAGATCACAAGTTAATTCAGTATCACAGAACAACATACACACTTCTTAACTCCAATTAAAAACCCTACGGAGTAGTCTGTACTTCTAATTAATTTTCACTTGGTATATTCCAAATGCAGTTGTATTCTGAATAGTGCAGTCTCCTGAATTCCAGCTAAATGCTTAGTCCCACTCAGGGCACATGACTGCTTTCTAATTGTCCACCCTACTTCATATTGCCCAAATTCTTTTCAGATATAAGAACCATATTTTCTGAATGTTGAATTCTTCACGTTAACACTTCAAAATTATGAGACATAGTAAAAATTAACGTGCATTCCTTGATTTATATTACATCTACTTTAATTGTAATATTAACAAGAATGGCAACAGACAAAGCAACATGAACATCATGACTGTAAATAGTGTATTACTTAGCCTAAAAACGTGTTGTTATTGTCTGAAACCTCCCACACATTAAAACATTTCTTCGCCAACTGTCCCTACAGAAAACATTTCTAGAAAAAGTTTAGTTTCTAACTAAGAATGATATGTTACTTTTGTTTCTTGTAAGTACTGTATCTAATACTGTGGCTGTTTAGATCTTAGATCATGGAAGCAAGAGAAAAGAAGATATTAACATATCAATGAAACACTCTCCTCAGGAGCCGTGGAGTGGGAACAATATTTGCATCTACAGTTTGTTAACAGCACAGGCAAGACTGCTAGTGAAAATTCTTAAATTAGGGTTTAATGTGATGGTCTCTGTTTTCAAAAGAGAAACAAAAAGCCACCACAAAACCGGTGTGTTCAGAAGTGGCTTGTCCTGTGTAAATATCACAGTAAATCACCAGTGAAGACCTGAACCCCTCTTGGTTAGGTAAAGAATAGCAAATGAATCCATAACTGCCTTGCTGTAGTCCTCTTTGGCTCCAAACTAGGAAAATTATGCAGTTAAACAGAACTGGAATTGTTTAAGGTATATAATAAATTCACTATGTTATTTATCTGAAGAAATTATGACTTTATACAGATTTAAAAATCACCATGTTGAGTAAGACCTCACTAGATAAGCATCTTCTCCTTAATACCAGTCAATCAAATTGGAATATTCAATCTATTAATTAAATTTTTGGGATATTCAAGGACCTTGTACTAGGAGATCCCATCCATACCAGATTTGTTTTCTAACACACATCTGTTAAAGGTGTCTTATACCTTGGAGCTTGAGATGCTATAATTTATTTTCTTGCCCTATCTAAGGTACCCATGGCTATTTCTGATACACATCTAAACTCTTTTTGGCTTCAATAACATCTTGTGATAATGAGTTCCATGGAATATTTGTGCTGCACTGCAAAAAGTATTTCCTTTAGCCATTTTAAACATGTCACTTATCTCTTAGCCACCTTTATTTATGAAGTACTTCTTGCTGAAATAAGATTGAACACAGTATTCCAGATGACATCACACCATTAACATTTTATATTTTATTTTCTATCTCACTCCTTATACTGTCTAATATTTTAAAAAAGAAATTGAAATCCTGACTAGATGCTGAATACAGACCCCATTAAACTGTCCTCAATAATGCTCAGGTCTTTTTTCACACTTGTAGAGCTCACTGGAAAAAATAGACCTTTTCTTTGGAACCATATGTCAATGGAATTGTTAGCATATTCACTCTCTCCATTTATATTTAAAGATGTTGTTACAATGAAAACAAATATCAAGACATGAGAGTTTTTCACAAAAGGCAACTATTTTCTGGAGCTCCCCATCAACTTGCCTAGGTCTTCCAAAACATTATCTTCCCCTTAGGACTGAAAATAGCAGAAACTGAAGGATACTCAGTATTTCTGAAATTATGGCCACATATTCAGGAAAACAAATATGGAATTAGGAGACATTGCCAATCATTTCTGAAAACTCTTAGTGATTTTATGGAGTGCCAAGAGCTTAGCTAAAATTTCAACTTTCAAACTGTGAGTTCAGGGCCCAATTTTCAAGGTGATGAGCACCCTTATGTTCTACAAAAGCCACAGTGGACTATAGCACTTCATAAAAATCAGGCCCCATCTTGTTTATTTAATTTATTTTTAAAAGATTCTTTGTTTTAGCCCACTAACAACTAATTAAGCTGCCTCCAGATTAAGTGGCTGAGCCAAGAATTACAGGATATACCACATGCTTTCTCAAGGCAAATATTTACAGTTGTTTGTAGGGTTGATGTCTTTGACATCTATCTTCTACACATAGGCCATTAAAAATGCAACATCACAAAATTCACCACATGACATTATGTGAAAGAGTTGCTTTTTGAAAAGCAAGATGTATTCAACGCCAGCTTGCAAATTGTTTTGCAGATGCTATTTCTATAATGCTGGCATGGCTCCTTTTAGCAAGGGGGGCTGGGAGAGAAACATAAAAGACTTAGATCAAAGATTCTTTTTTGGTAGGCAAAGGCTTCTGGCTTCTTTTTCCTAATAGAAAAAGTTTGTGATATCAGAGGAGACCGCACATCAAGCAGGGTTATGCAGCCCAGCTTTAGCATTCTCTTTATTCGTGCTTTGTGCTTGCTGCCGCGCCCTTGTCGCTGTGCTGGTATTTCATGGGGGCCTCTGTGGGATTTAGAGAGCACAGGCAGAAAATGCTGTAGAAATAAAGACTTCTAGTAATTTATCTATCATTCCTGTTAAAGCAACCTTATGACTGACTGTCCTGAATAAGACTAATCCACTGAAAGGCTCCAATGGCTTCTCGATGCTTTCAGTAGTCACAGTATGCCTTTACACCGAAGGATGGCATAGCAAATGTATCCCTGTGCAGGAGAAAGCAAGTTCCTTAGAGCAAATGCAGTCAGGCACTGCCTATCCTTTCTAAAATCACATGCAACTCTGATTTCAACAGAAGTAGAATGGCTTGCTTCCTTGGAAGAATCAGTTATGCAAACAGGAATTTAAGGTAAACAGACATACATACAGCATGAGGCTGTCCAAAGCATTCGTAATTGCCTCATTTCTGCTACCCTTCCAGTTTAGGATAAAGCTCCCACTTTCTTGGTGGGCAATGACTAGTGCCCATGTGTCTGACCAAGGCACGGGCTGCAGAACCTGTTCCTTGCAGGTTGCAGACGTGCAGCACAACCGGATCAGGGAGCTTGTAGGTTCCCTACGCTGACTCCCACCATGGGACTGCAAACTCACTGAAGGCAGGCAGCACTGCTCTTGCCAAGTGTGGATAACACAGAGCTGCCTCTTCCAGCCAGCTCAGCAAATAGAGTTTGTCAAGTTACTAAATATATTAAAGTATAGACTTCAAAAGCCCCTGATCGGAAGATGGTGACAATGAAGGACACCATGCAAACAAATAATCTAACACTGTAGACCTGTTTAAGAGCTGAAAGAAGTGTAGAGAAGATTTTTCTCTCCCTCACCCCCATGGTTTTCAGGAAAAGGTCTTTGAACTTCTTTATCTGAGCACTTATATTTTTATTACAGGAAATTAAGAGGCTGAATGATGTGTGATTCAACTGTAGATCCCTGGACATGAAATGAAGCCATAATAAAACATTTTAATATGAAATCAAAACCATAAGCTTGACTCTCTCCTACTTCTGACCTCTGCTCTATGCAGGGGCAAGTACATAGTGGGAGCCAACAATTGCTCCTTCATTGTATTTCACCAATAAGTCTTTAAGCAGGTTATGTGCTGCTTTAAATTATAATATTGGTTGTGGAGTCTCTAAGGGCAAGTCTCTGTTGCATAACAGAAAGCAGCCCAGGGATGCCTGGCTAGTGTACACACACGACAAGGTAAAGTACTGGTTTGGTTCTCTATTAGCACATACTGTGCGTATGCTTATATGCCAGGCTGGTCTTGAACTCAAGCCTGTGAGCCCCAGATCATGAAAATACTCTGTCTCCTAACAGTAAGATGAGACACCAAGAAGGTCTGAGATACAGATTTTGGTCTTCAGAAGTCAAGGAATGAAATTAGGCAAGAGAATGTTGCTTCAAAGATTTTTTTTTTCTTTGAATATTGCTACTTAGGAAGAATAAATGCAGACACTCAGGGTGTCATGCTGCTGCTAGCTGAGCTGGCAGAGAAAAACACGTGAGAACTGCAAGCATTAGTCAAAGAAATCAAGCTAAAGCTCTAATCAAGCACAGCTAAAATCTGTAATGTCCAATAAAAGAGAATCGGCATTATTGGAGGAGTGCCAAACAACCAAACAATACAAATTTAGTTTTCTAGGGAGGGCCTCTCACATTAAACTCAAAAATCAACAAAGACTGCAGCCTGACATTACAGCTAAACCAATCCAATGGCTCACCCCATTGTAAGCTCCCTTCCCCTCCCTTGGGCCAGCTTGATACTTCTCTGACCACAGAGATCTGGTTCGGGAGCTAAACCAGCCAAATATTAACATTTTTTTTCTGACACTCAGGCTTTGTGAAATGAGAAACAAGTGCCATTGCCAGCACAAGGGAAGTGGCAACCATATATATCTGTGCACAGAAGAGGAAAGCCTTATCATTAGATTAGGTATGCTGTGATGTTACCAGTAAGGCCGAGAGGAGAGCCAAAGCATCCTGCTTGTACTCCCTCTGTGAAACCCATCTTGGATTTGCAACAGAACAGTTCACGATTTGACAGCATGTGTGTGACAGCACAACAAATTTACACTAACTATTCTGATTGTAAATCTGAATAACTAATGGCAGAAACAAACCCTCACATCTGAACTTCCAGAACTATTCTCCAGTGGGTCATTTAGTTCTGGATTACTGGGCTGTCTGACCTCCAAGGGAGTATTTGGAGTCGTGCTTATGTTTAAATAGGTATCTGTTTCCAGCAGCCAAACAAAGTGTGTCTTTCATCTTTGGAAGCCTGAACAAACCTCTCCAAGAGTTCTCTGGCACATAAATCAAGTGTACATCTGTAAACTCACTCCGATTTATACATTAAGAAAGACTGTAATAGAAGCACAGGGGAACTCACGTGAACAGCAGGAGGTTAGACTAGATGACCTCCTCAGGTCCCTTCCAGTCTGAATTATCCTAAAGCCCTATGATTCCATGAGAGTGATCTCCCCCTAAGCCCCCTTTCCCTCCCCTTTGCTCACAACAGCTACTTTGGATAGAAACTGTTCACCTGCAATCCTGGAGAAAATAGCTCTTCCACCTTCCTCATGCAAGTCAATGAGGCATACTGTGGTCAGTCTAAGGAGAAAAAAAA
>VXAL01001009.1:1505532-1618321 GCA_013399475.1 Chauna torquata | reverse complement strand
CCCCCCAATCTGTTTATAGGGTCCTATTGATAACTGGGGGAACAGTGAAGTAGCCAGGCTTCTGGATAAACTGATTAAAAAAAAAAAAAGTTGAATGCATGTAATATAGTAAAATTACGAGTAAGGTAGGATATGATAACTGCCTAAAATATTTGATGTGTGTAAACACTAGTGACTGTCATGAAATAGTGTGGGCTGACATGAAAATAGACTGAATAGCAACACCGTCTCCTAGACTATGGAATATTTTGCTCATAGGAGTGGTGTTTGAATCACTTAAAGCTAGACTGGGCAAGGAACTGGAGAACATGCTACATGGCCAGAGACACAGCTACATCAAAGGGTGATTTCAGTGTATGAGTCACCGTGACAGCTCTGCCCCGCTGGGAAAATGCAGATCACAAAGCCCAGGATGAAGCACATGAGGGCCAGAGACAAAGCTTCCTCTGTCAAGGGGATCTGACTACCGAGTGCTCTCAACGAAGAGATCAGGCAAACCCAGAGTCTGAGCATCTTTAGGACAAACTGCAAAACTGTCTGCCTCAAAAAGTCTCTCCACTAGGAGACAAGCACAATACTGATAGTCTCTTCTACTCTGAAAGTGCAACCAACCAACTAAAATGAAGAAAACAAACAAACAAAAAACACTATCAGCCCAACTTCTCTGTAAGCAAAGACCTTATTCCAGAAGAAGTATCATCCTGAAACAGAAAGGACCAGCACTCTGTGAAGTCTGCTACAGGCTCTCCTTCCGTGCGGTGGTGCCCACATACTTGTCCTCAGAATAAAACTGCTTAATCCAAGGGAAGAGTTCTTGCAGTAAAATTTTTAAATACATAATTTATTGCAGTTGTTTTTCTCATTAAATAACTTCCAGTCCAGAGCACAGAAGAATCATGAAATGACAGGGAAGTAAGTGAACCAGTTGCCCAAGCTTCCTTCTTTTTTAAATTAAAACTCACACTTAAAAATATTGCACTGAAAGTCTGCCAGTATAAACTGTCGTTGCAAATCAGTTTGTTAATGAAGAAAGAGTCATATACTGGTCTATACCCAAGTTCTACTTATATTTCACAAAACTGAAGTTTTATTAAATTTATGTTTTATAAACCCAGCCTAGTCAGCAAAATATCCTTGAAAGTCTCACATTATCAGTGAAGTTTGCTCTGATGATTTGCAATGTTTTTACACTTTAGGTAACATTCTCTCTGTTTAAATGACCAAAATGACAGCAACTGTTCCAAACAGGCTCCACGAAGGTAAAAGCTGTAACAACAGAAATCCTCTTTCTTCATTCAAAATAACTGCAGCTGGAAATTACCAATGGCCAATTTCATAATTATGATATTCACTTTCTCTGGAAAGCAAACGGGTACTTGGAAAGAGATTGTGGTCATTCTTATTATCTTATGGAGACAGTAGCTCCCAGCGTGCCTCCAGTAAAGCCCATCCTGGTGCAACAGCAATGAACACGGCCACCTAACATACAGGCATTCATGTGTAAATAATTGTTCTTAAATACTTGCAAATCATTTAAAAACCAGAAATATTTATTCTATACACTGTACTTTGAAGTGTTAGTATTCTGTTCCAACCTAATTCTAATAAAATTCACTTAGCTCCCCCCCCCTTTCCGCACTCAAATTTACCTAAAACCAGAAAATAAAATTACACTTCTGCGCAAAGTTTGACTTCAGTTTGGTTTGAGAGATACTGAATTACTGGATTTATTCCAAATGAAAAAAAAAAAAAAAAAAACACTCAAATTTTAGAATTGAAAATTGTGTATTTTTCCTTTTAGAATAGATAGCATTGTAGTCTAAGCCATAATATAAATAGTTACAAACAAATACCATGGTTTTGTCCTAAAGATTAGTTGAAATGTAACCTTGTCAAGCCTTTGCATTTTTCCCCTGAACAGAATCCTGGTTACATTGATGTGGTTTCATAAAGCACTTCAACTACAAGAGTCCTGCGCATAACCAGCTCTTGATTTCCTGCAGATTAAACCGGACTCTGCCATCTCCACGATCACCCCTTGCTGCAGAGTAAGAGGCACACACCACGTGCTGCTCTGCATGGCTTCATTTACTGTTTGATTACTTACAGGTTTTTAAAAGGGGAATGCAACGTATACTATTCTTATAACCCGACTCCTGCTGTATAGGATGGGTTTTGCTTTATATACATTTCTCCTCCCTGCCCCTTCAGCCCCCTTAATTACCAAAGGTGACTGAAAGTGAACTACATTCAGCAAGTCTGATTTTGTCAAATGACTGAGTTTGCTAACAGACACTTGAACATTCACTTTTTTTCCTCAAGTATCTTCTTAATAAAAGTACCTCCAAAACCATCTTTTATTAGGAGGCACACAATTAGCCTAGTGACCTTTGCTTTTTGTGTTATCTTGTGGTGTTTCATTTTCAATTAAACCAACATTAAGCAGTGTGGTTGAGATTATTAAAAGACATGTTATTTAGGCTACAGGAAATGAATGCAGTTTCAAATATTTTTGGTTTTAAATATTTTCCTCAGCCATCGTTCATTTGTACTATTTTATTCTTCTTTGGTTTATTATATTTTTGCTCAATTACTAATAGAAAATAATGCTGGGGCCTTAACAGCATACCCACTGCAACTGAAACACACAGTTCGCCACGGTGCAGGTCAGCAATGTTTCTGTGGCATTTGCATACACAGTTTCATCTCTAATTTAAAAGACATTAGCGCGTGCACAAGTCTGGCAACATGTAGCCACTTCCACAGGTAGTTGCACAGTCTTTATGTGAAATCCTAGAACTGCCTTTTTTGCAGGGAGATGAAGTGACCTGTGCTGATGCATCAAATGAACAACTGGCCAGCTGCAAGGTTCTGATATACATTTTAAACTAAAGATGTAAATAAGCATTACCAAAATAGATAAATAAATAAAGCAAGGAGTATAAATGCAGAGAACAAAGATTTGTGCACCTCTGTGCTCAAGAATACTGAAGAAAAGCATCTACACCATGAGTACCGATGCAAAAATAGCAAAAATATATAATGGGTAGAACAGTCAGAAGGAAAGACGTTCTTGGGACAATTCTGAAAAGCTTTATCTTTTTTTTAAATTTAATTTGCATAATAGATCAGATAATTTGCAAGACCTGCCACCTCTTAGTTCAGTCATCAAACAGGAAACAGAAATAACAGAATGTGACTTGTGACCAATCATGTGACAAAAAAAATGAACAATGCTGAATCTCTTCCTGGACTGTCTATGGAAAAATCACAGGACATGGTTCGTTTGCACAAGCTATTTGACAAATCATTGTGAACAAATAGATTTGAATCAGGTGATTTAAAAACAAAGAAAAGGGTTAAACGAGATTATTTGTGATGACTGTGATCAAATTCGCACGTGGTTTATTTTATCTCATTCCACAAAATATTTCTTTTTATCTAAACAGGTTACTCAATGCCTAGCTTTAAGGCATTTAAGTATCTCATAAAGTGAGCCACACTGAGCAATATTTTGAGTGAAGAATATTTATTTTGAACCTCCTACAGTTGAGATTTGGGTCACTTGTTTTATTCAGTCTAGTCTCATTCGAAACCCAAACTTGACTTTCACTGACATTACAGAAGTTGTTTGCCCTACTCCAGGTACTGAGAGTCTTTCTTATTCTTGAGCACACCATTATTCAAATATCTTCTGCGTGGAAACAAAGTCAGCAGTTTCCCTTTCTATAACTATCTGTGACAGATAGCACTAACGGCTTCTGGCACCAACGGCCAGGAGCTTTGGGTAGGTTATCAGTAACTCCACACGGGCTGGGTATAGATCCCCGAATCTTCCCGCACGTATCAGATGCAAGAATGAGGGTATCTGCCTTAATTCCATTTTCACTTGATAGGCCTTGAAGAAGGAACAGCAGTTGTTGCTTCACAGTGAATAAGTCATCCTGCAAAATATTGATCACTGGGTTTCAATGAACCACCCTATACCCTGCAAACAATATCCTTAGCTGTACTTGGGCGATTGTTCTTCTTTTAGTTCTCTCTTTCAGGAGTTTTATCAACAACTCTAAAACAAGTGATTTCTCAGAGCAGAGACATGCTCTTTCTAAGAACGCAGATATCTCTTAAAAAAATCTGTACCAAGATGTTCAAACAGCATTGGTGCACGTGGGAAGTTGCATTTCACAAGCCTCTCATGACACTGCCTCTGTTACGCATGCCAATAAAAGCAGGGCACGGGCCCTCAGAAGTAAGTGCTGCATTTATTTGTTTTTTAAGCTTTGATAGAGTATTAGCTGCTGTGTGATCTTTATTAGAAGCAAGGAAACATGGTGCAGTACGTCAAGCAGTGGCAGATGTGAAGGAGTGTGTGGTTTTTTTTTTTGTTTTGTTTTTTTTTTTTACTCCTAGCAAGTTCTGACAGCCCTGCAAACATTCGACCCTATACTGCATACTGGTGTGCAATGTGCATTTGTTTATGCTGTTTATTTCAAGTTTTCATTCACTGTAGTGGGGTTATGGTCAGAAAAGAACTATCTGAGAATATGCCCAGTCTTCCTCACAATGCTTCTTGCTGTCTTAACCACAACTGTTACTGCATCTACTTGTACCACACAGGTACGTTACACCAAGGGGAAAGCACACAAACCAGAACTATCCTGGTTGCCCATACTCACCCTAGTGACACTCCCTGTTTTATACAACAAATTGATATTTCCCTGTGGAGGAAAAGCTGGAAATAGTTTGTCACCAAATGGTAATCCAAAGACAAGTCACCATCCCTGCTCAGCTGCTCATTGCCACCATCTCAGAATTTGCTGGCAAGCTGATTTTTATGGCAGGCTCATTTGGCCTGAAGTCAACAAACTTAAACACAAAAGCAAGGTGGTTTCTGCCAACCTGGCTCTTTTTGCCTGCAGCGGGCTTGGGACTGGTCACAAAAGCAGGCTGGGCAGGGGGCAGTGACTCTTCAGCCTCAGCTGGGCGAAGGCGTCCATCCTGACCCTCGCCCATGGGCACCCACCACCCTGCAGTGAAAGCTGAAGCCCCTGTTTGTCCTGGGCGCAGCTCCATACGCCCCAAGCATTGTGCAAGCAAGTGTTCTCCCGCTTGCTCAGAGCTCCAGTCTGTGCCACTGCTTTTCTTCCAAGAGGATGACCATGTTACAGGAATGGCACTAACGAAAACATAGGCTTGGCAGAAATGCAATAGGAATACCTGAACAGGTTATCCCACCCTTACTTACGCTTGGCAATGCTATAGGGAAGTGTAATAATCTTTACCAGGCCAACTGACAAATTATTTTTCTCCTTCTCCTTCCAGGTAAGCTCCTAAGCAGGAAGCCCTTCTTTACAACCAGACCAAAGCAACAGCATTCATGCTGACAGATTGAAAACAACTATTCTTTATCTAACTTGATTACATTGATGACTATATTTGAGAAAACATAAAGATGATTCTGGTGGAATAGAAAAGGTTGCTGGTAGGAACAGAACACAGAGCGTACAGCTTCTCAGGAAAAACACACTATAAATTACCACATGTGAAACACTTAGAGACCAGCTAGGTCTGGAGAGGAGAACAGCATGCCTCAAGCACAATAGCAGCATCTCCACATCCATGAATTTTCCATCCAGCTGAATCATGAGTACAAGAACCAAAATTTCTTTCTGGATTTTTTTGTGGGTTTCTCTTGAAGATCAAAATTACACAAGACAAAAAAAGCAGTGATTGTGTTTAAAAACAAACAAACAAAAAGACACCACCACCACCAAAAAAAAAACAAAAAAAACCACTCTCTGGCTCCGGTAACTAGGTCTTTCTCCATCACGTGATTCAAATGCATGAGGAGTCAGAAGTATATACCAATATACACCAAACTTTTCAAGGATGAAAACATGAAAACACAGCAGTTGTAAGTACTAAGGGCCTCAAATTATTATTATTTTTTTCCTGTTACCTAAGTATCTGCCCCCTTCTAATAACTTCTGTTTTAACCTGTGGGTTGTGATTAAAGTGTAAACTGCTAAATGCTTCAGCCAACAGGCTTAAATACTTATTCTTATCACCAAAGAAATCTTAGTATAATGATGTGTCTCAGAACAAACTAAAGAACCTGAACATTTGCCTCATTTACACAAAAATTTGATCTGGATCCATGACTCATATCTGCCTGAACCAGAATGCTGACACTGAATACCAGGAACTTCAGACACCACTTGAGTAGGAACCATCCTTTATCTGTAAAAAGAGAATTCAGAATGCATTTTTTCCGTTATTAAACTGAAATATGTATTAGTCAGTTTTAGAAGAGTTTCACCATTTTCGGTCTCAGGAAATACCATAGTTCCTAAGAGCTGCAGCCACAAACTAGAACCCTGTTGTGTGAACTGTTGTAGAAAAAGACCAAGATACTTAACCAAGACAATGCCTTCTCAGATTTATAATTAAAGTAGGAAATTAAAAATTTTTCTTTATGCCAAAAGGACTTAACTGATAATACGTACTCTATACTGGTCCTGCTGAGTGTGCTTTTTAAACCCAGACGAATTTGCGTTAGAAATAATACAGGAAATGCTGGCAAATTCCTTCTGAGCTTTACTTTAGGGCAGGGACCATGAATACTTTGGACTGATGCAGACTGCAGGATAAGAATACTTCCTTTTAAAAGCCACTGATTCTGCTGCGGCTATTCTGCTGAGGTTACACTGATGACAAGTTAAGGATCCCAGTTGTCCCAGTAAATACAAGGCTCTCTCATTAATAACTCAGCTGTCTGTGTAAACTCAGACTATTGTGACAGGTATGACTGCACTCCTATTTCACCCATGCCAATTATGATTGCATATGGTATTTAATTAACTACGTACATAACTAGGCAATTATATATCTCTGTAGGCAGTTATACAGTTATCTGACTTATATGTGAACTGAAAACTCCAAACTAACTGTGCCAACTGCATATACATTTATAACAGGCTTAAGTCACAAATCAGCTGTCTTTGGTGAATTGTGTACTATTGTCAGCCATCAGCCCTATTTATATTTTGTTCCAGACATGCTTCAGCTACTTCTGTTAGGTAGCAGCTTTCTCAGCTGGATGGCAGTGTTAGGTGGGAAAGGTTTGCACTATGATTTTGTAGGTCTCAAGCAGAAAACTGAAAGTTGCTTTCTGAAAGGATATGGTGAGAATAAACAGTGTAGATTTTTTTTTCAAAGCAATATGGTAAAGTACACAGGTAAGCATGTTTCCTCTCAAACAGCCATCCGTCCCAGCATAGGCTTTGTCCCTCTCTTGTCATTAGCACTGTTTTATTTCATTCTTAATATGAACAAGGCAGTAAGAAAAGAACAATAACACTTCCACAATAGCACAAAAAGTGACTTCCGTGTTATGGTGTCGATCAAATCTCTCTTGACCTTTTTGTTTCTCCTGCATTTGAAAGAGAAAGAGAGAAAGGAGTGGGGAATGTGTCTTTTCATATACACAAGGCACTTGCTCTCTTTTATTCTTTTTATTTTTAAAAGCATTTCTGTGGCACTTGCTTAACGTGCCTGTCACACTATTCATAGATTTTTAGATACATTATTATTTTTTTCTGTCCTAAATCCATTAGTCTTCGAAAGGCAGCAGATTAAGAAGCCAGAGAGTTCTCATTTCCCCTTTAGTTCATCATCACCCCTCTCCCCTTCGGTGACCCTCCTTTGCTTTTGTCTATCCCACTCCCACATTTACAGAAGCCTGGCCAGGGCTGCCTCTGAGCACACACATGGTGCCACCTTGCAATCAGTGGGATCCCAGAACAGGTACCAAATGAAGCCCAGACTTCAGTGACACCCTGAACAGTGCTGAGCAGGAGCTCTCTTTTGAGCCAAACATTAACAATTAAACCATACAGTAATGTTGTTTTATTTGTTATGAAGGAAGGTGGGATTAACTGGATCCCTGAACAGAGATTACTGGGCACAGCATCTAAAATGAGCTGTAAATCCTTCGGGGTGCATGCGTGCGTGCGTGTGTGTGTGTGTTAAAAAAAATCAGAGTAAACAGAGGAAGAAGCACCGAGGTGTGGAGGTGCACGCTGTTGTTCTGTGCTCAGCACTAAGCTGTAGGTAGGATATGCCACCGTTTCGCTGAGGCTGCGGAAGTATTATTTACCCAGAGCACTGCTGAGAAGAAATTACCCTGAAAACATTTTGGAGATCCCTGTCGTTAGCCTCCCTCCATGATCAGAAAGATCCTCCTAAAGAAAACATGACTTGGAGTTCACCAAAATGGTGTCCCCCAGCCTCCTGCCCCCCAGCGACACCCCGGCACAGCTGCACCCGTGGGCACCGCTCTCCCCCCGGCCCTTCCTGGTCTCTATGCAAATTTTTATCATATAAGGCTTTTTTGTTTGTTTTAGTCTCTAGGATTCTATGAATGGGACGACAGGAAAAACCTGCAAGTGCAACTGCTCGAGTAGTCTTAGTGACTGAAACATCTGAAACATCCAAGAAACTAAATCCAAGTGCCCTCTACTGGTACTGGAGAGCAAAACGTGGATGGAAAACGTGGGTGTGGAGAGAAGGGGTGACAGAAAGAGGAGGGGAGTGAGATTAAGCAACAGTAAAAGGAAACTGTGTCAATAAACTGGGTATGGCCTGAAAAATATAATCACGGAACAGAACTATTTAATTGTTGGCAGGCCGGGTTGTTCGAGTAACGAACAGTCCATGCCAAAAAGCACATTGCTGGGATGAAAGCAGTACACACCAGGATGTTGCAACAGCTTCTAGTTTGGGGGTGGGGAAAAGGGAGATAGCAAAACTCTTTTTAAAGTAATGTCTGTACTTCTGACACAAAGCTTTTTTTTTCCTCCCCTTTTTTAAATTTTATTTTTAGCTTTTAAATTTCATAGTTTAAAAAATAGTGAGGGAGGTATGGAAGAGAACTTTTGAGTATTCAGAACTTAATGTCTTTATTTTAAAGCTGAGAAAAGCAGTTGTGCAACAATGACATTACCACATGAATCTGGTCCTGGAAGAAATTATATCATGTGTGCTTATGGGAACTTAATCCATGAGGTCCCAGGAATGCTGGGATTGTATGTGTGTACATGCACGCACACACACTGACAAAACTGTTCATGGAAAATCTGTTTCAGACAGTCATTTTTGGACAGAGCAACTCATTCTCGTCCTGTTAGAAAAGCAGTTTGTATGATTTTGTTGGTATCACTGCGCTGACATTTTGTGAATTTGCATGATAAGAAATGCTTGTAATATACACTTGTAGGGCACACAGATTATTAAAAGCCTATGGATTACTGATCTACTGTCTCAAAAAATTAAAACAAACCTAAAAACATTACAAACAAACAGATTAACTGCAGTAGAACTGCAAGAAAAGAGAAGAAATTCAAGAGGCGAACCTTGACATACTGGTAGTTAAAAATACATGTAATTCTGGGAAAGTACTTTTCAATTCCTGTAATAACAGCAGCAAGTTTTTCAGATTTACTGAAGAGACTGTGTCAAGAATGGGACAGTCACACAGTGTGCAAAAGACACCAATGCAGTGGGGAAGCGAAGCCCAGAGCAGGAGAGCTGGATGAAGATGGGATTCAGATGCTGTATAAGGAAGCAACTTGGGGAAGTGACAATTTTGTCTGTTTTTCTGCCAGGAAGGCAGAGGAGGAGACTGCTCTGCACAGTCTGAATAGAGCTGGATGGGATCACAATTACTCACTGGAAGACTGATGTAATGATTGCAGATCTGTGTATAGTGTCACTTTTTCCCTACTATATCCAAAATCAGTTTCAGAAATGTCACGTGCCAAGCAATTCAGCAAGTAGCTGCAATAGTTACCATACTGTGAGAGGAAGAGCACCATTCAAGATCTGCAGTATTGGATCTGTTCTGCACTCTGCGATTCTACTAAATTCTGTTTAAGTAATCCTGATTTATACACGTTCAATTACAGTACAATCAAGTCGGTCTCTGACATCCAGATTAGATTAGCACATGTTGAAACCTATAGAAATGGTGACAAGACCTTGTGTGAAATCAGGCTCATGTATTTTAATTTTTTTTAAAAAAATATGTATTATGCATTAATTAGACTGGAAGTCAATGTAAGGATTGAGTTCCCCCTAACCACCACCACCAGATTGATCTAAAGAGTTTAAAGCCTTGCTCAATTTTCTGATATATATATAAAAATATGTCCTGCTAGCCAGTTAGCTTAGGGTTTCCTTCTGTATGAAACACATTGATATATGATTACTCCCTATGATAGCGTCCATCTGTGGAAAGGACTGCAGTGCTAATACACATGCATGAGAGCCATAATCCTATTTTCAATAGGAAGGATTGTTTTATCTGCTTCATCTTTAGTATTTCACTGCTGAGAACAGGTTGTGCATATGGTTCTGTGGCAGCTTGTTTGCAGCCCATTTCATTGTGAACACCTCCCTTTTCATACCTTCCCTTTTCCACCTAGGCTGATTCTTTATGCAGTACAGCCATATTAGTTTTTATATAGTTCATCATCTGGCCCAAGCCTAAACCCCCTCATGGGCCGGATATTAAATCATAGCTCAGGACTAGTTCAGGTAATGAAAGTTGAATATCATACCAAATGGGACAAGAAAAAAAAAAAGAGAAGTCTATCTTGCCTGAAGTTGGACATATCTCGCTTGAACAATAACTACACATGTATTGGAGCTACAGTGAGGCTGCAAACATTGTACCCTGGAGATAGCTACCAAATCTGTCTTGTGAGACACGTCTCAGGTAATGTGCACTGAGGAAAAAACAACAAATTAAACACATCCATAAACGTAGCTATCTCGTTGCATGCTCCTTGCGTACTGTTCTTGGAAGAGCCCAGCTTGTCCCTGCATGGATCAGAGCTTCCACTTGGCATGGAAGTCCCAGGTTCTGAGAGCTCTCACAAGCAGCAGAGGATGAGCAAGCACCACAGTCCCATTTTGGCACCTTTATGAGAGGTGGAGTGCAAGGCTTCCCAGCTGCCTCACACTTCACTAAGAGGCAATGAGGAAAACAGCCACAATGTACTTCATTTTCCAGCACTTCCCATGGGATGGCAGAGAACTAGAAGGGGCTGGTGCACAGTTGACAATGCTCTGAGCAGCAGAGGGGCCATGAGGAGAGTTCTCTCAGTCCCAGGGCTCCCTGGTGCCCACCAAGATGGCCACAAGGGTGGCCTGTGTCGCTGCACCCCCTCGAGCCCTACAGATTCATGCTAGGAGCAGCAGCACAGGGGCTCCACATGCACAGTACTCTCTCACTGCACCACAAATTCCCCTCCCCTGTTGGTCGACATTTCAACACTTTCTGTATCTCTGGCTTTAATGTAAGGAAGCCCAATTATATCTCTGAGGTACAAATAAGTGTAATAACACATTAAAATAGATACCACCAGTAACATAAAGGTAGACACTGCACTGAATTTCAAAAATGATCTTTCCTGCCAGAATTTTTTTTTTTTCCTCAATAGACAGCTAACAGCAAGATACAAATTCACACTAACTACTGGAATAAAGATCTCATTTCAAATATCTGAAGTGTTTGTTGGTGATAACAAGCAGATTATTCTCATTGGTTGTAATTCTCATCTCAGATTGCAAACTGAGATCTTTCAGAAGTACTTCAATACTTCATGTGCACTTGTTGGTAAGTCAGAGGTCAACTAGAAGTATTGAGAGGAAGTCAGACCAAAAAAAAAAGTACTTATAATCAATGCACTGACTCTGACAATACACATTTTTGATCCTGAAAAAAACAAAACTATTCCTCAGAAACAGATTAATGTTAAAGTGTCCCCAAACTTACAAGTCCAATTCTGAACTAACTCACCATATTTTTCAGCCTTTATAGGAACTAACACTACAGGCTTATGAAGAGTCAAATTGGGAGAACAAATTCAGAATAAATGAGGAGGTTGAAAGTATGCTAATAGTGTCAGTTTAGGGTGATCTTTACAGCATCTCACCATCAAAGAATCAGCATTCATAAAAGGTTAAATTCTTTGAAAATTTACAAGCCACGTACCCCAAAATTGAAGCACAAGTAATCATTAGTTGCTTAGGAAATTCTTGGCAAACACGTACCTAAGAACAAAAATACATCTGTGAACAAAAAGCTTAAGGAACACTTTTTGCAAAACCCTAAATACTGTTTCTATCCTAGAATATGGACATTTACAAGTAATTTTGCCAGTAACCAGTAGTAATTTTAGTACAATGTTTGTTTCCAAGTACTTGAAAGCACCTACTCTTGTGTAATGGACTAGGAATAGTAACTGCAAACTTTACCCTCTCCACAGCAACTGTTTCCCCTCCCTCCCCCCCAAACTAGAAAAATAAGGCACAGCTTTGATAGAAAACAAAACAAAATTTTTTCTAAGTTCTTCCACTTTCAGCATATGGTTTAGTTTCAGTTTCCTCTAAGCTAGAACAATATGTTTTACAGGAGACAAGATGATGAATGCTTGATTTTAGGTTCAGTTAAAACAAACAACTTTCTCTAAAAGCACATGCTTTGTTTCAAAGTGACATTCGTTAAAAGCCTCAGTGTCCATATTATATTACATAACTGCAGGTCAGCTATCATGACTGACACAGTGACACAGGACAATGAAAGAATGCAGATTTGCCTTTACCCTCACCCCTCTGCACCTCCTGTGTGCTCAGGACACACCACAGACTTCAGGTTCCTTTTGTACTTTCTAAACTGCTTTGCATCAAGGCAGACTATGAACTTTAGATGCATAGAGACTTTTGCTTGCTGAGAAAAGGCAAAAACATAACAAAACCACCAAGATTAACCCAGTAGCCACTTAAAAATATACTAAAGAAGTATTTACTGTAGAGCACACACAGAGAAATAGTGTTTCTGACGCAGACATGCCAAAATCCACCTTCATTCTCCAGCACCAAGCCGTACAATATCCTTGCTTGAGTCTGTTGGTGAGGCTTCAGATTTACACAGCTCCTACTTATGAAATGCCAGTGCATTTTATGGGCAAAGTCAACTTTAAAAAAGCTTGTAATTTCTGTGGTGAATGTTCCTACATACTTCTGGGCTTCAATAAGTTTACATTTTAGCACAGCCATTCATCTTTAAATAAATACTGATTGAGGTCATAGTTGTTTATATTTTCAGGGCTGAAGTTAGGCGGCTAAGTCCACGTTTAGGCTTCTAACAAAAGGAGTATATCACTTCACTGGCTTACAGGTGCACAACAATTCTGAAATGTTTTTGATAAGCGTTTGAGCTAAGGCACTGCCACAACCACACCACAAACTCCAGAGAAGACTAAAACCATAAAAGTTTTTTCAAGGACCAGTGTCTCCTCAGGAGGCCATAAACGGGCTCCCCTAGGAAGACTGAACACATACTCCAGATCAAAAGACAACAAAACAATCCCATACCAGTCTATCTGCTCTGTTCAGGATCACGCAGCCCATACCTGGTGCTCTCCAAACCCAGCCTTTCTTCTAGTAGCTAACATACTGACTTTATCTTCCTTACCCATCCCTCTTAAATGAGCTTAAACCTTCTCAGCAACTCATATATGAAAACCAGCTGGGCTGACCCACCCCACTGCAGTAATTAACCCTTGCTAGGTCTTTGTGGGACCTGTGGACCCCACCACAACAGGAGATAGATGGAAGACAAAGACCAAGTTTTTACTTGGAAGCTTTATTGGCAGGACTGAATGGAGGTTAGAGGGTGGGAGAAGGGAGCCAAAAATGATTTTCAAGTATAGTCATGACACCTACATAAAGCTTTAGCATGGATTTAGTCACACTGGAATTAAATTTATGCAGCTCATGTCTCTGGTGGGGGTCTTCTGCTAGCGCAGTTACAAACACTTAAAATCACCAAAATGCTTCTGTATGCACCCTTAGTGGGTTCTCTGAGTAAAGAGAATTGTTTCTACAACATCTAAGACCACAGTTCTGCTCCATGATTGGGGATTTGAATATAAATACAGACATTTTGTGTCAATAAGTAGGTGCTAATAAAATTGTCTAGCCTCGATTGCTGGATTTGATTAAAGATACTTCCTAATTTGTGCTGCAGATATTTAAGATGTTACTGTCTGCACCTACTTGTTCTCTTTATTCTTATGGCAGCTTACAGATAGGACATCCTTTCAGTCACCTCAGATCACACCCAGGGATTTTAATTTACACTGAGATAAGTATTCAAGGCTGTGAAATACTTTAGCTGAAGAGCCAGCACACGTTGACTTCTGCAAGTCTCCTACAGGACTTCCAGCAATAATCACCAGGCTTTAGGAACTCTCCAGGTATCTATTTATCTAGATGTGTATATGAACCTGATCTCCTCAGCAACCAAGCATGATGTGCATTCTTATGTAACGTGGCATCACATTCAGAGTGGTGGCAACAAGCTCTTATGTTCATATATTTACTAGAAAGTGTAAGCTGGGCAGAGGTAGGAATTTATCGTCTCTTGTACAGAGGCTGAGTGAGAAGGTTTCAAGAAAGAACAGATACAGGATCAACAGCAGGCAGCAGGACATCTGCAAGCTAAACTCCCACTGTTCCTACAGACCTTGCATTGTAGTAGTGATTGCAGTGCTGCCTGTTGCCTGCTGCCCTGTTCACCCACGCTCCCTCCCAGCCCACACAGGTGGAGTCTGAAGCCAGCTGCTGGCAAAATCCCACACGTTCTTCCAAACCCTTTCCTTGGGCCCTTGAAGGGAGACGTTGCCAAGACCCCTGAATGCAGTGCTCTGTGACAACCTTCCTGCAGAGGAATTGGGACAGCTGTGCTTTGGTTTGGGCCAAATGAGTGACAGGAAGATTTTCATTTCTACCAGACAGACATATGTTCTCATTTCTATTCTCTTTCACTTATCAGGGATTATATGATTTACCTGTGGAGGAGCAGGTCATTTGATTATTGCTTTTTTTTCCAACACTGTAAGTTAGTGTTTAAAAAAAAAAAAAAAGCTTCAGAGGCAAGCTCAATTTTACAAGCAAAGTTTTGCACAAGCAATTCTTTTCCTCCACTCATGACAGCCACTGCCAGCTCCTAAAAGCTGCCAAGAGAAAACTTCCAGTGATGACAGTGCCTCAACATATAGGGATGCTTCAATCTCATTTACTCAAGTAATACAATTTCGGTTTATAGCAAGAGTATATTTCTCCAATTGACTAGAAATTGCTGACAAAAAAAAAGGAAAAAAGAAAAGTGAAAACTTTGCAACTTCATTCTTACTTCCCTGATGTTTTCCAGACAACTCTAATGAAGAACCTAAAAGCATCCTTAACATTTCTGAAGTGCTGCAACAGAGATGAGTCTGCAAAATTCTAATCATGTTTTAAGTGTCCTAAAGATTGTGTCCAGGGTCTTTACTGTTCTCCATGCGCTGGAATAGTCATAAAGGACACTGCTCCTACTCTGTGTAAAGGTAGGTGAAAGGATAGCATCAAATGCCGCATCACCTGATTACCTTGGGATGTGATAAAGAAGGAATTTGGACTTTGTACCTTTCCGGTTTAAAAGCAAATTGTTAATGCTTCCTGTGCAGAAGGCTGTTTTCCATAGTTTACTAGGTGACAAATTTAATAGGAAATGATTAAGTAAAAGCAAAGAATGTTGATAAGAGATTTATTATGCTTCTTCAATGCTTTTGATAATTTATTTTCAAAAAAATAATGCAATCTTTAAAGAATTTATACAGTTCTTCAGCCTCTGTCAAGGCTGGTGCAGAATTTCCTGTTTTTGTGTTCTCAGAACTGCTAAACTGCTGAAGTTGCCAGTAAAGACCTGGGTGTGTTATCCAGAAGAGGTGGAGCCTATAGCAAATCCAGATTCTTCACTGATATTCTCAGATGAGTATAAAGAAATTAGAGCTATCCCATCTCTAGCTTCACAAGTGGGGTCAGTTCCCACAACCACAACTCACCTGTGCACTAACCCTTTCTGTTTAGCTCCTGCCATGCTATCCTTCTGTGTATGAAACCATGGGTTGTGTTGCATTAGTCATCCCAAAGCCAGCTGTAAAACTTATGTACAAAGGAGTATGAAGGTAGTCATAAAACATGTTCTAAGCATGGGGTGCAGAGCTAGCGGTGTGACCCACACGCATTCCCTGGGAGCAGCTTTGTCCCTCCCCTGACTGGGCCCTGGTCTCAGCATGAGCAGACCTCACCGGTCATCTCCTGAAGCACAGCCTCATACTTAAAAGGGCCAGGATACTACTGGTGCTACCAGCTGGAAAGCTGCTCCAGCTTCATACCAGATTGGGGTGATATACAGGCCTGGCATGTTCAACAAGTACAAAGTACGGATGTGAGTTCTTCTCAGGGGTGTTTCTCTCTTTGCAAACCTTCTCCTTGGAAACACAGATACTGTGTGACTGATTGACGCACATAATTCAACAAAGTGATTTCAGTAGAAAAGCAACCCAACAAGAACCTCAGAAGACCGTATTGTGCAGGAATGAGAACGTAATGATGATATTTTCAGGCATATAAGCACAGCTAAGACAACCTGGAGACCACAGGAAGTAATGTACCTTGAAACTCAGTGCCCCAGAAACCTGTGTCCTGCCTGATGGTCTCGTGATCTGATAAACCCCTCAGGCGGGGAGCAGGCCGAGGGGACCACGGCATGTGAGGAGCGGGCTGTGGGGCACAGAGAGTAGCTGAGGGGCCCAAGGGGTCACCCTGGGGCTGCCTGCCTGGCTGGGCCTGGCTGCAGCTTCTGACCTGTGGGGCCTCCTCAGGGCCACGGGGCATCCTCAGAGCCAGTAGCCCTACGGACATGCATGGGACAACCAGTGCAAAGGGCAGGCTGAAAAAATAGTCTTTTTGCTTTTTTTTTTTTTGTTGTTGTTGCCTACAGCAAGAGGCCGTAGGCGATGCTTATACCAAATAAGTAATAGCTGCTGAAGTGTAATTACATATTTTGTGTGTGATGGCAATTAGCTGCTGGTTATGCACACGATTAATGGGTGGATTGTTTAATAACGGAAATTACATTGTTCTACTCAGGCCATGTATTGTACGAGTTGGTGCAGGGCAGTTTTGCTAGGAATTATCTATAAAAACCTTCTTGAAGTGTAGTGAAGTTAAATATCTGGACAGATTCCAGAGAAGAACAATTGAGCTCAGATATACTTTCAAAGGAGATAATTTGCTTTCAGGTTACAAAAACCCGCAGCACCCAGGCTGGTGAAAAGGTACTTGTCTCTCCATGCTTGGACTGAGCGTGGCCCACCCCGAGCTCATCCCGAACCGCACCCAGGAGTGGAGGCCGGGGGTAAACACCTGTCCATTGGAGGGAAGTGTTTATTACACAAAAAGCAGCATTTTAAATGCATTCCCTGGGTTATTTATATATTCCTGAGATTGCATTTGTTTCTTAAAATTCTTCAGATATGCATGTGTGAAACACAGCTTAAGATCCCGCAAGCAGTCTGATCTGCTTCGGTTCCCCTCAAAAGATCCTATGGATAAAAACAGGCTTTGCTGACAACAGAACCTAATGCAATGTCTTGGTTTGGCTGCTCTTTTCCTTTGTCTTGAATTGCAGCCTTTTCCAAAGCTTTGATTTCCAAAAGACCTGTTAAGCTTTACCGGGCCTGAACATAAAAGCTGTACTTTTATGTTTCTTATACAACATGTGGAATGCGGAAGCTCAACTTAACTGTGGATGCATCTCCTAAGACCTTTCTTCCTCTTGGGACTCCATGTGTTGCTGCTTTGTGAGAAGTCTGACTTGCTTCTTCAAAGCTCACGATGTTCCTGTTATCAGAGAGGAATCAAACAAAACGGGCAGT
Source organism: Chauna torquata (assembly GCA_013399475.1). Taxonomy (NCBI): domain Eukaryota; kingdom Metazoa; phylum Chordata; class Aves; order Anseriformes; family Anhimidae; genus Chauna; species Chauna torquata. Next base: position 1,600,490 of record VXAL01001009.1, on the reverse strand, counting down.
TTCTCTGGGGGAGGCAATGCCAACACTAACCGTTATTTCTTCTGCAATAGTAGCTCCGTGGCACAAGGGCATCCGCAGCCAAACTTACTGTTTTTCTTGTTTTTCTGCCAACAGGATTTCCTGATTCCTGAAATTAGCCCTATTGCCAAGTGATATGGTCAAATCACATGGTCACCAGTCCTAATTGCCTCAGGAATATAGAATAACAGTCAGTGCAGACCTGCTCCTAAAGCATGGGCCAAGGAAGAGTTATCTTCTACAGAAGGCCTAATCTGTCCATAATATAATAATATTTACACTATCTCTAATATAATAATAGTAACAATATCTATAGGATCTATAATACAATTAATTTGCCAGAACATTTTTTATTTGAAAATAGATTAAATACTATTCTAATACAGAGGCAATTTCACCAGTATGAAGTCACCATATAGCACGATAGTTTATTCCTCTTTTCTGATGGCACTTACTACACTGACATCTGACACTTTTATACAAGCGTGTAACCACGGTGGTTGACTCACTGTATGTAGCTTTATAGGCACTGATTTAATTAAACCTGTATACTTTGGTAATGTAGACAAAGCCTACGACCATTTTTTGTGGTGCAATACTGGACATAATCCCAGTTCTTCCCTCATGCTGCTATAAATGGGGATTAACAGAAGTCACAGGTCCTACACAGCTGCAGAAGTAAGTTGTTACGAATCAGATTTGAAATCTGTAAGCAGTCACTCTTGACTGATATCACTTTAAGTGGCATTACAGACCTGTTGTGCCAGTGGGAAGAACAGGAAGTGCTATTATAACTACAAGACCTTTTGCCTCTGCTCTCTACACATAGAAACAGTGGCAAGTTTTGGTAGCCTGCCTCAAGTCCACAGGTTTCCAGAGGCCAGTGCAAACCTGTAGCCACTGTATCTGCCTACAGTGACTCACATGGAGAAAAATGGCTCTTTTACCTCTGTCTTCTTTGACTAGTTAGAAATGTAGTTCTGCAGATTTTACAGAATTCTCACTTGATTGCCAGCTGTAATCTTTTCTCAAACAAAGAATGACAGATATTCACTCCACAGGCAGGGTATTTGTGTGTTGATTTATACCTTAATGTCATATCAATAATCAGAAAACAGGGATGTAAATAATAAACTTTGTTTTAAGATTAAAGCAGTAAATGTTTTTTTTTCTTCTTTTTTGAAAGGATTAGTATTTGTTTATTTAATCATAAGAAGATAAAAATATACAGTACTATATCTTTCAGACATTAGTGTGGCTTAAAATATCAGGCTTACAGTTCTTTGTCTGAGTTAGTCCAGGGTTGAATAAACCACAGAAATCTTTTTTTTTCTGTAAAATTTATTAACTACAGTTATTACAGGAGTCTTGTGAAGCAGGGAGGTGCCTGGAAGACTTGATTTTGATTTTATTAGGATTAATTACAAGTGTTGATACAAACAAATATCTGATGAACCTACTAAGGTGGTTTTTTTTTTCTTTTTTGCCTATCATCTGAAAAATATTAATAACAGGATTGTAGGTACAGCCTTGGAGTTAGGGCTATGGTGGGGACGCGGGTGCCCCCTTGTGTTTCTATTAGAACCTTAAATAGTTTTAATTTGTTATCCTACCTCACCAAGACAGGAGAGAAGTTGTCTCGATCATGTAAAGCCTTTGCATTTTAGCCTTTTAATTTACATTAATAACCAATATGAAGCATAACTTTATAACCACTGATTCTGTCATACTGCAGACTTTTTGCTAATTTCAACACTATTTAAAACCACAAAATGTGACTTGGTTGTTTTTACATTTAAGTATAACATTTATCAAAGGAGATTTTTTTCCTGGCTGCTTTAAAGCTCTCTAAAGCTGAGGATTTGTTGCTCATGCCTTGCTGCACAAAGTGCATTCCTTTGTCACATGCGTTTCTTCTGCTATTTATTTAATTCACTGCCCCTTTCTTACCTTACATACTCTACCCTCTATAGACTGAAAATCATCCACATGACCTTTCTTTAAATATAGTACTACACATTTTTTTCTTGATGATCTTTACAGTTGCTTTCTAACATCTAGTGAACAAACCCTGTAAATGATATACCTTAAATGATACACCAATATTTGCTTTAGCCTCAGGCATTTGATGACAGCCATGTAAAGGAAAAGAATGAGTCATCTCTACTACAAGTGAGCTTACAGAGAGCTGCTGATCCTCCAGCAGCCAACTGTATTCATTACTTGGATTTCCCAGCAGGTAGGATAGACACTGGATCTGTTTGCACTTCAGCATCAGACATCCTTTTGGAACCCTGTGGAATAAGATATAGAAATTTGTGGAAAAAAAAAATAAAATTTTTTTTTGAATATTTCAAAACAGTTAAGCTGGGAATTACATGTTAGAGCTTTGCTAGTAGACATTTTCCATTCATTTCAACTCCTTGCTTTTCTTAATTTTGTGCTTTACTTAGTATATGTAAGTATATGAACACCATCTGTATCATGACAATCCCGGAATGCTACTGCCTGCAATTTTGCCTAAATATGTTAGTTATTTTAATATAATTTTTATATAATTTTCCCAATCAGCATGAAAAGTGATTGTGCTTAGAAAGTGGACTAAGTAACATACCAGAGACATGTTGCTGCTTACTTGTAGTATTGTAGCTTTGGCATAATTCTCACTAAAATATCTTTGGCCTAAATGGTTCACTGAAACCATGCTAAGAGTCCTTCAAGCATGATTAATAGTGTATTATAGCCAGCCTTGGTCTGCTCTAAGTTAAAGGAACATTAAATACTTTTATGCATGACAGGTATTTGACAATGTTAAAGTGATAAAGCTTTTCTACACTACACATATAATTCTGGTTTTGGAACCAGTTCAAGACACTAATCTGGCTTAGGTTGCATAGATCTAGCTCTACCAACTAAATTTTCAACTAGTAATTAATAGAAACTTGGCTTTAGTTTATGATACCTTGACCCAATTTTACTGGCCTTGAACATAGCAGCAAAATGGATCCTCAAACACTAAGAGGTCACTGTTAAGAGCGTGTATGCATGCCAATCCTGTTTGTAGCCAGATGTCTAAATCCTTACATACTAAACAGAAAAATGCAGTGACAATGCTAAAGGTGTTTATGTGCTTTCCCTATGATATGAACTGTGCAGAATCACATATGAATTGTCCTTTCACACAGCACACTTCACACTGGGAACCTGACTCATCACTTTAGGTCACCATGGGACTATTCAGGGTCAGACTGGGAGAGAGAAAGATCTTTACTTCCTCATCCCTTTTAGAGAGGTAAGATCAATGTGGTTTTTTTGTTTTTTTGTTTTTTTTTGGTTTTGTTTTTGTATCGATTAGACTCCACCTCACTGATATCCTTTCAACTTTTCACCTTTGAAAATCTAAGTGTAAAAAAGAGCAGAAAACAATCACAATGGACTGAAAACATCCCCCACCTTAACCTAACTGTAATCCTGTGCTGGGGTGGGCAGGTGAAACTCCATTGCCTATAGTGGGTTTGCTGCTTCTTACACTGATGTTGTTTTGAAGACACTTAAGAATATATATGTATATTTTTTCGCCACTTACATGTAGTAGTAAGTACAAGACAAAAAAANTTGCCTATAGTGGGTTTGCTGCTTCTTACACTGATGTTGTTTTGAAGACACTTAAGAATATATATATATATATTTTTTCGCCACTTACATGTAGTAGTAAGTACAAGACAAAAAAAAAAAAGTAACAGGTTCTAATGTCTATCAAAAAATGCCAAATGAGCTAGTCATTCCAAATTTGTCCAGCAACCCTAAAGACATGCACAAGTTAGATTTCCTCTATTACAAGATTGACTTGGAATCTGTCAACTGTAGCTATTCCTGTCCAATATGTGAAGACATTAAACCATTTCTAGGCTGATCTAGGAAATAAGATATCATTTGCCATCCTTCCTATAAATGATGCAGACTGGGTGGAGACTAGGGGAAGGGGAAGGTCATTTCATATATAATCCCCATTTTGACTCATTTAGTACATACGCAGAAGAGTCTCATTGTTATTTGCCTATACTATAGTTTCCCTGCTGCACCCATTTTCAAGGTGGTTGTTGATTAAAGCAGGAAGCATTAAAGGAGACTGGCTGATGATTCTTGTTAAACTGGAATTTCCAAGCCTGATGTAAAATAAAGAACTTTGTTCCTGCCCTTTTAACGGACAAATTCCAGCTCTGCCCTCAGGTTCAGAAGCACAGGTACCACCAGCTCACACCTTGCGCTCAATTACTGTGCATGACCCCTTTTAGTGCAGTGAAAGTTGCCTGCATTTGTGGCAGCTAGGCTGGAACATATTTTGTGAAGAATACTTTAAAGTGCACATGCAGGAATGTCATGGTATTGGAGTATTCTTTTTTTCCCCAGCTTATGCTCAGGAGAAGTTTATGTCAGTACTCCAGATACACTGATCAGAATAGGTCAGAATAGTTTCCACATGCTAAGCACTCCCAGCTTCTGACAGTTTCAGTATGAGTTATTCCAGCTCAGAAAACAACGCCATTAACCTTCTGTTCCCCCGTCTTTTTTTTTTTTTTTTTAAATTTCTAATCTAATCTTTCTAATTCTCGCTAAACACTTTTACATTTTATATAGCTTAGAAATTCATCTCTTTTCCCATAGGAACAGCCAGTGAACCTTACCTTCTGTGCCAAAACCATGCAGCCAGGCCATAATACTGTTTGCTTGCATAAGTGGCTCCATTTGTATTAAAAGTTTCAGTATTTTTTAGCCCAACTGGGAGCAGATGCTTGAACTGAAGCATTCTCATCAGCTGCATTCCTGTACTATGACATCCTCTTACTCTGTGCCCTTTCCCAGAGGAATTAACAGATTGAAGAGAAAGCGTTGTTGAAATAGCTGCTATTGAAATAGCCCACCAGGATTTAGGAGGAGCTCAGTGGGCATGGGTTATGTGAGCAAGTAAGGCCTACTGGATCTCTTGTAAAATATCTTCTGTTTCCAATTTATCAGCGTAAAGCTTAATACTTTTGAGTTGTTACCAGATACCTGAGCTGTTATCTTGAAAGGAAATTTCTGGCATTGGTTTGTCTAATACTTTTAGATTAATGATTACACCTTCCTGGGACTTAGTTTGATTACCTAGGAGACGTGTAAATTATTTTTTCAAAGCATTGCAGAACTAGGTTACTTAGGTGTGGGTAATCTTGGTGATACTGGAAAAGAGGTAGTCATTTTCTGGGAGATATTTTCCATATACATACCTCTGCTTTTCTTTTTTTTCCTCCTTTTTCTTTTCTTGCCCCCCTCCACCTCCATACAAAAGCACAATGAACTGACCAAATCAGTAATACTGTTATCAAAAAAAACTTTTTTTTTTTAAGTACCATCTTTTGTTAACAACAGAGGGAAGCTGTAAAAATACTGTTGCTCTCTATAATTGCAACAGAAGACAAGGGGCTATAGAGCCAAACTGTCTGGTATACTACTTAAGCAAGCAAAAATATCTCACAGAACATCTCTACTTCCTCTACCTTTCTTCTGCATTAGAATGGTCTTTTTACCTCTGCACAATCTTCTCTCTTGATCAAAAAGGTTTTTCTTCCTCTTTGAAAAACAAATACCTTTCCTGCATCTCTGAATCTTTCATGAACTTGCACTTACAAGCATGTTTCCTCACTAGCTTACAGTTCGTAATATCTCCCTTTCTGGAATAAATCTAAATTAGTATCTATTGTTAAGCTCTTCAAAAAAATTTTGGATACAGCTTGTATGAATGACACTATACAAAGTGCAGCTGTCAACAGAAAAACCCTTCCTCACACATTCAGTGAGAATTACGACAAAGGAGAGTGGTCAGTACTTAATTTCAACAAATCACCAGACTAGAAAAAAAATCTCAATTATCTCAAAAAAAATAGATGTAGTTAACATTTGCCCCATTTCTAGACAACCTATGCCAGAAAAAAAGAGACCTGTTACCATCATCTAAGTGGTTTAAGTGACAGAACTCCTGATTTCACTGCTGGAAGCAGGGGGGAGGTTCCTGATATCTGCAGCAGTATACTACACCTACACGCTGTGCTTGTGAATGTGGACCAGGTGTTACACACATGCACTGGAGTTGTGCACCATGGAAATTTCATACAGAAGTTTGGAGGCAGACGGAGGTGAGGAAAGAAAAGTGCACATGCATGTGAACATGCATGTATTTGGTAACTTGAGTTAGCTAGTATAATACAAAGATACATATAAAACCATATCCTGGCTTTTTCACACATTGCTAAGCAAAAAAGATTTCTCCTTTTGACTTCACTGGGACCCAAGATGAATGAAGCCAATGCAAGCTGGTAGCTACTCCAGGTGAGCTCCACGACTTCCTTGCTCCAATGAAACATACAGGAAAATTTGTGGTTGACCGGGATTTTACCCCAGAACAGTGGGGTAAAATGAAGAAAGCAGAAGTGGCTGAACTGTCACTAATCAACACTGCAAAAAGTTATTTCTTTTGTTCTTAATTCCCCTGCTAATACGTAATTAGTTTGGCAATGCAAATAGCCCTCTGTAGGATATATAGTAATTCTGTGAAATGCGTGCAAATTAAACACTTATGATGTGGAAAAACATCTGCCTCAGAATGAGTCATGTTGAGGCATGGCAGCCTGATTTATAACCCCAAGTCCTAATAGGGCTAATTTTCAAATATGTGTTACCATTTCACTCTATGTTGCTTAACTTTTCTTCTTTCAGACCTGGAGAGTTGTCTGGCTGTCTTTTTCTTTCATGACAGCCTTAGAAGCAGAGTAGGGAGGAAGGAAAAAAGCTATTCTTCTCTCAAAAGGAATCAGATTCACTAGAAATCATTGCAGGTAATGTAGTCAAATCAGTTTAGGTTCTTTGCACCACCTGAGTTTTGTAATGAAGCTCAGGTTACAGACAAGGTTTCCCAAAGATGCTAAAAAGCGACCCCATAACTGTATACATTGCTGATGTGGCAATGTGAGGAAAGAGAAGCAAAATGCTTCCTTCCAATTGATTTATAAAAACTAATGGAAATCTGTACTCTTGCAGAGAGGCTTGAGAGTCTAACCTGGGCCCTGAATGCACCCAGGAGGAAATAAATAAATAAATAAATCCATCTAATTAGTGCTCTGAGGAAGCACTTGCTTCATCAGTAATACTAAGCCTTACAGAAACTGATTTTTAGTGTCCTGAATTCTTTCATATCTACATTTCAGATTTCAGTGAAGGGATGCATATCAAGTTTAGTGTATGATTTGACAAAATACAGCAGAAAGAAAAAGTACCTTTTTTTTTTTCTCCCCTTCCTTTAACTAGTCTGTAATTGATTGCTAATGCTAGGAACTTATCTTGTGACATCTCTGCTGGTTCTCATCCTCCAAGAGGTCTACCTTGATTTTCTCCTGGAGGTTGGACCACTGCTCCTTGTAGAGATGTCCCAGCTGCTCTGGAGCAACAGCTGAGCCACCATCATGGGAGGCAGGTTACTCTGACAAACTATCACCCTCACTTTTCCTTAATATACACACCATAATTTGTAGGTGGTTTAGCACCTGCTACAGGAGCAGTTGAGTCATCCCCATAGCCAAAGCATGAACCTATGAAACGGGTGTGGGAGCAGTTATGGCTGTCCTATGGTTAATGGTACCTGCCTGTGAATCAGTACCCTGAGCTCCAAGTTTTCTTGCCTTTGGCCAAAAAGGTGCTGTTTAGCCTTAGTCCTGCAAGCTGCTTATGAAATTCCAATCCTGACATTGGAACACTGTGCACTGGAGCACAAATCTCACAGGGTTAACAGCTTGCAGGTTGGGTGCTTAAATCTAGGAAATAACTTAAAAAGATAGGATCAAAGTAACATACAAGGCCCTTAAAAAACCCTCCAAATGACTGCCTCTTCTCTGTCCTCTTGAAGGAGGAGTATTCCTTTGAAGTGTCTGCCCCATTCTGGATGGAGTCGGTCTCGGCTGTTTGCTGCTCCCTGGAGTCTGGCTGCTCTTTGGCTTCCTGTTTGCTGCCTTTCTGCTTGCTCAGCTCCACTGTCGACTTCTTGTCTTTTGAACTCTCTTTGCTCTTTTGGCCCACAGGTTCACTTTCAGCTGTGGCAACTGGCCTCTCTGTGGAGTTTGATGTCTAAAGCAGTTTCAAACAATAGTTATTTTTAGTGGGAAATGTAAACATTTTGGAAGGCAATCCATAAATATATTTAAAAATGAAAGGCTGCCTGGCCAGGAGAAATCCTGCTATCCAACAGGTTTTCATCTCCAGAGTTTGGAACTAACTCCTGCAGCCTTGACTCAGGGAAGTACTCCCAGGGAGCTGACAGTTACTTACATGAGCAAAGACTGCAAGATCAAGCCATCACTGCATAGACTTATTTACATATATATCTATGCTCAAGCTGCTTTAGGACTCAGGGAACATGCATGCAGAGATGTACAGAGTCACAGGCATGCACTCTCAACTGCTACACCCCCAGCTTTTGCATCCCAGGCTGTGCAAGCACCCAAAAAGTGCTAGGGAAATGTTTGGGAGAGAAAGGAAGTAAAAGACACCATAAAGCAAAAGATAAAAACATCTCTACAAAACTGTGACACTCCACCAAAAGTGAAAAATATAGGGCTTGGCTATGGAAGACCGCATAGAAAATTCCATGTACAAGTTCAGAAGAAGAGATAGTAAAATTCCAAAGTCAAACACAGTGACAGCACACCTATTTATAGTAAAGGCAAAGACTATGAAACTCTGAGAAGTATGGGATGTGTTTGAAATTGAAAGGAAAAAATGTAGATCTGGCAAACAAATGATATGACAATGAAACTGTTACTATTTCTGTAGTAGCAAATTACTAGATATGTTTTTTCTTTATACCAAAAATCAGATTACCTTATTTATTTATTAAAATAATAAATTAAAATACTGAGATAATCGAACACAAAAATTTGCCATGTTGAAAAGCTGGAAATCTTACATCTGCACTTAGGGCACAGCTCAAAGCTTAATGATATATAATTTTTCCAAATTTTACCATTTACCAAGGATTTTTTACTGTTACTCTTGAAATGTTTGGTGTTCTTCTAAAGGCCTAGAGTCATACGCTTACATGACAAGCTTAGCTTTCATTAAAAACAAATACATTTTTAGACAATATGATTTCAGAGAAAAACCTGAAAGCAGAAACTCCAGAAAAATAGAATGCAAATACACCTCAGATCTATTTAAAAAAAGAAGAAGAAAAAAAAAGAAAAAAGAAAAAAACCTCAAGCTACTCTAATTTTGGGGAAACAAGAACTAGAGGAGGTAGCAATACTACTGCTGGCTTTTTGCACTTGATTCACCTTTCTTCCCCACCTAATCTTAAAAAGAAAACAACCACCAAACACATGAAAGTTATAGAACTTCTAGTGTTGCAAACATTTAATACATTCAGTCTTGACCAGTTAGCTTAAGTCCTCAACGAAATATACGTTTGTATTTAAGAACTTCCTTTTCCAAAGGGCAGACATATGTGGGTACGTATTTGCTTACATCTAGATTTGCCTGTTTTTAAGACTTAAAAGACAATCCTGAAGCTAGTCTTTACTCTAGTTCTGCAGGAGACACAAGAAGACAGCACACGAAATCTGGAGATGCGGCCCTGTGCATCTCCACTGCCCCGTATACCAAGGGCAGGCACCATCTGTGTGCCAATAGTTTATTAACACAAATTCAGAAACCTCTGAGTTCAGGAGAACAGTCAGGGGAGCTGCACAGACACTGCATACTGCCTGCACCTTATTCATCTTACTTGAGGAAAGAGTCCTGCTTGGACACATCTCCAGGCACCCAAGCGATGCAGGAGCTCTCCCACAATAAGGACAAACAGAGCATAATAAACCCAAATTTAATTGTCTTTCATTCTGACTCATTTTAACTATCAAACGGGAAGCACTCAGTTGCTGGCCCCATCAGTTAGCCTAACAAGATCCTTCTCGCTCTCATTTGCTTTAGCTTGCTTTTGAAATGTTTCCCTTTGGTGCAATTGCAGATGTGCACATTCAATTCAAAAATAACCACAGCACCCAAAATACAGCTATGAGACTGGATACGTCAGAGTTCAAAGGTGTCATAACTTCTAGCCCATATTAACACACTGTGAAATCTGTGGGTTTATTCTGTGGGTGTAAATTTAGAGTCGAGTCTTCCTCACCACACATATTTGATTGTGTTGGTGCCTTATAGTTACAGTATTGCAGGCAAAATGCAAACTGGATGCAACAAGACTATTTCTGTGAGCAGCTTTGGGCTTTTGATGTTAGTCAAACAAAAACTTAAAAATAATCATAATACATTTTCCAGGCAAAATAAGAAAAAAAAAATCAATCTGATAATCTCTTTGAGGTGTTTCATATTAACCTTGAAAGGCAGGAAATTGGCATATTTTATATTGATGGGAGCAGCTCAGGAAATACAAAGTGAAACCTATGAATAATGAAACATGCTAATGTTTCTTATTCTAAAGGCTGATCTGCACCTGACAGATTGCTTTTAATCTCTCAGTTTTAACAGTGCCACTGAAAGAAGAAGAAAAAAAAAAGATTAACAGGATAGTTTTTTTCCCCATCATGTTATAGGAAACCTTAATCCAAGGCTGCTTTTTAAATGCAAAAGACAGACCCCATAAATTTCAGCAGACTTTGGGTGAGCGTTGTAATGCATTTCTGTAGCATACAGAATGGCAGTGATGAAAAGCAAAGAAGAATCACAGAATTCTAGAAATGCTATGGCAATATTTAAGGAGATTATTACACAGAAAATCTAAAAGAGAAAATCAACAGCAGATGAAGCCTTCCTCGAGCACAAAGCTGTGTTAATTTATACCAGTACAAATAAGAGAAGTAGCAGGACAAATAATAAAATACTAAAAAATAGATCCAGGACTGTAACTTTCAGCCAGGTAACCAGGTCATTTCAAAAAGCTGTTGTATAAAATAAAGAATAAATATCACAATAGGAGACCTCCTATATTCTGGGATACTTTTAGAGAAATAATTCATAAAGTTTAACCTTGATATCAAGAACACCATGGAAAAAAAGAAGGGAGAAAAATGTTGCTAATAATTAAGAAGAGATATAAAAAGGAAATTCTGAAGGGCCACTTTTCAGTACAACCTCAGTTTTGCTCTTGGGTTAAAGGACATCCTGTGTCTATGCTCAGAACCTGAGTCTTACCTCTTGTCACTGGATGTAATTATGCTGGATATCTTGACCTGAGGGTTTGACTCTCAGAAAAGGTAAAACTATTTCCATTTCTAATGAAAATATGATTTTTTTTTTTTCTGAGGCATTTTTAAAGCCATAAAGCATATGATGTAAAGGTCATATTTGACCTTTTGGTCTAAATTTTATGAACATAATGTAAGGGAAAAAGAAACAAAGAATAAAAAAAATTCATGGCTTTTGTTAAATTGCAGTGAACAGTTTTCATTCTCACTTTCACTTCTCTTCTATGGGAGTTTCCACCTAAATGATCCTTTCTTCAGCAGACACTTGTGCATCAAAGTAAAAATCATTCTAGCTGTATGTATTTAGTTTCACTGCTTAAACCAAGGTACGTGCAGAAAATAAATAGCAAGAGAAATAGAAAAACAAAATACAAGCGTCACTAATTATTTTTAACAAAAGGAAAACAGAAAAAAAGCACAGTTTTTAATCCAACAGTGACTCTTTAAAATCTTGTTTAATGGTATAAACAGATAAAATATGGAGAGAAGTAAAGAAATAAGGAAATATATAGAACCCAGCGAGCATGTAGTACTTTTCATTCAGTGATTTTTACATTTCAAAAGCTAAAGCTGTATGGAAGTAGGTGATAGCAGTCCATCACCAAAAGATGAAAAAATCCAGGCACTTACTTGGTGACTGGGGCTTGGGCCATTTACCTCTTCTGAACGGGTTGTCCCTCCATCACCCTTGCCTGACTAAAATAACAAAGGATTATAGGAATTCTAACTAGGTTTTTGTCTGAAGCATTACTCAATATGAAAACATATGCAAATAAAAAAATGCAAGGTTTGATTTAAGGATACTCTTTACAATACTAAAACAAAAGCAGACATTTCCTGATCTCTACCAACATTTTTGAAATACCTACAATTCAAAGGTAGATTTTTGTTCATTCTTTTCTATATGACATGATTGTCTTTGCAAGGCAATTTTCCCATTGAGCGGTGAGAAATTTCAGAGAGGTCTCAGTGGACCAGCGATTATAGCCAGTAAACAACATGGTGCTATCAACGCTGCCACTATAGTGTTGTAGGAAAGAGTTTTGCTTGCTTTTCAGAGACGAACCTGTCTTATAAGATCTAGTGTGACTTCCTTTCTATTTAACCATCATACTAAGTGCATATTCCATGAATAATTAAAACCCACTTAGCTTTACAGATACATTTTTATATTTTATCATCGGCATCTATTTCTCCCAATTTTTGCTTTTCAGTTTATACCATCTCTCCATATGCATCTAGGTAACAGCCCTTCTTGGTGTCCACTCTTCCCAGCCAGGAGAATCTAAGCAGACCCTGAGGCTATAGCACAGGCAGAGCAAACCTTGACTATGAAACATATGGTTAAAGTATGATCCCTTCTTTCTACCTAGATTTAAAAATGAGAAAACTCTGTTTGATGAAACTATTTCAATAAGTGAATATTATGAGATCTGTGACAATTAGATTAAGGCTTAACTACAATTAATAATATAAAAGAAAAGGAATGGTTTGCACATGTTTAATTAAAAGCACGTTAGAAGGTTCAACATGGTATTATCTTGAGTACCATATAAGCCAAAGATCTTAGCAGTAAAGCATAATAAACACCAGAATTTCAAAGTGCCCAAATTTAAATGTCATTTTTCATTGCATATGTTCAATGAAAACAATGAAAGGATGTGACTTTTGTTCTAAAGATAGATCAGGAGGATTTGAGGTTTTCTGCAGCTTGTAGATTTGTCACTTGAAGCACAATGTTATCTGCCTGATCCTATGTATGGTGTTATTGCAAGGACTTATTTGAATCTCTGATTTTCCTATACAGCCACAGAAAAATCACAATGTAGCAGCAGCATGATAGAAAAACTGAATCACTCCATGACAATTAATTACTTGTCACAAATTATGTGGAAAATATTATTTCTGGAACATGCCTCTGCTCAGTCTCTTGTGTGTTTATGCTCGTGACTCTTTATCTGTGTAAGAGGTTGTAGAAATGGAGGAGAGGAAGCACAATGTGGTCTGTCTTAACATTGGAGGACAGAAACTCAGTCCAGAGTGCATGAATATGCATCGTGATAAGATCTAGTTTGCATTTCTATTTCAGCGAGTCTTTAAATGCCTTCAGCAAAATTTACTAACATTAAGAAAGTTTATGCTATAACAGCAAACCCTTTTCTACCTATTTTTAATAATACTAAAAAAAATAATAATACTTTAGCCAACCTTTAATAATCTCAATTTTCTCCAGAAAAGCATAAATAACAGAATAAAGACATTGCAGTCTTTGCCTAGAAAAAGTTCCCTCTTGCCTTCCGTGAAACTTATACTTAGTGATCACAAGGATTTATCTCTAGAGCACTGCTGACTTGTTATTCTTGCTTTTGGTCATTTAGAATTGCTGCTGCTGAAAATATCCTGAAAATATTTTCTGCTTTTAGCAGTATTAAGGGTAGATCAGCACATCTTTAGAAGGGAGAGGGCAGTATGTACCTATTGTGACAGGCAATAGGCTATATTTTTGTGAATAATATGGGAAAATTAAGGTGGGACAATATAAAATAGTCTTGATTCAGACTACTATTTATTATGTAAATGTTTATTCACATTGGGAATTAGGTTAACACAGCCACTGTAGAATAATTCCTGCAACTGCAGACAATTTGGAAATTTTTGTTTGTTCTAGAATTATTTACTCTGCCTAGGAGCAACTTCATTAGTTCAGAAATGGGTTATTTTATTTGCAGAGACCATACTCCATGCAATTTCAGACTGTGCTGCCAGTCAGCTTCCTAGCTGAGGACAAGGGCTACAACCTCAGTTTACAGTTAGTAATTCTGCTCATTTAGATAAAGGAAGGTCATTTTATACTTTTATCTCTACAAAATACCTCAAAAGAGATATTTTGAAGGTATTTATCTTACCTAACTTTGCATTTCTTTATACTCTATGGAAAAAAACAGGAACTTTAAGGGCTTAAATTGCCTGACATGGTCTAGATCCAAAAGAGACTCTTGGACTGTTCACCTCTCCTCATTACCTTTAAAGGGAACCTGGGGGGACTAGCTCAGGTGTAGCCATTGCTATAAGACATCTAGAGTGGCTCAGGTGTATTCCACCCTGTAAATGATAAGACAGCTATTTGATTTTGATTAATGAGGCATGAGTGACTTTCAACTGGCAGCCCAGGATTTCACGTAGAAGCAAGGTTGCTTCTACCACTTAGCACAACTCTGTTTTTTTTCACAGTGACAAAGATGGGTGTGGAACATAGCTTTATTTTTAATCAGTGCTAATTTGCTTTGATAAGGTTACATGATTTGAAATCATAGTTGCCACAAGCTTCAGTGTTTGATACGTATTGCTCCTGATATGCCTTGTGCATGCCTAGTGCGTGCCATCTCTGCAGGATGACCACACACCCCCATGTATTTTGGAAAATCTCAACCTTATTCCTAACAGATGAATTTTTAAAGTGTCTTTTGCAATTAAAGGCCTGTTAGCTCTACAATTCCTTTGCTGATGTTAAGAATCTTAATTTAATCAACTCTTGAGGAAAAAAAGTAAATGCACCCACCATGGGTGGGGCTGAGGCTAGCAGACAATTGAAAGTAAAGAAATGCTATAATGTCCTGGGAGAAGGGGGCGGCGGGATTTGGGGTGTTGCTTTTACATCCTAGGGTTTGACTCATGAATTTTAACCTTGACGATGTGACTGTTCATAGCTGTATATACATGTACCTGTGAGTAGATAATTTGGACAACCTGGACTGTTACATCGTCTACTAAGAAATTAGATTTTTCACACTTTAATGTATGAGCTATTCTGATGCCCACACCGCATAGCTGCCTGAAAATAAAATAGCTTTGATTAAAAATAAAAATCTCTTATACATTCACAAGCCTTGCCAAAATAGATCAATTGCTATACAAAAATCCTCATATCTGCAACAATTCTAATCAGAGAAGTGTTAGTTCTGGACTTGGATTGTTTCCCTCCTTGGTTGGCCCTCCAGAATCTTTTGAAGAACACTGCCTGTCTGTCATCTGTACACAGATTCATCAAGGTAGCTTTTCATGCCTATAACTACAAGACAATACCAGCCACACTATCACCTCAGTGGTTTCCTTCTTCCCTCCAGTTTTCTTCTGGGACAAAGGATTAGATTCAGCTTTGTGCCTTTCTTTCATTTGATTTATAACATCTTTGAAGCAGCAATTATATCTTTTTATGTGCCAGTTTAGCTAACTCAGCATAAGCTGCTATAAATGGTTTCACTACTAAACAAGCGACTCGCCGAAGCAAAGACAGGATTTGCAACAGTGCGGGGATGTCGTAGGTGGCTTCCTCTAGGAGCAACACCCCAAGCCTCACATCCCATGGAAGCAGTCCGCGAAGCTGAAGGCGTAAGGTTTCCACAGAGGCAATCAAGACTGCGGGGTCAACCCCCCTGAGCTGCCCTGTCCCACCTCAGCAGGGAAGGGGGCGGCGGGGAGCTGCGGCAGCCCCGGGACGTTCCCGGCCGAGCCGCCAGAGGGAGATGCAGGACGCGGAACGGCCCAGCCGCGCTGGCGCCGGGGCGGGCAGGAGCCTGCACCAAGCGAGGTGCAGCACCGCACACGCCTCTGCGAACGGACACGGCGTCCCTCCTGCGCCTCTTGCGGAGGCTTTGAAAATAACTTCAACAATTACCACCCCCCGACTTGCAAGGAACACACCATTCAACTTGAAATTCACAGTGCCTTGCTTACCAGCTTAAAAAGCTTCCTCAGGTTTGCTTTGGGGGTTTTACTTTCTTCTCTTCTAGGTTTCACCTCTGCTGCCTCTGGGCTTTTCTCATCTTTGTCAGGAGCCACAGCTTCTAAAGATGTGTCTGATTTTTCATTGCTTACAATCTCTGCTTCTTCCGATGTGCTCTGGGGGTTATTTTGAGCAAATATTAAGAATGCAGGGAAAAAAAAAAATCAGACAATCAGTGAATTTGATTTTTTTTTTTTAAAGAAATTACAATCAAAGTGCTTCAACAGTACAGTAAGCTGCTACAAGAGAAACAAACGTGGCATAAAAGCATTCTCTTAGCTTCACTATATTTGTACAGGTTCTTCAGGAATTTTAGTTACTCCAGTTCAAGAAAGTGTATAAACCAGTGGGATTTTAAGCACTCGTTAAACTGAAGAAATAGCTTTTCTTGAACTGTGGGGTACCAGTTCCTAAACACAATAATTTATCTTTGGTAACAATATAAAAAGAAAATTTAAATCACGATATTTACAGTATTACATGCAATGAGTAGGTGACACTTAGGCAAAACCAGTAAAAATGAGAAAAAGATTATGCCCAAGTGTTCACACACAAAAACAAGAATAGGATTAAGTAATTCAGAAAGAAATACCATACACAGCAAAGCAGCCATTAATTGTTAAAACTCTGTTTAGCACCCTTCTTTGTCAGTGGAATATGGAAGCTTAACATCACAGCCACAGCGTTCTCAGGCCAGCCACATTTCAGCACTAGTTTTCTTTCCCAGTTGCAAAGATAAATGACTTCTTGAGGTATAAGACATTCATGTAGTTCATTTATCTCACCTAATCCCATGGGTTACAGTCATCCTCTTCAATGGTCTTGACCCCCATCTGAGTTCAGGAAGAATCTGCTGGGTACTCAATAATGTTGCCTTTATAGAAGGATTTTGAATCCCACCTATCTTTTGTGTATTACTGGAAAGTTCCTTCTATTATAATAACACTTCAACAAAATGCATGCAGTTTGTAAATTCCTTTGGAATATGGATCCCCATAAGATTTATTAATCTCCTGCATGGCTTATTCCACAGCTTTCTCAAGGCTATCCTGGGAGTCCTCAATGTGTGGACAAAACAACAAAAGGTGTGCGGCGTAGAATGTGTGAACAGGAGGCTAATTTCTGCTGTAGGAGATGGAGGCTCACCTAGGCAGGAGGCTGAACATGCCTTTCCTTAGCTGATTCTTCTGCCTTTTATAAATGCCCTGGTAAATATTACCCTCCTGTGCCCTTGAGAACCACTAATTAATTTGCATCCCACTGTAACTGTATGAAGTATCTTCCGTAAAGAAGCTATTATGTTAATAACCAGGTAACTCGACCTGAAACGAGCAATTTGTCATTTTGCAGCCTATGCAGAAAAGTGCAGAACATTATAAAGGCAGCATTAAGTTACACTCAGCCTTCGATACCAAATCAAACAAAAGCAGTTAGGCTCATTATTGCCACTTTAAACACAGGCTTCTGCTTAAAAATATAGTAGTTACAGCTGAAATGCATACTGATTACTATAGGAAGGAACTGCTGTAAATAAGTCTCAGAATAAATTTATATTTCACAATTTTTATGTATACTTACAGTAACTCACGTCTAATGAATACTCATAGTAATTTTGATGAAACCAGTTTTACCCACATGCAGAACATGAGAACAATTTAAAGGATAAGACCAAAGATTCACCACAGCATCAGATCTTATCTCTGTGATCAAAAAAATAGATGCCTGCTACAGCAGCAGCTTAAAGTGCTACTGTCTTCAGATACTTTTCTGATCATCTTCAATTCAGCGATTCCCATGTAGTATCTCTGGTTTAATATCCCCTGATAGATTTTGCCTACATAAATTTAGCTACAAACTTTGAGTTGATGTAATCTCGTGATAACCAGCAGCACCCTGTGGCAAAAAAAATAAAATAAAATTCTATAGCTGAAGTATGCATTGTTTGGGAAGCATTTTCTTTTTTGTCACCACATAATTCCATTTGATTATGGCTTTTATTTTGAGCTACAATGACTGGTCTGTTCACATTTAATGTTACAGTAGTCATTCTGTGTGTTGCTGTCACCTTCCTTTCTGCCAATTTTTTTGAGCCAAAAAAAAAATCTTAATTTATGTAGTCCTTCTAACAGAAGCCTTTCAATATATTTATGCACTTTTTCACTTTTAGTATTATACCTTTAGTTTTATGATATTATTTT
The DNA here is from genome assembly GCA_013399475.1 of Chauna torquata. NCBI lineage: Eukaryota > Metazoa > Chordata > Aves > Anseriformes > Anhimidae > Chauna > Chauna torquata. Next base: position 1,582,206 of record VXAL01001009.1, on the reverse strand, counting down.
TGAGCTAGTGGGACCAGGACCCAAGTGGGTCCTGCAAGCCACATGTAAGGTTTGGACTCACCATGGACTTCTAGAGTAGCACGACGGATTCTGCTTCGTACTTTACTCCTTCTGTTTTGTGGATGAAATGACTTTGGGGGAGGGGAAACAGGAATGATACAGGAATAATGTGTGCCCTACTACCCAAGATGACTGCAGCACAGCCCCCTTCCCCATAGAGTTGTGTATTTAATTTATATTTATGAACATTTCTGAGATAATATATACTAATTTTAGTCTATACTTCTGCCTCATTCACATACATATAATCAATTCACCAACTATTTGCTTGAAGAAAATGATTCACTGAATGAGTTGGAACTGTGGCTCAAAAAAGCAGCAACCTAGCTTCTGGGAGCTCATCATTCAAAGATTAATGTTTGAGATCATATTACTGCTATGCTCTTACGGCTGCAACCCAAGTTAGTTTTGTGTCTCAAGCTACATCTATGCAATGGCGTTAGTGTCACTACTAACAAATGCATCCTGGTGGGAAATGCCAAACTCTGAAAAGCACTGCCTATTTAAAAAAAAATAAAAATAGAAGAGAGCAAAGTGTTGGTCAACTATACAGAGATGGATTTGTTTAAAATAATCAGTGTCTTCCCATGTAATGTGCAAGAAATGTACAAAAAGGCTTCAGAAAGGTTCAGGAAGGTTTAAATCCTGCTTTAGAATACTTGTGATTTTTTTTTTTTTTTTAAACAAACCATTTACCTATGGAGTTACTTTAATTTTGTACTCTATTAGGCACATCAAAGTTGTTGCAGAAGTTACAGGTTATCTTGTTTGAGATCTTAAGCTAGCTATTAAAAAATGATATTTAATGATAATTTTCTTGTAATTATCTCCAAGAATCATTCTTGTATACCCATTTCTCTCTCTCTCCAAGGGGGAATTAATATATGCTGAATATTTTTTTTTATGATTTTGTGATCTCAAAGAACTCTGGAGGTCTAGTACAACCTCCTGCTCAAAACAGGAGTTATGTCATATTCCTGAGGAGCTTGTCAAGTTGAGCTTTCCATGTTTCCAAGGCTGGAGGTTCCATAACTTCTGTGCAATCAAAACAAGATATTCAGATATTGTGGGACAAAAGGAAACTTTAGAGACATCTCAAAACCCTATCAAATAGGACTGACCAACATGGCAGATCCTTGGAGACTAATGACTGTGATATATTACTTCAGAGATGCAGAGAATGCCTGTTCATAGTCTTTCAGTAGAGGAGAAAACCTCTTCCTGCTAAGATGATTTTCTGACACTTAAGAGATTTTAATTTTTGTTCCTGTTTCCCCTAAGAAGCTAGAAGAAAAGTTTGCATTTGTACATTCAAGAGAATCACGAAGGTGATTCTGGCAGGAATTGAAAGCGTAAGGAGCCTGACAAAGATAAATAGTCAAACTTTGAATGATGTTGCATTAACCTAAACTGTTCTCTAGTGCAATGGCTAAGCTTCCTCTGTGCTTCACTTGGGACAAAACCAAATTGTATCAAGTTGTGACTAGTTTTAGGAGGAAGCTACAATGCGTATATAATAACAATTTGCAAACAGTCTGGTTTTATCAGCTTCATGCATCTTTGATGCATATGTGTTCTCATGAACATATCTGCTTGTAAGTATAAATTGCATTAATTGAGGTTGCTGCATTCATGGGTCCAAATTCTGCCTCCAGTTTCCTTAGACGCAAACTGTAATAAATTCAGCCTGAGTCAGCAGCTATTGTTATGCTGTGCTATTTTTATTTTTATTTTTTAAAGGCACTCTTTGCCAAGCTTAGAATACATTTCATGGTAAATTTGTTTGAAGCAAGATGAGCTCCATTCTCTGCTCTTCCTATTACAGAACTACCATTGTTTTTTCTTTTTCAAAGTTTTTTTAGTCCATCTTTGCTGGATGTGCTTTATAAGAGTAGTGAAAGAAAGAGCCTAGTAAACTACGTTCATAAAGTGTTCTACCATCTCTGAAACGATGGTGTCCCTAATTTTCTTCTAGTAATAAGCTTACATAAAACAGTTACAGTAACAAGTGTTTGTCCATGCTTTGAGTCCCCTTTCTGGTTCTTACAAATCCTCCTGTTATTTTGGAGGACTATTATTATACCATTTTCTTGACAATAGAAATTGTTGCCTTATGATAACAATGATCTGGATAACTTTGATAAGCGTTTTCCTTTTGCTTGCTGCACATTCCATCAAAATTGAAGTAAACACTATACCCTGCTTTAATCTTGTGCTGGAGTCCACTGCACTTCATTAGAATCAAGGTACAGTTCTTCTGTTTTTCATAGAGATGATATGACCGAGGAAACAAGTTTTCTTTTATCTTAACAATACTTGTGAGAGATGACCTTTTGCTCAAAAAATTTCCACTTAAAAGAGCAGTCATGCTTGAGGTTTGTTCCTGCCTCTTGCAGACTCGCAGGCAGGAAGCAGAGAGGGTTAGAGAGACTTTAACCACCTTCCTGCCCTTCTTTGCCAGCACAAGGGCAGCAGAGGTTGCTGCAGTGGAGGCATCTCAGCTTTACCATTAACACACCCTTGGATCCCCATCCTGAGCCTCTTCTCACCCGCGGCTGCTGCCTGAAGGTGCCACTCAACACATCAGGAGCTGTCAGTTTAGACTAATTATCACTGCCAGCTGATTGTGAAAATCACTAGTCTTTAAAACAAGCCAGGAGCATGGTGCTGACTTGAGTCCTATTGCTTTTACTGGGCTGAAGAGGTTAAGGCATCTCCCTGCTGTAAAGATGGGCAACTACGCCAGCAGTCATGGTTAAAACCAGACAGTTGGCCCTCAAAAGCCCATTGCTCACTCTCTGAACCAGGGGGAATTCTCTTTAAAAAGTTTCTACACCTATTTATCCAGAAAAAAAAAATCACCAGAATCGCCTTCCCTTCTGCTTGCCAGGTGGTATATTGCAGGATGGGAGCAGGTAAACTGTGTTGGGATCTTGATAAGCCCTGGGTAGTTTTAACTTTTATCTTACATACTCCACCCAGATATTTATCTTTTCTTTCATATGGCAGAGTATGGTTGCAGGCTCAGCAGTAAAAGGTGTTATTCTGCTTCGCTTAACAGCTAAGTAGTTTGCTATTGCCATTATCAGTACATAAATACCGCTCAGAAAAAGAACACTTCTTTGTGTTTGTATGGCAACAGAATTGCAACAGCTTTTTTTTTTTTTTAAATATATCTGCTTTTAAAGATAATTCACAGAGCAGTCAATACTCCGAGTTCCTTTCCTCCGTCATTTACCTGTATGCTTTTATCAGATATAAATGAAGTGTCATGTTTCTCTGCCCTGATCAGATATCTACAAGTTCTTGAAACCATGTTTCCAACACAGATGTGAAATTACTATCTGTAATTTTCTCTTTATATTCCTTAGCATTTGCTAAAAAATGCTTATGAGACGAATATTTGAGTAACACAAAAATTCTCTTGCGGACTGATCAGGAAATGGGGGCAAATACACTTGAAGTGGTTTCCATCTGCAGAGTTGAATAAGGATTTTTTTTTTTGACATACATATTCATCTCTAGTCAGAGCTGCAGCATTAACTGCAACATGTTGACAGGCACTTCATTAGCTATACTTTGAAGTCAAAGCTCATCAGAAGACAGATATAGGAGAGACTGCCTGGAAGGAGAGAAGTTGGTTCTGAATTCTGGATCTATTAAGTGCTGTTGCTATTTGTGAGTTCAAAAGAACTATGTGATTGAATTATACACCTATTTGGAACAGCTGTTATCTTCAATTCTCTGCCCAAGACAAAGAGCAGTACATTAAGGATGCCAGAAAAAAAAAAAAATCACTGCAGGAATAAAGAGACAGAATCCTCAAACCAAACAGTTTGAGGTTAATGTGTACTCTAAGGACTTGTATACATCTATGCTCATCTCCACCCCCTTGCCCAAGCTGACTGGGTCACCCAGGTCTCTCAAAGGAAATACAGTATTATTCTCCATCAAGAACATCCAGTAAAGTAACATCGGCCTTTTACAGGTAAGGATTCAATGCTCAAGCAAGCTTTTTTTTTTTTTTTAAATCCTAAGGACCAAATTCAATTCTCTATTGCAGAAATTACATCAGAAAACTTGCAGAAACATTTGGTCTCAGGGCAATTCCAGAAATGAAAAGTTCATGCTAAGCATAAATAGGCTCATTCTACAAAGCTCAATGTCAGATTTCATGTGCTAATATAGTTCAGTGTATTTGGTACAATGACATAAGTAACCCTTAGTATTCTTGGTAGCAACCAAAACCAGCACTGGGTTGTAGTGTTTTCTCCGCAATTCTTTCCATTCACTGACGTAAACAGCTTTATTTTAAACAATGATGTAGGTAAAATTAAACCCAGCATTAAGAACAGAAAAGGGAAAGACGGAATTCTGGTAAAGAGTCTGTACCCTTGAGGAGCTTGAGATCCCAGAACTTCAGTGCAAATTGTTGTAAAAAGTTGTCTAGACCTGGTTTAACTTAGCTATACTAAGAAATATTAGCTATAATACGAAATATGAACTTCAGACTGGATTACTCAGTTTTACACTGAAACCGCATACAAGCGTTTGCCAGAAGGACTTTCTTATTTTGTCCTGATGTTCAGCACACATCCTGCTTCCCTTCTCTATTTTCAAATAAGCCAGACTATTCAGATGGAGGAGGAGATTTCCGTAGCAATAGTAACTACATAAAAAAAAAAAAACCACACACTACTCCTCCTTTACAGGTTTCCTGTCATTCTAGATACCTAATTCACCAAGTTCCACAGGAAATGAAGTCCCAAATAAACATTTCAAGCTTAGATCATTTTCAGTCTTGTTTACTCTGTAAATACCTAAACAACTTTTTTTTTTTTTTTTAATGCAAGTATCATACCCAAACCATCTCTGGTATCTCTGCCTAGTAAGGAAATACGGCTAAAGAAGCTGCAGGACTAACCACTCAGTCAGCATCTGTGTGTTTGGAAGCGTTTCATTTCCAGGATTTGAACTTAAACAGAAGTCCAGGAAAGCAGTTATTCAACATACAACGTTTCAGTGAAGTTTAATGCAGCTCTTCTCTTAGAAGAGAAGAGGAAAGAAGCATCCTTCAGCCTATAAAGCACTAAGGATCATGGAAACATTAACCATGTTTTCAAAGTTAGTCTTAACTTTAGATAAAATTGTTGTTTAACATGAGGAAAAGCTTCTTTCTAAACAATTGACCTTAATCTCCAAACTTAAAGACTGATCCACTCTATGATTTTTTTCCCTATTAAGTATAGACCCACCAGATTCCAGGTTTTCAGATATCGAGAACTAAAACATGTCTCAAAAAATGAACTATATTTCTACCTCTATCTCTCTATTAATGACATAACTTGGAAAATAATATAGTCTTTATGGGATTTTTAACAAGCATGTTGAATTGACAGACTAGTATTTCTTCAATATTTTTTTCAAAAACACTACAAACATGTTTTAAAGACTATGGTTTTACAAGATTTTTCCAAAGGAGTCTAATTACCATTATTAGCCATGTGACTGCCCAGAACTCATATAAGCATTTATAGCTGTATACGTTATATGCATATATATTATATAATAATGTATATATTATGTCCCCATGCACTTAGCCTGCAAGGTTTGGCTGCTTTACTGTAACTATATGCTTCACAGTAACTCTAGATGCTGTGTGAAGGAGCTGTGGGATGGATCAGCTTTGAAATTCAGACATACCTTTTTCCAAAAGAGTTTGCTCAGTGGCATAGAAGTGGATGATGCTTTCTCCTTCATCACCTCTTTGGGGGCTTCAGTGACTGCTGCCTGCTGCTGGGATGCAGGCTCAGGGGCTTTTGCATTCTGCTTAGCTGTCTGCAGCTCTTGGGAGGAAGGGACATTTTTGTCTGATTTTACAGAGCTAACAGTCTGCTGTTCGGTGCTCTAGAAATAAACGAACATAGGCTACTGGAAACATGAATAAAATAATCTCAGCATGTTCAAACATCACCTGGCATAAGAGGTAACTGCACAACAGGCTGCCACTGTACCAGACACGCAAAGCTGTATGGTGTAGTTTATGAGCTGCTTTGCCCTGCCTTGAAGTTATGTCTTGAACAGATTGAGCAGAGGAAGCAAACTACATAGCAACCCACCTTTCATAATAGAGAAGATTAATTGATAAAGAAATTAAAACACTGTCTTTGAAACTGAAAATGACAATGAGAATAATTATCCTTTGAGTGCATTATTCATACAGAAAACTTGAATCATCCTACTCACTTTGGTATTAGTCGTCTGTTGGGTCTCCTTCACAGCCTGAAGGGAAACAAAACAAAGACAAGTCTGACAGTGTCAGCGCTCAGTTACACAGTTCAGGAATTGCCTGTCACAATTTTTTTTTTTTTTAATTATTTTTAGTGAATGTTTGTGGAAGTCCTGGCTCCTGCAGCCATGGAAACTGATCCCTGACAGAGGCAAGGCTCCTGAAGGGACTGCCAGCCCCTGTCCTACCTGCAGCAACACTGCAGCCTTGCATTGAATCATTTCATGCTCATTCTACTATGCTTGCAGTTCTCAGCTTGTTCTTTAAAAATAAATGTATGTTTACATATTCATTTCCAGTTTCTTCAGATAAGACATGACACAGGTTTTCAGACATTAGCAGAGATTTTTCTGAGCTGGCTCTGTTAGTGCAACTTTCAGTGTGCACACACAAGCCAGAGCCAGGTCTTTTCCACCAAGGGAATTGCATGCCTGTCATGGCCGTGCTAATGCCAGCCTTTAAAGCAGTAGGCTCTGCTCTGAGCTACAAAATGCAGACAGATGGCGGCCTGGAAATGTAGGGCACAGAACAGCAGTAGCTTTGTAAGTTAGAAGCAGGAGTTGCAGCTCTGCAAAGGGAAGCTCTGCAGGTGTTGTAGGGTTGTTCAGTCCACCCACTTACACTTTCGTGAGTTAGGTGGGATTTACTTTTTCTGTAAAAATTAATTCACTCTCATGGGTCTCTTTCATCCAAATGCATGAAGCTAGGAGTAATTCAGTTTGTTAAAGTCATTTTTGGCCAGTAATATGTATGAGTATCTATTAACACACATCTGCTTAGCTTATATTGATGTATCTGTGCAATTAAAAAAAAAGTTTTGTATGAAGGAGGAGCAGCAAGCCACAAGCTTACGTAAATGTCAGCCCAGCACCCTGGGCTTTGGCAATCTGCTACAGTCTGCAGACTCCTTAAAAGAATAGGTGAGAATTATTTTGCAGGAGCCAAGAACTTCTTTGTGGTTAGCTTTAATGAACAAGATCCAGAGCAATAGGTAAAAAGTAATGTAAATGCCACAAGCTGGCTTCAAGTGCTAATGCTGAAACTAAGCGATTAACCCTCTCCTTCCCAGTAAAATTCCACAAGTCAGTACAGTTATACTTAAACTGGCATGCAATGCAAGGCAAATATATGCGGATGGGAATAAAAATATGGGCATGGACCTAGCTGTGAAATCCCATCCAAATTCAGTCTGAAGTTGAATGGCCAACTCCTATTGCATCAGCTTTGTTAGGAATTTATATTAGGATGCACACATTATTTGAAAACAACATTTACAAATTGCTTTAAAACTAGCATTTATGCAAACCCAGAATACTGAGAAGCAACGTTTCTGTTAACCTAGTAGTCAATCTTTTCTTAACTAAGACAGGTAAACGCAGTTTGGAAGACTTGCAGAGACAGAACTTTCGGAGGAACCAGTGAAGTGCCCCAAATTAAACATGAATGACTGTATTTAAATAAAATGATAATTTCAAATAAATCACTTCATTACCTATACATCTAGTTAACACACAAGGCATTTCAAAGATATAAGTAGAACTTTTTTAAACTAGAGGTGGTAATTTCAGGGCTTGCCTGTCACATCAGTGCTCTGATTTGAATTTTCGCTTCCAATTAGCCTTACAAGCCAACTTAGCACCATTTTAATCCCTCTTGTTTATTCTTAATATGTCACAAATTATATCCCATTTGCTTCTGTATTTTGTATATGGAGAGAAATCTGTGTAAATAAAATAGTGAGGTTTTATAAGACAAGTTTTATTACTGTAAAATATTAGTGTTATTGCTTTTCTTCAAGTTAATGGCTTTCATTCCAGACCCAGATATTAAAAAAAAATTCTATCAAAGCCTAAAGAAAAAACAAGTAATCTCTCCCAATAGCTCTTCTCAAGACTTAAATATTTTAAGAGAGGCGTAGCATCTTAAAAAAAGTTAACTGGTTATGTTTTTACATAACAGGAAGCCCTAATTAATGATAATTAATGATCAAAATTCATATTTTAAATTATGAAATACCAAAACGATCAATGTAGCAGATATTATACACCTTAACTGTTTAAGCGGTTGGCAAGAATTGTAGTCTTAATTATTGGGAAGATTATTCCTTCAGCGATAAGCAGATGATGTTTTTAATCTCAAAAGTAAGCAGACAGTGGAAAGAACACTGTTGTTTTGAAAGCGTTAAAGAACTCCCTTTGCCTTGTGCTCAGATACAACCCTTGATTATAAAGCCCCCTACCCACCAAAAATTCCCTGTGGGTGTTTTGAATAAGCATTAGATTTTAATTACTTTCCTCCCCCAGTGAAAGCATCTCTGCTTCTGCATTCTTTGGGTATATATTCTCAATTCTCTGCTTCCCTGCCATAGAATATCAAGGCACATTATCATCTTCAGAAAAAGCAGAAATGCCCATATACAGGCCTTGAGATCGAAGCTGGTGAAATGTTTTCAGCAATTTTTTTTTTAAAATAAAAGCTAAAACAACTATTTGCATGAAAAGTATGCTTTTCCAACAATTTTAATTTATCCTTGGAGACCAAGCTTTTTCCATCTAAACTAAACTTAAGAATTGATTGAATTCTACATTCTGAGTGAGAGGTAACCATTTTTGAAGGAAATTTCTTATTCTTTCTGTGTCATATCAGTTTGATATCCCAGTTCATCAAATCACCAATTTTAACCACATGACTGTGCATATTAAGTCAGTATGCAACAAAGCCTTAGTTTTAGTTGGGTTGAGCTCTTAAACCTTTCCTACAATCAAAGTAGATGTACATATCTGCATAATTCATTGTTTGTCAGTACCTTTTATTTTTATTTTAAGTGGCCAATGAAGCTTAGCAAGTGTTAGTAAGCATAATCTGGTCAGCACATAGCATGGCAGGTTAAAGGAATTGTTTCAGAATCCTGAATTCACAGATGGTATAACAATAAGTGAAACATTGCACATTAAGAGTGTTTCTACAGTGTGTGGCACAGAAATGCTCACATCGTTGGTTTTCAGAGCACTGCACAGCTGGCCAGACTGAGTTCAGTTACCAATTAAATTTCATTCTGTGACAGGAACCATCTGTTACTGCTCAGGGTTCTGTTCTTCCTAGTGTTTCATACAGACCTTATGCCTAAAGAGTTTGCTAAATGTACTGTGTCCTAGCTTGGGACTCTCTTTCTTTTTCTTGGCTCCTTTAGTCTGCGATTCTGCTGCCATCTTCGGAACAGGTTGCCCACCATGGCCTTTTTCTGCTTTTGATCCCTTTTGTACAACATCATTTGAAGTTCAGTACTTGTTACAGAACCAGCATAATTTGTTTCACAAAAAAGATTCAAACTCATGTGTTATTCAAAACAAACATTTTCTTTTTGCTCTGGACAAAGTCATGTTCCACCCCCCCTCCCCCCCAAATAATTACTCAGTGCAAGTAGACTTTCATAAGTGGTGAATGAAATATAAAAGCTATGGCAATCCACCCAGTTCAAAAATCAAATCAACTCAATTCACCCAAATATTCATTAAATTTAGACTCCTGTATTATTTTAAATTCGTAAGTAACCAACTGAATTTGAGGCTATTTATAAGTTTAAAATAGGCAGATATATAAATTTTTGAAAATACTGTTTCCAACTTTTTTGCAGTTTTATAAGGACTTTAAAATGTTTTACATAATGCAGTATTTATGAAGAATGCAGTATGAATATTCATGATAAGGTACACAAAAAGTGACAAGCTTGCACTAATATTCATATAACCAGCCAGAAATAAAGGTATCAAAAATATTAATGATACACTGATATTAAAAGTGTTGAGAATCAGAAAGCACTGTTTCCCTTTCACTCCATTCTAAGTGTCTGCAAAAAGCACCTATTTTGGGAGTCATTGCCAATTGAAATTAGAGACAGGATCTCTATAAGTCTAGGCACTTCATTGAAAAATCTATTACAAAGGGCTACAAGTCAAAGAAAAACATTGATATTGGTGTCTAGATGGGGAAAAAAAAGTAATAATCAGGCTACTTTAAAATAGTGGTAGCAGCCAACCTGCAGCTCAATGCAGAGTAACTACCCTGCATAGGGTAGAGGTGAGTCTCTTTAATTACATGACTTCTCCACAAGTCTTGGAAAAAAAGTAACATTTTACAAGGTGTTCTATTTAACTTTTCACAGCATTAGAAAGAAATAGTTTTGAAAAACTCAAGAACCTCCTCAAAACGTCACTGTTCAAGGCTTTTTTCCCCTCCCCCCAAAAATCTCCAATACAACCCTCTGGATTTATCAGTGCAGGAAAAAAGATTCAGTTTTATCATTATGAATGATGGCTTTTTTCCGCATCATTTTCTTTTTTTTTTTTTTAAATAATAGAAAGGAAAAAGGAGGGGGACAAAAAAAATCACAAGTATCCAAGGTTGTTTAACTGAGCTTCAACATACAAACAAGTTAACTCAGGAGACTGCACTATGGTAACAGCCCTATATGTATGCCCACAATATATGACTAATCACAAATATAGGGTAGCATTCTTCCCTCTTCAATGTTTCAGTGTCAAGTTTTAAAGCAGTAAGATGCATTTGCGATTACCTAGCATGAAGGAGGATATAATCTTCTTTTAGTTGTTACTTGCTAGTAATCCTGGACTTCGTTCTGATATCCTGTAACATTTTCCTCAAGTAATTTAATTCCTGATTTAACTAAGATTCAGGCCAATATATAATTTAAAAATCATGTTCATCATATTTCAATTTAAAATGACTAAGTTCACCCTCCATAGAGCCTTGACACAAGTTAACAAAAAATTCCAGGAACTACAGAAACAACAAGCGGCCCAGACTCCGAAGAAACAAATCAGTTTATAGTACCTATAGTGCAAAGCATCAAGCACTGTGGTTGACCACAACTAACAAGATAGGAGGAAAGGTCCAAAATACGGAATGTAACACTTCTGAGCACGTCAAGTTGGGATCTTGTTTTCAACACTGTTTCATTCAGTGCAGTAACATGCTTCTTACAGGTGCCATGTACTATGAAGAGGCTGTGGCCAGGTGCATCAAAATTGGCCATTTTTTCCCTGTTGTACTCTGTAGTGCAGCATTCCCATATATGCAGTGTCATAATTGTCTGAAGCTATTACAGAAGGCTCAGATAGGTGGTCTGGAGCAGACCTGATCCAAATGAATGCCATGTTAGTTAGTACAAACTTGCAAAGGATCAATTAATCACACGAAGTATGACTCAGCTCAGTATTATTTATTATGTAGGCTAAACTCTTGTGTTTACATGGATGAAGTGACAATCATTAAGGGTGTGCCCATACTGCTGAAAGCACACTTGTCTTTAACCAGCTGATTAAAGCCAGAGGCATCACTGATGACAGCATATTGCTACATAGCCAGTATTCAGCATCAAGCTGAACCTGGTGATGGTGCACACCTCTGCATTTCACCAGGAGGGAGTGTGCTGCTGTGCTGTTTCTCAGAATTACGAGAAAACTTGTCTTAGCCATGGGAGAACACAGCTGAGGCACTAGGAATGTACCAGCCCTTGGTACATTAAAACCCAGCTCCTCCCTGCAAAGTGGGTGCATAAGCAGCCAAAATGAAGGCGTGACCAGGACTCAAATACATAGTGGTCCCTGTGCCAACCTAACTATGCAAAAACCCTCTGGCATTTGGGAAAGGCTCAGCCTGGATGAGGCAGAAAGCCACACTTGAAAATGCATCTGTCAAAGACAGAATTTGTTTTTCAGTAGGAAAAGTGGCCACTATTTCATTATACATATAAGCCATAAAATTTTCACATTTCCTATCTGTTGACATGTTAACCATTTTAATAAACTTTTCTTGAGTATAGTGAAAATGTCATTCTTTGTGTTAGGAAAACACTAGTGAAGATAAAGAAATTCTTTGTAAAAAGCAACTCCCATTAACCTCTATATAAAAAGTTTGCTTATCCTGCTAGTCATCTGGATTTGTTGACCCTCACAGGCGTGACAGCAAACCAAACCCAAACAGCATATTTGTTTCCAAATTATGGTACACCTGCACCAGTTACCTGTTATAGAAGCACATGATAAATTATGCAAACTGTACTGAACAACTGGATTTTTCAGAAGGTGGTGAAAGAGCTACAAGTCTCTCTGAAACAGTGCAATTTACTAACTACCTTTTCTGAATATCTTAAATGTCAGCCCTGATTAACAGCTTCCAGAATTGAGCTAAAGTCAGGGAATTATTTATTTATATATATAATATACAAATAAAAAATTCACCATTGTAGTACCACACTATGTAAAGATTGAATAGGACGAAGGATAATAATGGGATAGAAAGCAAATGTTGATGTCAATAGTGATTTTTGTTACCCAACAGATGCATAGAAAGAACTTTTTCTTTTTTAGGGATTTATTCTTTGTGTTTAGATTTTCATCACAGGCATTGCAAAAAAAAAACCAACATTTTAGTTCTAGTCATAACAGCCTGTAAGTAGTATTTAATCTGGGAGTTCCCAGTTATTGAGACAGTCAGTGATATGCCTGTAGGCCACTGAAACACTAAAAGAGAAGGCAGCTTAATACAGATTGTCTCACACTTCTGCTTCTGTTGAAGCAATTACAAGCCCTGGCACTAACTTAACAATGGGAAAGAATGGGGAAGGAGAAGTCTTTAAACACCTACATTTTTCTACTTTAAACTATTATGTTTTCAGCTTCATTTTTTTTTTTTTCTTTACAATCCCTGCCACCGTCCTCCCCCCAGGTTTTTACAAGCTTGGTAAATACATTAACTCAATTTGAGATTTTCTATATCTAATAACAAATAAAAGCTATAATAATGAAGTCTTTCTGAACTCACACAAAGGATCCTTACTGCTCATAGATGCTAAAAACAAGTCTCCTCCTGGCAGTGGAATCCAAGAATAAATGGCTTGTTGAAAGGAACACAGGAGGCCATGTCTGCCTGTTACACAGAGGAGTGATGCTTAGGTTGGATTGTGCATCTGTTTAACCAATATGTTCCCCCATGGTGGGGGAGCACAGTGCAGTCAACTTGACACATTGCATTGTAACAGCTTGAGTGTTCAGTTCATCCCACTTTAAAGTCTGAGTTTGGGAAGCAAACTGATCCTCCTCTCTGCTCCTAAATGGAAGAATCTTGAACTGCCATGGGAAGGACAGCTCTCCTTCTGCAAGTCCCAGTCCTGCCCAGAACAGCTCCCTCATCCTTCCTGAGGTCTCCACTGTTAGGAACAGGCCACTAGCTCTTACTGGTCCATATAGGTGTGCTTCAGCCAGAAGAGTCGCAGAGAGGAAGCATTGGCATTTCCCGTTTTGGCTTCCTACTGCTTTTTATTGATTTCAATGGGAAGTTGATCCTCCCCATCTTCCCATATCCTGAGATGGGCGGCCAGGGGTAGCTGTGGGTGCCCCCTGCCCACAGCCCTGCCCAGCTAACCACAGCTTCTGTGGGCCTCACGTGTCCTTCCTGCAGTGCTGCAGTTGTGCAAAGAGGTAACAGAGATGTGCATATGCATTACAGGATGCGAAGAACCAACTGTTCTGTCGAGCTCTAAGAAAATGGAGTTTTTCTGGACTCAGGAGGATTTCACTGCGAGAACCCACACTTTATTAATATTAATATCAAGGGCAAGTCGGAGAAACAACCAAAAATGTTACCAGGTCATGAAAGTTACAGAAAATATTACACATCTGATCTTGACTGCAGTGTATGATATGAGAAATTGCACTCTGTTCATATTCATCTTCCCTTCAAATTTATTCAGATGAAAAAACATTTTGAATTATGACTGCAAATGATATCATCAGTGGGGGAAGAGGCAATGCAATAAGGAAGAAATACCTGTGTTAAAAACCATACACTGACCAGTGAGAGAACAAGAAATCTGCCTACCTTGTCTTCAGGTTCACTTTTGGTTTCAGCTTTGCTTGGGGAGACCTTAAATATATTTGAGAAAAAAAGACAGTCATACCCAACTCAATCTTTCAAAAGATTTGAAAGTTCATCTGTCTGAAACTAGCAGGTTCCCCGCCCCCTCCCCAGCACAGAAGGGGAGGTACAAACATCATTTTTTCCACATATGGGAAAGTTTCTAAAACAAATGTTGAAGAGTAATTTAAAGGCAGTCACAAAGATGGAAAATATATGGAACAAAAATGTTACTGAAGCTTATACACAAAAAAAATCCATAAAAATAAACTTTCAGAGATTTTGCAAATCAAAGTTTCAACATGCAGGAAAATATTTAAGACAGCTAAATACCTCCAGGTCTACAAGTACCTGTGCAACAGAGGAAGTTCTCAGAGTAGGTCAACATCATTTGATCACAACTGCACTGCACCTATATCTCTCTAATCTCATACCATTCCCTAAGACATCTGTTTGGCTTCGTTATTCCTCAGTGCCCGTGACAGTGAGCACATTACATTTAGCTAAGCACATACACATGGGATTTTTTTTTTTTTTAACAAGCACTGAGTTTGAACCGTAGCCTCAGGATGCAGAGGAAAGGCAATGGCTTACCAGTGTTTTAAGGAAACTCATGACGGAGTGGTTGTCCACTGCAGCAGCTGGCTGGGGGATGTCTTGTTTTACCTCTGTCTTTTCAGGTTGCTCAGCAGTGAGACCGTTGACACCTGCTGGGTCCTGTCGTAGGTC
Source organism: Chauna torquata (assembly GCA_013399475.1). Lineage (NCBI taxonomy): Eukaryota > Metazoa > Chordata > Aves > Anseriformes > Anhimidae > Chauna > Chauna torquata. The sequence continues at coordinate 1,567,193 of VXAL01001009.1, read as the reverse complement.
TCTTTGGTTGCAGTCATCTATCTCCTAAAAAAAAAAAAGAAGAAAAAAATGAGGCAGGGTTTCCTCAGTCCCAGCTTGCTTAATTTCCAGTGGAATGCAACAGTAACATTTGTGACTTGCATTATGTTGCTCAGAGTCACAACCTTAATTCCAACCATATTTCTCCAGCCTACGTATTCAGAACAATTGAGCATTTATACATCTTTCCCCTCTTTTCTAATATATTCAGCATTTGCTGTTGATTGGAGGAACATTGTTCTGAGCTACCAAGTATAACAAACACAAGTAAAGTTACACACAGCATCCCAAACAACACAGCTTTTCTCTTTTCAAGGCTGAACTCGTGAACAGGAACAAACACTGGGATTTTTAGCCTTTGATGGCTCAGTGTTTGATTGTACCATATAAAGATTGCTTCCGATACCCTATTATTCTGCAACTCCAGAAACAATGTATTTAGTAAATACAAACACAGTCTAGATTAAAAAGAAAAAAGCAACAACCCAAAGTATTTCTTCTCAGCCAGATAGAGCTGTATTCCTTTCTTCCTAGAATTACATTTTCCAGAGACCAAAAATAGTTTTCCAGTGCTCAAGCACTCAAAAATATGTATTATTCTTTAAAATTACTTGGTTTCTATTGAGACACCTAGACACTTATTTTTTTTTTAAGAACAACTTTTAGACCAATTTTGGAGAGCTTGGCATCCCTTTACGCTGAGCTTTTCTGCCATTCTGGACATTTTTGCCTTCAGCCTGCACAGGTAAAGCCAACAAAAACTTTTTGCAGGAGAGAGCAGTTTGAGACAAGTCCTCATGTCCTATTCAACATTTCCCTTTAAAGAGAACTACATCTAGTTATAAATATTTAAGTCTTATCAATGATACCCTACCCTTTTGTTTATCTGTCTACATCATAAATGCAGGACTGGGTCTGTCAGTTGTTAGAGAAGTAAATTGTGGTGACCTTGGCTTTCATAGGAAAGTTGAGACATTACTGTAAGGACCATCATAGCAGTGCTCTATTTCTCCAGAGCTTATCACCCCTAACTAGCCACCAGTACACAGCTGCTCAGTTAGGAAGTAGTGACCAGAGGAGCAGTTGTTAGAACACTAGATACCTGCATGACTCTGGGGAAAAAAGAGTTAGGACAAGAAATAAAACAGATGACCCTGTCCAGATGTCTCCAGTACAGACCATTGTTGAAACACTGCCTGTAGTTTTAAGCGATACCAAGGCTTTTTTATTTTCCTAATCTGTCAAATAGACATACTTGTTCAGTGCCATTTTAACTAGGAAAATTTATATTAAATTGTACTTGAGAACCTTTCCCTGTACCAAGGGATTTAAAAGCAATATTTGTATAGAATTTTTAAAGGACCTACATTTCTGTAGGTCACTGAAAGGAGGAGAATAAGCATGTATAAATGAGTTAAGACTTCAGAGGGCTAGTTTGGCATCAGAAAAGATGTGCACAGAGTGACCAGTCTCAATGCAGCTTTTTAAGGAGTTAAACATACAGTTTGACTTGCAAGAACAGAATTCTGTTTAATTCTCCACCCACTATTTTCCAAATTTACCCATGAAGAAACACAGCACAGTAGTTCAGAAGGTTTCAACAGGCTATTTAGGAGTTGCTTGCAAGGTCCTAACACACCACTTTGTCCAGCTGCCAGTTACAGGCCTGAGGAGTTCCAAGAACAATATGTCCCATGAAAAACACATGCAGCCACTCCAGCTCCGGCAGCCCTTCCTCCAGGGATGCCATCTAAAGAGCTTTGGCTATACAGAAAATGCTGGCTCTATTTCAGATATGCATTGCTAAACAAAATTTCATTAGCAAAGTACTTGACGCTATCAAAGAAAAATAAACTTATTTTTACGCATGCACAAACCCAAGCTCTCCCTGCTGGGCTTCAAGTTGTTTAGGAGGAAGGGCTCTTTTTACTAAACACTATAGCAAACAGCTATTACCAGCAGCAGATACTACCTGGCACTGTTGCAGAGGTGACAGTCACTAGTAGCAGCACATCTCCCTGCTATTGCCACACTGTCCATCAGATATGAAAGCTATTGAAGACTATGCAGAGCTTGAGGCACTAAGCCAGCCAAAAATCCCTGCACTCCGACTTGCAGAGCACAAACAGGCCATGTAGTGACCCATGGCATGAGAAGCCCCTATGCCAGTACTCCCAATACAAGTCTGCTGCTTGCTACCCAGATATAACTCGGATCTGGACTTTGACAGATACTGTGATCCATCTTGTGCTTTAATGGGAATACTGGTGTAGAAAGGAATACAGACTCAGGCCTTCAGCATATAAATCAAGGAGAGATAGTGTAGAGTCCTACAATACCACATTTTCAGAGTCATAGTCAGATAACTACAAAAATCTCTGCAGCAGCTCATTGTGTAATATACTGTGCAAAGCCCCAAGGGAACATAATAATGAAAGAAAACTAGAAATAACAGAAGAAAGTCAGCATTGGAAGTTAACATGTCCTGTGTAAATGCTCAATTCATTTCTTTGGGGAGCCAAATTTGGGGGTAATGAGCACCTTAAAAACTTATACTGTAGTTTTAGTTCAGTCATTAGAAAAACATATCAAAAGAATGTATTCCTGCCAGAACTTTTGTTTGTATGAATCATGGCTCAGTGAAACATTTCAGGCATATAATTTATCTTTTCTTTGGCTTACATAGTAAATGCTTCATGAATTCATGAATTCTGTCCTTGTTTTAATTATGCTGTCTTCTGAATGTAGTTTTGTAGACCACAAAAATAAAGAGTGGTTCAAACACAGAATGTTTGTGCGGCTCAAGCTACAACTGTGGAGTCTCTCTCTTACTTAAGAGCAATGCTGTTTGTTATGTGCTGGCACTCAATTCAGGGAAACTTTTCTTTTGCTTTTACAGATACTATAAGACATAATCCACCAAAAAAAAGAAGAAACTGTTGGCAGCAATATCTGGATTTTTAGTATGACTATTTAGTAACAGTTTGAAGTTACTACAGTAACAGCAACTAAATTAGGTTTGGTCATTCCTCCATCCTACATGAGAATGAACAACTTTAGAAGGAACAGAAGGCAACTGTGCTGCAAGGCAGAGCCACAGCCTTTGTTTTAGGAAAGGAGTTAAAAATCTGACAACATATCAGAAGTGTTTAGCTGCTATATTTTTCCCAGAAAAGGTCCTTATCAACTCTCCTCCTGTCCCCAACACATACTCCTTTGTATATATGAGGAATGAAAGAAAAATTATAGTCAGGAAATTTACAAATGAGGTTAAAATTTCACTCTCCCTTGTGATACAGTTCTGCCACTCATTTATACTAACTTAAACCCTGGTTTTCTGAGTTCTCAAACATTTCCAATGCTTCAGCTTTAACCATACACGTAAAAGATGTACAGGCATTTTTGTTAAACAGGAGAGTTGTCCTCAGGCAGGCCCCAGGCATCAAAAAGCTGTTGTGTGCGCTAAGATCCTGCAAATACTTATGTGTACCAAACAACCTGCAGCTGATGAGTGCCTGGGATTTCCAGATTATCCCCATTAGAAGTTCGGCATATGGATAAATGTAAGATGAAGACTAGAACAGAATTCAAAGTGAATCAGAAATTTAGATGTTAGTGACATAAAAACCTGGATCTGAATGAACAGTGCTTCTAATATTTGTCTGAACTAGCAAAAAAAGTTCAGATTTTCTTGTCCTGTCTCCATCCCTTGATGGATGCTTATTACAAACACTTGCTTGAGCTCTCCCAACAAGCATTTGCTGGTAGCAAGTAGTAATAATTCAGACTTCTGATTAAAGCTACTTCAGGTTATTTCACTAGAGAACATTTCATGCTGTAGTACTTCCACAGCATGAACCACGACCTTTCACATTCTGTAGTTCAAAATCACAGCAAAATAGGAAATTTCTAACTTTTACATTTGATTGTAAAAGTAACTATTCTTGTGAGCCACAGGCAAGAACTTATTCTTTGTGTATTAGTCAATTTCTGTGGGAGTTTACAACGCTGAAAAATGTTAGTCTAATAATTGCAAACAGAAGTGGCAGTAATGCACTGAATAGGTTATTCATTCTGAGTTATTGACCCAGTTCTCTTCATGTAGTGAATCACTTGATACTCTGCTAGGTTGAGATGACAAGATTCTCTAAAGGCACCTATACAGCTGCGACACTGGTGATGGCTGCCACTTTTGAAAGGCAGTGGTCATAAGTGTAACTGTTAAGACTTACAAACTAGTCTTCAAAAACATTGCAATTTATAAGTTTATACAAGCAACGAGATCTGCAAGTTTGAGGAGACAAAACAGAGAAGACAAAGCAGAAGAATAGAAGTTGAAGAAACGTTTGGGGATAACTTGTAATGTTGTGTTGTCAGAACAATCAGTGAGCATCCTGTGAGCTATGTTCAACACTATTCAAACCATTAGTGATTACACAGCAGTGCAGTGTTGTTTGAAAGCCCAAACTAAGCTGATAAAAACAGTTACCATTAAAATGGCATTTACACACAGATTCTGTTGGGGGGGGGTAGCGTGGAGTGGCATGAAACCAATTCCTCCCTCCTATTCCTGACATTGGACAAAATCTGAGCTAGATCACCAGGTAATATAGACTGACACCATTCCAATAATAAGAGTTATGCCACTTCTTCCCAATTCAGGGGATGGATGTTTTCAGTAGTTAGCTGAAAATTAATCCTACAGTGTATTTACTGATATCAGACTTTGCAGGAGGTATGCAAATCTCATCCTGCTGTCCCTGAAAGATAGATTTTGGTTTGGGTACACATCTGGGCTGAAGTGAATCTTTATTGTAGGTGATGAACTATACCAGTGACAGGTCTGACAACTGAGATGTTAAACTCATCTATTCTAGTAACATAGGACTACTGTGGACTTGGATTACTTCTGACCATTTTATCATGCTGATGATAGAATAAATAAGAAACAAGTAGAATAAAACTTCTCCTCTATTGCCATCTGCCATTCTGCTTTAGACAAAATGACAGTGTTTGGATTACAAAGTGGCTACTGCTGCAAGAATCAACAAATTTCCATGATGCTTAATGAGCCACACTAAACTCATATCTGAGAGAGCTTGCCAGTCAAAGAACGGAACTGAAAACAGATAAGTTATTTTATATTGCATTCTCCTCCTGTAAAATCAGTTCTAAAGACTGCATTTCCTTGACTAAAGTCATGATGGCTTAGAGTACAAAAATTGTTACTGTATATTATTCCTTATACTGGTGTGCGCGTGATGCAACAAGCACGTATTGCTCACAAAGAGTGACTATTTTATGACAGTTTCTTTAAACCATCCAGTGTCAAATTTCAAAGTCCTAAAGCACAAGAAAATTTTGCTTTCAGGTATTTTTGCCTTCATTTGTAGCTGGCTGCTGTTCACCATCCAGACTATTGGAGTATGAACACAGCTACCTTGCCTACATCTTTCACAGAAATACGGAAGGAGTGAAACCCTCGGCCAGGTGCCAGCATGGAGCCATGGAGCCAGCATCAGAGCTGTTCCTGCTCTGCCATGGGTTCTTCTCCCAGCCACCCCTCCAGGGGTTACCTCCAATAATTTTTAAGAGCAACACCAACTCACTCACTGAGCCATCGCAGCATTAGGTTGTCCTGCACTATTATTATTCCTAGGAGGTGTCATTAAGTGTGATATGGAAATTCCTATCCCAGCACTTGCCTTCCCCGGTGGGACGCCATTTGAAGTGCTCTGCGATCCGTCAGCCTCTCGCGCAGTGCTGCACCCGTCGGGAGCGTCTGGAGCCCGTGTTTCCTCCTGGGTGTCAATCTGCTCCTGGTTCCTTTCCTTCCCCTTCTCCAGTTTGAAGATCTTGTCAAAAAAGCTTACTTGTTTCGGCTTAGGCACGGCTGCAGCCTCTCCCTCTGGTGTCCCTGGTGCCGTGAGGCCGCTGTGGTGAGGCGCTGCTGCTGGCGGGGCCTGGGCCAGGATTTTATGGGTGCTGGGCTCTTGCGCAGCTGCCACAGGCCAGGCCACGCTGTCACTCGGCGCTTTGTTCACATCGGGTGCCTCCGAGCTGACATCAAGCTTCGCTGATCCAACTGATGCGTCTGATGCTGGGTCTTCAGTACGCCCTGGTACAGACCATGAAAACGCGAAGACAGAGCGGGGTTTAGCAGATGGCTGGGCCCTGCTGGCAGTGCTCCCGGCAGCCTCCCCGCCCGCAGCGGCAGCGCTCTGCTCCTTTGTCTTCGGGGAAGAAGCAGCCGCATTATCCTGTGCAACACTTGCCTTCGCATCCACTGCAAACAAGCATAAAACAGTAATTATCCCACACAGAAAAGAAATTATATGGGTTGTACAATTAATTGCAGTCACCTCGCTCCTTAATAAACTAGTTTGAAACATGGAGTCCCAAGGAGGACCACACACAGCACAGCTTGTTTAAAGACCCTGTTGTTTTCCTGTGCTAAACCAGAGCTGCAGCTCATCTATTGGACCTGTCCATCTGATTTTCCCTCCTGTCATTCCTCATTGACGCCAGCACAAACTGTGTTCTACGCAGCCCCTGCTCAGCTGTCAATGTTGGGTTGAGTGCTCAGCTCAGTAGGCATGCTAAAAGAAAAAAAAAATCAGCCCTGATGCCTTCAGCATTTAAATTGAGGCGACTAGGTGATTTCATTTCATCTGAGCATATGTTACTTTCCAATTAAAATTAAAGAAATTATATGCAAAAGTATCAATAAAACTTGAAATAGTTGTATATTAATAGATTATACTTTCCTCTGTCAGAGCTAGACAGGAATAAAGACTAGAAACAGAGACGACTGATTTTGTTTCCTGGCTTGCCAAATTCTCCAAGGCCTGTGCAGTCACAACATATTTCACTCATTTTTCCAACACTGTTGCCTTGCTGCCTACTCTCTATAGTACAGTTTCTACTTACACTTTACCTCTACTGTCTGTAGGTTAGTTTAAGCCTGATTTGAATAGTTATAAATCACATCTGAGCCACGCTTTTTATCCTTTTGTTTTTGACACTTTTCACCCACAAGCAATATGGCTCTATCACATTTCTCTCCCCTACCAAAAAATTCCCACAAATAATTCCACCTTGTGTACACACACAGTCATTACAATTTAGATACAAAAAAAAGTCTTTCATCTTAGAAGTATATTTTATGATTTATATCACAATGGCACTTTGGTAATACAGCAGAGGTGAAAATCCCTAATACTGTACATGCAGACAGGAAGAGAAGGCTCTTACTTTAAAGATGACAAAAGAAACAAGAGACAAAAATCTCATATCTCTTTTGCAGATGGGAGATTGAATCAGATAGCTTATGTGGTGTGAAACCCCAGAAAACAAGTAGTCTTGTAAAGAGACAAACCTTACCTCCTGAGCTTTTCTTCTCTGCTTTGACTGGAATGTATATCTATTTTCCCTGTCAATCACCACCACAAATTTCAAGCATAAATTTAGGTCTATTTAATTATAGCTGATCAAAACTGTCAATCTCAAACTGACTTGCTAAATTTCAATTTAAGAAATTGTTGGTTTCAATGTAAAGTTGAAATTATTTCAAATAATTGTAGTCATCTTTAGTCAATATTATGCCCTTTGCATTTTACTGTAACAGAAATGAAACCCTAGTTGCCAATAAAACTTGCTTAAAATGCCTGTCTTTCATAGTACAGACTTTCCACATTGTTTCATTTTTAAAGTTGCTTTTCAAGATAAGGAAAAAACTGAACAGATTAGATATTAGCTTTTCACAGCAGAATTACACTAATGTTCTAATCTCCCCTCCCAAGGATTTTGCATAACAGACAGCAGCAGCAAGCAGAGTACCACATACACCTTTATCCATTTCATGCTATCCTCTTGTGGGCATGCTCAGGGATCTTGGCCATATCTCTGTGTAAAGGTCTGAACAAGAACAGAACCCACATCCACAAACTCCGTACAGTTCTCAGCAATGAGAACCCAGGGACTAGGGGTCCCTGCTGGACTCCTCAGTCAAAGCCCAGGGTTTGTCCTGTCTAGCAGGAGGTGGGTGCTTCCATAAAACCCAGAGATGAGGTGTGCAAGAGTGCTGGCATGCCAGCATTTATATCAAGTGAATTTACTGAAATACTCTCCAACAGTGGAGGCAACAGCTGACAAAGCAAGGACTACTGCTGCAAGATTCACAACTGAGGCCAGCACTTCACCAGCCACCAGGTGGTCTAGCTCTCAACTTCTCTGCTTCCAACATTTCAAATCTGACATTTGCTTTCTAATTGTGTTTTGTGCATATGCAAGCATGCAGAGGGGCCAGAGTGCCTCAGCACACTCTGTTCTGTCCAGGTTTTCATTTCTTTGTGCCCTCTACTAGAGAAAATTTCTTCCCCTGGAGTCTTTGTTACGGTTCACGTAAGAAAATGACTCATACCGGCAAGAAGCCTCTGCCAGTAATATTCTTCTACAATATTCCATGAACACCTATTTCAACATACTGACACGCAAAGAAAAGGTCCAAATAATTAGCTGTTCAACCACCGTCATATCTGTCTGGGCCATTAGGCATCAATTGTTTCCTAAGTCTCCTGTAGTACTATATGAAAACAAACCAAAAAAAATCCTGAAGCTCTAATTATAGTTGGAAACTTGGGAAGAAAATAAAAAGCAAACCCTTCCCCAGCTAAAGTAGACAATATCCATTGGAAAATAATTGTAATAAATGCTGAACTTCTGTTTTATGTAATAGATAAAAAATGAAGCACAGGAATGCTGTCTTTAGTGTAAAAATAGGAATATAAGCTCATCATTAAGAAAACCAACCAAACAAAAAGTAGCTCATGAACCTATCAAACTCCTTTTATCTTTAATTATCATGGAAGGAATGAAAGACCTGGAAAATATCACTGGCATGAGCTCTGCAGCATGTCTCTTGTGTCAAAACAGTTCAAACTGTTTCAGGGAAAGTCTGCTCAGACACCAGGCAAAGCAGATCCTGCCACCAGAGAGGAGATATTAATGTGGTGGGCTGAACAGAAGGATTTGACTTGTGCCATATTCCCAGCCAACTGTGAAGGAGAAAAATTTTGAAATCACTTTGTTTGGATGAAAGTGTTGCAGTTTTGACAGTGTTTTCCAACCTCTCAACACTTTCATTTCAGCCTGGTCCGCTTCCACAAAGGGTTTCATTTTTAACAAAGTCCCTATTATTGCCTGTAAGTGCACAGTGATGCCCACAACATTTGAGAGAATCTTCACAGATGTCTCCTTACAACTGACATCCCCAAATTAGCAAATTGAAGCTTAACCCACCTCTCAGCAATTTCACTGGCACTTGACCTGGAACATTGCAAGACAGAAAACCTAGCAGCTCCCAACTGCTTGCTCCTCAGAGCTGCTTTTATTTTAGAGCACTCTAAACCTCTGTAACCCCCCATGAGGTTTCCACTATCCCATTTCTCTGTCAGAGCCTTGCTAATAAAAGTGCAGCATTGCTGCATTTATTCATATATAGACAACTATAAGCCAGGCCTGACAGTGTTGTCTTAAGAAAAAAAAAAAAAGAAAAAACCCACAACAAGACAGAGAAGTACCATTCTCTCCCAAATTATTCTACAACCCAGAGACAGAATTAGGAATAGAAGTAAAACCTCCCAAGTCCTAAACCAGTACTGCAAATGGATTAAAGCTGTTCACTCTGAATAAGATTAATAACTGCTCTGAAACTAAAATCAACACACAATTTCAGCACTGCTGTGAGATTACATTTCATACCACTACCACACAGGCTTTTTGCTGTCAACTATTTATGAACAGATAGCCACACTGCAGGTTTATCCTTCCTTTCCCTTCACTTCAGAAGGATATGGAAAAAAAAGCAATACGTCAACTGCACAAAGTCCAACTTGTGTAAGAACACACTAGGGGTAAGGACAATTTTCTGAAATTTGCTAGATTAGACCTATAATTCTTCGATTTAAAAAAAATTACAGGGAAATCTACTGTTTAGCAAAATATTATGTCAATTCTATTTCCCTGCTCTGAAGTAATTGCTGACAGACTTTCTACCCCTTCCTTTTGTATCCTTGATTTCATCAATAAGCAGATCCACAGGCTGAAGATAAAGAACAGCACTACGTTTGCTGACAAAGAATGGGACAAAGTCTACAGAAGCACAATTGAATTTTAAAAAGTAAGAGCTTAAGTTTTAATAGAGCCATCAAATAAAAGATTACAGTGGAGAAGACCTTGAAGTCAGCACAGGTTTTGTGCTGGCGACATGAACTGCAAAATGACCACATGGGTATGGAAGTATTTCTATTAATTACAGGACCAAATGTACCCAGAAAGCCATAGGCAAGCAGTATAGATGAGAAAGAATTGGTGCGAGGTGCCTTCAGGGAAACACTTATTTTGTGCGTTTGAGACCAGTTGCAAGCAGCACCAGACCAGAGGGAACGGCAAATCCTGAGAAAGTTCAGAGCAAAGGAAAAGACTGCCCGAGCTTGTCAGCTGATTTGCTTTGGTAATCAGTGGGAATACAACTAGAGTTGAGCCTAGTGCATGTAACAGATGGCAGCCAAACTCCTTCAAGAGGGACTAAAAGCTTTTCTGTCCAGAATTTCCACATTGCTTTCCCCACTTCTTCACTACAGCCCAATTTTCTCTGAAGCTTAGTTTGCTCTTTATGTTCCCATTAGCAGCCACATTCTGGGTAAGCATATATTTTTGATACTCAGCTTGCCCAAGTTACATCCTTCAGATCCCTTCTTAAAACATGCTCCTTTTCCTTAGCCTTTGTTTGCTAGCCTAGCTAGAGCAGTTATGTGCGCATTCACAGCTGATATTTGCATGTAGGGAACATCTACAACAAGGTCCTACGATGTCTCACGTTTGCTGCTTCTTGCCTCCTGCCTTTTACCCTACTGACTCTTCCATAGCACAACTCATTTTTAGCAGTTAAATGAGGAACAACTTTAATTGCCAAGGTCCTCAGCACAGACATCTCCTGCTGTAGGCCACTAGTGTTTGGAGAACATGCTATAAAATAAGTGCTAGGAAAAGATGTTTTCTGATATTCTTGCTTTCAACAACAGAAAAAGATCCTTTTTTTGTTTGTTTTTTGTTTTTTTTTTTTTTTAAACTGACCTGATCAGGCCATTAAGTAAGAATATGGTTTTAGTATCCCTGGCTATTTTGAATACAAGCCAGTTACAAAGAGATGTTTTTGTTTAGCAATGTAATCATAGAACTGCAGCATTATTTTCTTCCTTGGAGTTCAGATAATCATGGAGACAATATACTTCCATGGCTGTGAAGGAACCATTAAAGGCTACAAGACATTTGGCACTAAGTCCATCAGTGTAGACCAGTAAGATGGATAACAGTCCCAAACGAGTTACTACAACAAATACCGTGCTTAGAAATCTAAATACCTAGTTACGAAAGTGAATTTTCCGTTACATTTTAGATTTTTTTTTTTATAGATTATTATAGATCAATTGTTCCTTCCAATATTTACAACTGAGTTGGTTTCATAATGCTAAGATAAATGTAGAATTTTTAAATCTAAGAACATCTGGTGTTTGTGTGGAAAAACCCTCCCCCAAAAAACAAACAAAAAACCCATTGTGATGAGACTACATGACTTTTCAGAAGCATTAGAGTTGCAAAAACAAGACATTTTCCCCTTTCTTAAAAAACAAAAACCAGATTAATATTCTTTTGCAATCTTTCTTGTTCCATGCAAATAACGTTGACAGCACATATATGCTCTAAGAATAATAGTTTCACAAAGTTAAATAGCATTGACATTTACCTAACAGATTTACTGAAATTAATAGGTAAAGAGGAAAAGAAGCTAGCAGTGAGGATGGCAATGATCATTCTAAAAAAAAAAAATGTATCACATTTCACACTGTACAGGCAGACAATTATTGCAATACACATTCTTATATTAGAGACAGTCTGGCAACAGAAATTGCTGAATCCAATTTATCCTCTGGACATCAGTTACATCTTAACTGAACTTTTCTCCCCTGTGCAATCTTTCTGTTCATGAGCATTATTAAGCAGGTCATTGTTTTTAAGGACCTGCAAGTAATTACCACTGAAATGCAAACTTTGTTTTTTTCCATTTTGTGCTCCTAATATGTTTCTACTCTATGCTGTGCAAATCCCAGAGATAAGCTGCTACTAGTTCTGCCCCTCTTCCCTTTGCCTGTTGTCCATCAAGCACTTACATTACTTAAGGTTCAAAAAGGCCAGCACAAAACATTCGGAAAAGTTAGGATCAGATTTGCTATTCTTTTGCTCACAAAGCAAGATGTCAAGAAGCAGTAAGGGCATCACTGCTATTTAAATGGCTTTACAGGAAGAGAAGGTGGGTGATAGCACTGTGCAATGTCTGCAGCCCTGGTAATCAAGAGAAGCAGGAAAGGCAAGCAATGGAAAGAATTCCTAAGCCCACACATCTGTCAGCCTGTTTGAGCAGAAGCAGCAAATGTAGAGAACCAGTCACCGATCTGCTCACCCAGATGTGAAGCAGATGGTGACAGGGCCCTTCTAAATAACATTACTTCCCCTGGACATATTAAGTTAGTTCTCTGGATTCCTTTTTTTTTCTATTATATTAGCAGATATAGATTTCATAGACTCATTTATCAGCTATACATTTAATGCACAGCACATGGTCAGATCACTGGCAATCACAGAAATGCAAACTAACAGGACAAAGACCACAAACACACATCTATTAATGAAATCCTCTTGCTTCATTTGCCTTTTGCAGCTCTGTTGTCTTCCCCAGAAATGCTCACTTTATGACCATGAAATAGATCACTGTACTTTTTTTTTTTAAAGAAATATTCCTATAGAAAATGTAGTTGACAAATAACTTCTATTTCCAGCAGCATCTGCACTTCTATATCACCAGCACCTTGATTAAGTTATAGAAGCTAGTGTGGTTTCAGTGGCATCTAAACAGTTAATGATTTAACTGCTGCTTAAATATTAATACATTTAAAATATGAGTAATATCAACATAGACCAGTCTAATTTTTCAACTTGCTGCTTAAAACAATTTGATAACTACATTAATTAGGTAATCCGTTTAAGTAAAACAATGCCATATGCTTCATTTTATATATCAAAAATAAAATGTACACTTATTTCCTAAGTCTTCAAACAGTGTAATTCATCTGGCTTTTGTTTACTGCCCAGAACTCTGCTGGCTTGCACTAGCAGAAATACACAGCTACAGGCTTTTATTTTTTAGTGGATAACCATTTAAACTGATTTCTTATAACTAGATGGCATTAGGAAATTAGCCACATAGTGGAGATTCTGAACTGTAATCAGTACCATCTGCATATTTCCATACCAGTCTTGATTATTTTTGTCTAAGTTTAGATTTTTCAACTGGATGTAACAGACTGAGAAGTTTCTCATAACAATGAATAATAGAATAATATTTTCTTTCCTCACTGAGATTGCAGAGAATTGTTGGCTTTCATTATATTCTGAGAATAGAAAGAAATCCAATACAGGGAAAACACTGGTAAAATTAACTTGGCTGGATCTGCAGAGATGTCAACTAAAGCAACTCAGCTACAAATGTGTGCTGCCTGAATGCTGCTCAATAGAGCTCCAAAGCCAACAAGAGGTGGTAGGAGAAATTAATGAGGTGCTGAAAGGCAAGGAGAGAGAGAGACATCTGTGGCTGAGAGCAATTGCCCATGAATATGCGGAGACAACTTTTCAAAACTGCTTGCAATCTAATTTTCAGTGGTCAGGCCATACACTTCACACCAAATTTTCAAAAAGGATGAGGACATTTAAAGCAGGTCTCAGCTGCTGACCTGCACCTTTCCTTGGGAAGCCCAGGGCCCAGTCTGCCACTAGTGCCATCACTTGAAAGTCTGGTTGCTGTCCTGTTATGTACACCATGAAACAGGTCTGAAATGGGATGCACTTACTGAGTAGTGATTTACCCATATCCCCACAAAAGTACCTGGTACCTCTCCCCTTGTTTGTTCTTTACATCGTACAGAAAAGTATTGTTCAATAACAGCCAGGCCATTCCAGATACCGTTCTGCTTCCAGACTAACACCCACAGTTTATACATAAGGGCATATCAACATGATTTCGTTACTGTACAGATAAAGAAAACTCCACCCTCATGATCTAGTTACCCAAGCACTTGCTGAATAATATCCTATAACTGTAACAGTAGAGAGGTGGTCATGGTTACAACGTTCGTATTTTATGACACAATTTGAATAGCTTCTGGTAAATAAGGCTAACCCTGGCTAATATTTTCAGCTGTGCTGCATTCCCAGCTATCATTTATCTAGCTCTATAAACTACTGTGACATACCCTAAATTTTCCAGAATTGGGTTGACTCAGTTAAATTTTGTTTATGAAGATATCACTGCAGATTAGGCAAATGCGCTCTGCTCTCTTCAGGGTCTACTACCTCTAAAATGAGGGCAAGGTAGGTTTCTGTATATGCCACTGTGATCAAGAATGGGCTTAGCAAAGGAAAGCAGCCTAATCAAGAGTACAGACATTTGCCTCCTGGAAGTTACTCCTCCACAGAGCTTGGGGAATGTTTTAAAGTTTGATATATTTAGTTTCCTGCCTGCATGAATTTACATTCTTTGATATGTTCAGTCCCCATTTTACTTAATGATTTATTTATTTTTATAATCTTCTACATCCCCTCCAGACTACCAGTGTCCACACTAGTGGTTATTTCAGTCTGGCACCTGAGCACAATGAACTCACTTGGTAACTCCCTGCTAGCATCAGGGATACCATGAAGTTATTGAAAGACGGCTTGCTCTCCCTTCAGAAGCATGCACTTCTCTCTCCTGTTCTGCAGAACAGCTGCCAACCACATCCCCCACAAACACAGAGCCTCGCTAACAAGCCAGCTAATCCTTGCATTGGTGTCATTGCCACATTATGCCCCAATTTGTGCTCCCTGCAGCAATGACTCCTCTGAGACTTCTTAGAGGCACTATTTCCACCAGGGTTCAAATAGAAGCAGTTTATCACAGAACATCCTGAAAGGGACCGGTGTCAAACCACACCTGCCCTATAATATTTCATGCTAACCAAATTCTACAGTCTAATAAATCCCTTTTGTTGGGGCAAATGCAGAACCAAACTCCTAGAAAAATTAAACAGATTACAGAGGACTTTGGAATTGATTTCCTACTTTATTCTTTGTTATCTTTTACTCTCGAGCTTTTGAGCAGCCCCATATGTTGATTCACAAGTAAAAACTGAAATATGAGCTCTTTTATTAACATGAAACCATACATCAGTATTTATTGTTGCTCCAGCATAAGCCTCTCTCTCTAGTGGCAAAAAAAAGGTGAAAACGTTCCCCAGTACGTACCTCCACCATTCATTGCAAGAGAATGAGTCTGAGCAAACACAACAGATCCATTTTTAACTTTGGCAGGAGATTCAGGTAGAGTCTGAAATACCAAATAAAATGGTTCTTAGGATTGGATACACCAGTGGATTTGAAAACTATCTGCTGCCAGAAGCTATAGTAAAGGAAGATAAAAGTAGACAGCTCTTGATTACCTGATAGCTTATTACTGAGCATGTACTGTCATCTTCAGCTTCCTCCGGGACACTCATCGTGTTCCCCATAGTTCCTATGAGATGGGAGGAGAGAAGAAAAAAAGAAAAAGAAAAAAAAAAAAAAAACCACCTTTCTCATTAATATGGATTTACTGCTTAACTAAAATTAAGAGACAGCCAATGGCAACAGACTTTGATAGGCTGTTTAAATTCCTAATAAGCCCCACCTGCTTTCCCAAAAGCACCTGCCCTAGTCATGAGTCTACACCAACCAGACATATTCAAACCAGATTACTCACAGGGGCTCACAGCTGCTCACTGAGAATGGCACAGATTAATGAACTCTTCGTCTTTCTTGAGGAAAACTGGATACAACTATGTTGGCATCATTTATTAGGACTCAGTAGATAGGAAAGGCATGTGGAGTTAGTAGCAGAATAAAATGAAAAAGACCAAATTATATGAATGAATTAGAGCAGCTTTGTGGGTTTTGTTGTTGTTGTTTTATTTGGAAAAAAAAAAAAAGATGAAGAGAAAAAAGAGGCAGCATGCAAAGAAATCAAGCATGTCAGCTCTGAAAATTTGGTGCTGTGTGGCAGGCCATTCTGTATAGCAAATCCTAAAGAGAAATTCTCTCCTTCACTGCAGCTGTGAAAGTATGGGGCAGCTCTAGGCAGCTTCACCATTCAGCTGCAGCTCACGGATGAACTGAGCAATGTTTCCTTGGCTAGCTGGAGCTGCAGCAAGACAGAGGCAACATGAACCAGCCACCACAGAATTAATCTGTGGTCCTGGATGTGTTTTTGAAGCATGCTGCATCTTGTGTTGCCACAGCTGCAACACTACTGCGACCCAAACTGGACAGTTTAAAACAGCTTTCTCATGTTCATACCTACCAGCGTCACAGCTCTGACTGCAATACAGCCATAGTCTTATCTAGTTAATTACCATTAGGTCATTAGGCAATTCAACACTTAGTTAAATTGTTCTCATTTCTTTAAGCTGTGTTTCAGGAGCAATATGTATGGTTCATTTTTAGCTTCTTTCCTGTGTAGTAGTACACATTCAACTGTTTTCTCTTTTCCCCTTAATTTGAAGCACATTTACATGCCCTCTAAGCTCTCTGTGTCTGTGGACTGCAAATTCTTCATGACCAAACACACTCCCTGCAGGATGGTTGAAGGTAGAGGAGGGTTCCTATTGACTTTGGCTCAAGATATACATACACATGTATTATTAAAGCTACACAAGCAAACAATAAGGATAGACTATTCTGAGCCATGCCTTGAAAGAGGAAGGTCTCCAGAGAGAGGAAGACCAAGGGCTGCAGCCAGCTCCAGCCTCAGTGCTCGTCCTGCTGGATTTCCTGCACAGCCACCATGGGTGCCAAGTGCTCCTCTGTTCGTTGCCGCTGTGGTATATGCCTGTATGAATCAGTGAAGCCGCAGAGGTATGGAAGAGCAAATTCTTCCTTAGTGCTTTAATTAAACAGCCATTGACTATTAGAGAAAAGGAGGAAAAGAGTAGTTTTGCTAAATCCTATTCATTAGAATTTGAATCTCAGAAGTAGGGGGAAGCTCTTATTTCAGCCTACGCCCCCAATGTCTGCTTCCAGTTACTGTTTAGAGTTCCAGTTGGTTGTGGTTTTTTTTTTTTTTTTCCTAACTTCAATCTACAAACCTTTGCTTTACAGGGGTAGTTCAGGTCTGGTTTCTATTTCATGCTGCATGCTAGCTGAAGTGAAATCCAAACTGGGCCTCCCTTCCAGGCATGGTTTTTGTTCTCTGAGTGCCCAGTGCTGAGCTGGACACTAAACGGCCCCCACTGATGCTGAAACATGAACTGCAGTCATGTGCTGCTGAGAATCGCTGCATAAGTAGTGGCTGTAGCACTGAGCCTTGATTTCAGACTGCAGAGTTATCTTACAGGGATTTTATCTTCTCAGCTGATGTTTCCACTGTAAATCAGAACTTCTGATTTATTGTGGAAAACAGCAAATATCTCCCCATGGACGTACAATGGCCTCTTGTCCTTGCTATGTAATTCTGTTTCCTAGCAACGTTAAGTATTATCCTATTGGAAGAGAAGAAAACAAGATTCAAATCCTACTGCTTAGTCTCAATGGCAAATTTAGTATTTAGCTGAATCTGGAGGATTTACTTTTGTTTTCCATTCACAAGGCCTCCTGGATTATGCCAGGAGACAACTTAAGCAGAGGATGGAATATTTGCAGGTTACGTGCTTCCTTTTTCACATGTGCTGTAAAATCAGTATATATCTGAGGGGACTGAGAGAAGCAAATTCCTATTTTTTCTTATTTATTTCTACAGTGATTTGTGGCTTGATTCTCAATTACTCCAGTTTCCTGTTGATGCAGCTCTACTTACGTCAAGTAAGTTATCTTTAACTGATACAGAGCAGAGATCATAGGCTGTGAACTCTGGTATGTTTTGTCCTAGGGGAAATTACCTACTTTGTACAATTAAGTTTGTAATTTTGACTGAGATAAAACACACACAATGGTCATGTGGAATTTTTAAAGATTTTCAATTCACCAGAAGCTGGAAAAGACTTGGAGGCTATTTTTGCTAAAAGACTGGGACTAACTTGCTCCATAACCATCTTGGAATATGTCCCCAGAACACTGAATGCAGTGCTCCATCATGCACATATATATCTCTTCAGACTTTTACCCTTTTGCAGCAGTAGTTGATTATTGCATTGTTTTGGTTTTTGTATGGTGTAAGCAGTACTACAACTGCCTTTTTAGCATGCTCTGAGGCAAAGTGGATACTGAAGAGAGGTGACAAGCCTGTGGCCATTGCTATGGGTACAGAACTCATTGTCCTGGCCCAGATCCTCCAGTAAAATTAGGAAGATGTATACGCATGTATGCTTCTGCCTTATTTTAAAGAAAAAAATGAAAAGTCACTGCCACCTATAGACAAAACTGAGTATCAGCAGAAATGATAACATACACAAAATGGTATCAAGCTGGCAGAGATTCAAGATGCCAAGCAAGCAATGTCCCAGCTATTCAGTTCTGCCATTGCATCTAGGAATTGCTGCTGCGGAGACTATTGCATCTGACTGCGTGCATATGTGGCTCTAGATTTGCATAAAAAAGCTCTGCTTGAACTCTGTCATTAAAATGAAATGGTTACTTTTTTTCCCAAAGTGCTCAGGCCTCTAGTTTATACAAATAAATAATTTTTTCTCTCACTCGAAACACTTTCTCAGGTCTGAAAGAGAACTTTAGCACCAAGCTAAAGCAGTTTGCATGAAGCTAAAGTTATTAAACATGGAGCCAAAAGGATTTAGGAAAAATAAAGGGCTCCTAATGACAACAAAAGTTACATACACAGAGTCAGTCTTCAGAAGTTCTCAGGATCTGGCCACACACCTGTTTCTAGTGGGCAGAACTAGACACTGTCAACCACTGGAAACCTCTGTCCAGCTGTGAGTCTGTCCTGGTAAACCAGCTCTATCCCAGCCAAAACGAGAACAGAGTCTTTCAGTGTCTCTTGGGTGCTGACCTGATCTCTCCGTTGGGTGTTGGTATGTCATGGTTATTTACGAGCAGTACAACCACTAGGCAGCATCTGTTTGTGCCCTTTGTTCTACACACGAAAAGCACAAAGTTGGTCTCTGTAGTGAGCCGTGAGCATGGAGCAAACCTTCACCAGACCTGGGAGGTGTTGCTGGCAAGATGTCTACTTTATTCAGGCAGGAAAAGGCAATTCTTGGGGATTGAGAGGGGAAAAGAGTAGATCCTGACACAAGAACTTTTTTTTTTTTTTTTCCAAAATGAAAAGAAACCCTTAGAAATCAAGAGGAACTGCAGTAAGCACATTCTCAACCTTAGGCTTCCTTTCTAGATACAGATTTTCTGATTAAGTTTCAAGGATATTATCCTTGCAGGGGGCTCACTCAGACCTGCTGGAATGCAACCTGACTGGTTTAAAAAGGAACATGTACTGCCAGCCTCCAGGTCAGACACAGCCTGGAAACGGTTCCTTTCCCAAATTGCGCTTCACTGCTTTTTTTGTAATGAAGAAAGGAATTCAAAACAGAAATTGTGTTTTTAAGATTATTTTTATGTTACATGAACTGTAGTGTGCAGTGAGCATGAGCTCAAGACTTGGTAAAATTTGTCTTTTTCTCTCACTCTCAAAAACATTATTTTGGTCTTTGCAATGAGGTAAAAGTTTTGAAAACTAAGAGACAAAATTACAACAAAATCCATGATCTACTGTGTACTCTGGCTAAAGCCAGATAAGCCTGACCTTTTTGATGTATTGACCAACCTACGGTATTACAATGGCCCATGTCACAGTATCTATTAATATAAAAAGTGCACACAGATTCAACTAATTCCACACTAAAATTTGCCATATGTTGTACTTAATTGTCAGAAAAGAAAAAAGATCAGCATTACCTAGTTCTCTCTTTATATAATTTCATTATAGATATGTCTACACTGTAAGCATTGGAGAAAGACTTTAATAAACTTGTGTATGTTCCAGAGGCAGCAGAAGGACCTAGCACGCATCAATTCACGCAAAAAGTGGTCTGCATTGTGGTCACAGAGCAAGGACTGGATCCTAAGCTCTCTAGTGCATCCCTGCCCTATATCCTGCCTCTTGGAGAACAGGTGAACGTGGGGACGTGTCAGTCAGCGTTCAGCTACAGAAGCAAATCCTGCTCTGATTCATGTGGAGCCAAGGAAGGACTTATAGTAGGACAGACTTTTCAAAAGTTTCCTTACCTTCCTTCTGTGCAGCTCTCAATTACTCTCTTGCAGGAAAAGATAACTCAGACACGTGTTGGGTATGATGAAACCAGGGGACAAATGCATCTGAGGATTGTCAGTGGCTGAGGAGGAGAAATGGACAGACAATAGACTGCAGAGAAGTGACAGGAGAAGGAAGGATTGAGATGACTCACCCAGAGCAAACAAGAAACACCCAAGAACAATTCGAGCAGCCACCAGGCAGCTGGCCGTACATTCAGGACATGCAAAATTACAGTCCTTGAGGCTCTACGGGCAGTTTTTAATACAATTCTTTCAGCCACTCTGCATTGTAGTCAAATGGGAAAAGCAAAATTGTTCAAACATTCACACCCCAGGCTTTTAGGGTGGGAAAAGTTCAACAATGCCACAGAGGTGAACAATCCCGACCCAGTTGGTAGGAATGCTAAAAAGCAGATCTTTTTATTTTTCTGTCCTTTTACACAAAATGCCAGTGCAGAGAAAGGGAAAATGCATACCAGATACCTTAAAGCCCAAACAAAATAAGCCAAGCTCTTGTAGGAACTCCCAGGACCATTTATCATGACAGCACATGCAGGGCTCAAGCGTGGGACAGAAGTGGCAGCAGATGAAGAATAAAAGCAAAGCCAAGAAAAGCCCAAACAAGAGTAGCAGCAGTATGAGTTACCTCTGGGAGGGTGGCCGGGCACCCAGCGCCCCGGGAGCCGGAGCTGCGCAGGGCGAGGTGCTGCTCGCGCGCCCCGCTGCTCTGCCTCTGCGCCGGCGTCAGCCCGGGCACTGCTCACACACTGGGTGCAAACACACAGAGGGTGGAGTAGTCCATCTTCCCGGCCCTTCATGAAATATGTTCTGTTCTTGAGTTTTCTGGCCACCCAAACCTGTTCAAATGCATATTTAAGTTTATGGCTTTGGGGACAGCCCAGAGTGGTCACTCTGTTTTTGGAAATTGCAGCTTTGTGCTGAACACCTAAAAACTCCTTCCAAACACGGGTGTTTCCCACAATGGCAGAAAAAAACAAGTGCATTTAATGACATGGCTGTTTGCTGCACTCAAAGTGGGTACTGATATCCTTCCGTAATGTGCAAAGGGACCAAGTATTTGTAGCTTAAACTTATACTGCTTCCTCATGTGAGTCCATAAGCCCACACTCAGACTGGGGTGTCTGGAGCAGGAACAGGCTTTTTGTTCTGTGTTTTCATACCACCGCACACAATAAAAACTGGTTTCACAAACTGGGGTTCCCAGAGAGTGTTGTAACACAACCAACAAAAAGATCCTTTATTTTAGAACTTGAGAAAGCAATAGCAAAGAGTTGGGAAAGGCTCACACAGAGCAATACCAAGAACCAGTCTGGGGACTGGCTGGAGCTCCCGCTGCAAGGCTCAGAGAGAGAGCATGCTCCTTCCCAGTGCAGTGGGTGACAGCAGCAATGCTGTTAGTGCTGTCACGATGTGAAGGTACTAAAAGCAAAGTGTCAACTTCTCCTTAATTATTAATGAAATATCCTGAGGCCAGGGGTTCCCAGAGGTTCTCTTTAGGTTTCCTGTCATCTCAGCCTGCTGTACATAGATCATTTGACTGTCAGCTTCAAGTGTTCAAATATATTAATCAGCTTGTTTCAAGTTGTGTGTTGTCTGCACTATATATGTCTCGAGATTCAACTAAATCAGAATACCAGTGCAATCCCCTCAGTCTTTTCCCTATTGATTTGCTCATATCATTTATATGGCACTTTTATTTCTCTGTGTTGCTTTATGTTTTCAAATATAATTCTGTTATTAAGCATGATAAAGAAACAGAAATGGATCTGTAACAAGGGTGATGTGCTGGCTGTGAATGGTGTCAGGTGTTTCAGAAGATGATGAAAAAACAATATACATGAAACCAGAGTTTCTGATTACATACATCAGCTCAGCAGTGCATGGAAATTTGAATGAATATTCACATTCACTTGTATCTTCAAGCATTAGGTCAAGACCTTTGTCATTTTTTACTTATTTTATCACTTTAGATATTGCATATCTTTGTCTACATGCTCAGAGAATATCCAAGTTCTTCTGTCCCGGTCCATCTTGTCCCTGGATGATACATGTGATGGTGGCCAGAAAAC
Organism: Chauna torquata; assembly: GCA_013399475.1. Classification (NCBI taxonomy): domain Eukaryota; kingdom Metazoa; phylum Chordata; class Aves; order Anseriformes; family Anhimidae; genus Chauna; species Chauna torquata. The sequence goes on along the minus strand of VXAL01001009.1, from coordinate 1,544,700 downwards.
TTATCTGCAGGCTAAGGCACAAAACACCAACCTGGCTGCAAAACCAGTCATCTATTCAGGGATTCTGGACTAGCTTCTGTTCACTTTTTAAAATTTTTTTTATTTTTTTATTTTTTCTTTCTCATTGGGTTTAATTATAATTACTATGAAATAATTTTGAAATACAAGATATAAACATTTCATTCCAGAAATATTTCATTCTTTTAAGAAATGTCATTAAGATTCATTAAATTCTTGCAGTATATTTTGCTTTCCATGGAGCTATTTGCTCCTAAAAAGTTGCCAAATTCAGCCACAAAAACTTAATGTGTATCTTGAAAGAAATAATTTGGACTGTCATATACTTCTCTACCTTGGCATGTGCTGTGAATATAAGAACAAAAATACTCCCTTTCCTCAAAAAAGAGTATTCTTATAATTGAATGGTACCAAACAGACGGTAGTATTGCCAAAGAGTGTTTGTGTACTGTCCTTTATTTGCCACAGAATTGTGTTTGCTGTCATTTATGCAGGCACTTTTTTCCCTTCATGACTTGAATTGAGCAGTAATGATTTAGATATTTTTAAAAGAAAAAGTCATTTCCTAGCTTTGGGCATTTTACACATGTGCTTGAATGAGGGAAAAATCTGCTTTGGATGCTACATAGGCCATGCTGTGAATCTGCGTTAGCCTGGACAGATCAGGGGGTTGTTGCGGTGCCTGTCTGACGGGCCTTCCCTCACCTCAGTCACTCTCCAGTCCAGTCCTTGACTTTTGGTAAATAAGTTGGACACCTGCAACCAGGCAATGTGAGTGTGCTTAGTGCCCCAAGTGTCCTTCTTCAGTATGCAGGCTATTTGTGTGGAGACAAAAGCCGCTTCTCCCTCCCCTTCTTATGGCTTATCCCCTCTGACCTGGTTTGGCAGCACTGACAACAACAGAAATAACCACAGCAAATATCAGAGGAAATATCTTTCTGCTGTGACTGCTCCATCAGTGCAGCTATACTGAGAGCTACTCTGGTGGGCAGTTGCTGAGATGCTCTTCTAGATTACACTGGTGTAACTTTATTAAATTAGAGAAATCAGAGCAAGGTTTATACCGATTTAATTTTTCCCAATTATGTGGTCCTAATGGACAATTATCCAGCCATTCTTTGAGGCATATTTTAGTTCCGGTTTTATTATCCCTTTACAACCATTTCAGAGACACCCCGCGTGTCAGCCAGACTTCCCTCTGGCTGTTACAGTCAAGGTTTATTTCACAGAGTGGGAAGGATGAGCAGCAACACAACCTTAGCACCACCAGAGAGAGTTGAAAGAAGGAACCTGCAGAACAGCTGAGGGAAGAAACAATTATCCACAACTCCAGTCAAATTTTGACAGCTTCAGACAAAATATAAATAATGCTTTGACTCAACCTTTCCCATTTCAGTCCCAACGAAGGATGAAGTGAGTCATGGGCTTCCTTCTTCTTTCCCATGAGGGAGGACCAGCCCAGCATTTACATTGCTCAATTTGCCTTGATTCCAAGCCATGTCAGCTCCTCAAGCCCTGTGCCAGCCCTGGCCAGCAGTGAGGAGGAGGGATGGGTTTGGATGGATGGCCCGAAGGGTGACACACAGCTCTCAAGGTCTGCAGGGTTTGCCCTGTGCTGGTGGCTGAGTAACAGCTGTAAACACATCGAGTTGTGAAATAAAAGATGCTTCATTTACAGTGAAAAATTCCAAGTTCATTGAGTTCAATTTTGTTCCTGTCCAAGATGACAGTGGAAAGGGTAAATTGGATACATTTTTGCCTTCTTTAGCTAAAGAAACAGGCTAAGGCAGGAGGAATCAGTTGGAGCTACAGGTCTGCATTAGGTGCTATGCTACCTCCAGGCCAGTGCCAGAGGGAAGCAGACACTGAAGTAACTGAAGTTGGTGGCATAGAACCGGTTCTCATGATAACTCAATAAATCCATCAGGAGCTACATAACTACCTCCCTTTCTGTGGTTTCAGCCTAATCTAAATGTCCAAACCACATTTAACATCATCTGACTCTCTCAGAGGGAATTTTCACCAATGAAAATGATTGCCAAAGGCGTCATTTGATACCCTGTGTCAGGGAAAGCTGCCCTGGCTTTTGCACGCTGGCACAGTCATCTCTGAAGAGTGGTAGAGACCCTATCCTTTCTAAAGATGCGCAGATGGCAAATGATACAGTAGGAGTCTGAGTCTTCAGATGTAACCTTGCATTTCTAGGAAACTTTGAGTGAGACCTCTGAGGTTCAGCTCTGTCAGATCAATGGAAGTTACTTCAGTAACCCACTGTAGAGCAAGTTTCCAGAAGCTCCCAGGCAGTGTAGTGTGTGACCAAGGCTGTTACAGACCTGGGGCTTCAACAGCTGACCTACCCAAAATAGGATGTTGGCAATCCTGCACACCTGATCCCTGTAATTAAATCCATAATCCTTGGGACAGACATGGGCTTGAAAGATGGTGCACAGGTAGAGTCAGACATCATGCCAGCAACACGAATATCCCCTCCTTGAGAGCAGGTGCTCTCTTGAACTAGACACAGAAGAGCACATCTGAACTCCCGTCCCTCCAAAACTTGCATGCCTGGCTCAGAGTTATAGGGAAAACTGTTTCTGCTCAAGTTTTGCTTAAGTTTTAAACTTTATTGGATCTGGATCCTTTACAGTTAGTGATTCCTGGTTATTACTACAGAATTATGTTTTCAGCAAGTAGGTTTCCCCCACTGTCTCTGATGGAGTCCATATTAATTGTTGAATCTGTCTTGTATTTGGCCAATGCAGTCTGAACGGGTAACGAAAAGAAGTGAGTAATTGCTTCAGTGTGGGGAGCCCCGGGGAAGCAGAATAAGCAGTAATTAGCACCACACTCCCAATATCTCTCAGCAGGGACAGCGAGTGCAGCTGCGGCCACAGTTGCTGTGTTCTCACTCTGAACTAACTCCACTGGGATGGGTGGAATCCCTCCAGTTTCGCTGCAATGTGAAGGCAGAATTTGGCTGAGACACTTCAGTTCAAATGCCACACTGAATGAGAAACATTCGCTCAGGCTGCTTACCAGAAAGAGCCTGAACATAACTTTCCAAGCTATATGTCACAGCCCCTGGGTTCTCCAGCTGTTGATTGTGGTTGACAGTGTCAATGTAGGAAGACAACTAGTAATCTGCCATTGCCTCTGCTTCCCCCATCACAAAATCAGGTTCCTGCTGCCACATTTTTTTTTTTTTTAAGAGGGAAAATTACAAAATATATACCAGCTATTTCTTCATGTGGGAGCTTCTAGAACAGATAAAATGTTACTGTGTCAGGATTGAAACAGAGAGTTATTGTATACATAGTTCCCTAGTGGGTGGGACAGGCATTTGAACCACAATTATTCTCCTGTATGAGCATTTTATGTTTCCATCAAATATGCATTGATGATAACAATACTATGTTAAATATTTCACTTCATTAATACAGCTTCTGCAAAGGCTGGGTCATTGCCTTTGCCAGCTGTCACAGCTTTGGAGCCTGCTGGCTGTATTTTCTGCTGTGCATCTATCAATCTTACTCCTCCCAAGCCAGAAATATAAAATGTGAGGATTATTTAAAAAAAAAAAAAAAAAAAAAAAAAGTTTTTTTNAAAAAAAAAAAAAAAAGGTTTATTGTAGAGTATGTGTTTCACTTTTAATTTTACAGAGAAACTACCCAGGTCACAGACAGTGTGAACCTGCAGCAGCATGAGTAGTAAGAGGAGCAGTTATCTGAAAGAGGGTGCTTGACCCATGTGGATCACTTCTATGATGCTTTGCTGTCCTGAGAGGAGCCAGGTGTGGGATTAAGATTGCACCAGCAGATGATGGGATGGGATGGGGTGGGATGGTGTGAGATGGGGATCTGCCTTGGCTTTCACGGAAAATGTAAGTCCCCATATCAGGTTTTGGCTTGGCAAATGCCTGGTGCCAGCTGCCGTGCAGATGACTTGGTGCTAGCAGTCCTGCCTTTCTGCCACAGCTTGGATTTACATTTTAGCTCACCACCAGTCCTCATGGCTTTGGGCTGAGATACCCCTGAGGAAATTGTCCAAATTTTATTTTCTCCCAAGAAAACAATGTTGACAGACCACTTAGGCACCTTGTTTTGTTGCTCCATGCTCACAGGGCATGATTGAGAACAACCCTACAAACAACTCCAGCTCTGAATTCATGCAGTGACCAAGGTGTGCACAGCTAGTATTCCTCTTCAGCACAGGAGAGATCTGCTAGGTCACTGCAGGATTAGGACAGCTGGAGCTAGTTTTTCTTCCTGGAAAATTACAATTTGCTAAACTTCTGTCAAGTGAAAACAAAAGCATGGATAGCTCTAGCTTTAGTGCACTGAAGGGACAAAAGCTTTAAACTATGCAAGGAAATATTAACTTCAGTGAATGGCTGTGAAGTGTAAGAATAATATAGAATTTTATTGCCTCCACTGGAGATACGCTTCCATTGAATTATCAGATATGACCTCTGCCAGCCCCTGCACTGCCCCTTTCCCTTTCTGAAATCATCATCTCAGCACTTCAGTTAAACTCTGCTACTCTGCCATGTTGCTCAGCAAGTGCTCAACTGTTACAAGCTAAAGCTTTATTTCAGGGCAACTCCCAGCTTTAAGGAGAATGGGTCCATCCTTCAGCACAGCCCCACGTGGGTCTCCGGCACCACATCAACTGAACGGCTCATCGGATAGTTAGCACGAGGTGAGTGAGCTGGGAGAAACAATGCAGAAATTTCAAGCAGTGTGGGAAGACTTCTTGTGAATCCTCCTGGTTCATGAAACCAGTTATTTCATGTACAAAAAGCACGATGTATTCCGGGATTTCATAGTTTTGTTTATTCAGTGGTGCCTGTTATGCTCTCTTGTATTTGACTGTATTTAGACATATTTTGGTAAATTTTTTTTTTTTAAATAATTATCAGCATGAAAAAAAGTTGTCAATATAAGAAAAAAAGAGGAATTATCAGATTTTCAGAATTCATAATGCAGTTCAAGAGCTCTACAGTATAACTGTATAAATCCAGTAATATTTTACATTTTCTGTAGGGGATAATATTGCCAGATAGTAACTTCATGACAATTTAATATTTAAAACAGTACATTCTCAATAGTGAAGTGAGAGCTATGCAAACGAAAGATAGCAGCTAAGCAAATTTCTCTCATCCATAGCTCTGACATTGCAGTTTATCTCTAACTTCCCACTGCAATTCCTCCTTCAAGAGATCAGTGCTGCAATGAAAACTCTCCGATATTAATTTTGTAGTGAGGACCAGTATTTCCTGGGGAAAAAAATGAAACTGCATTGATTTTAATTTGTCATATCTCAATTCAGAACTAAGGAAAAAAAAAAAAAAAGATTTCTAGGCCCGATGCAGCTTGGAGTAATTACTTCTGGATTCAAAATCACACATCAATTAGTTTTTGTGCTTTAAATGAAGAAGACTCACCTAATTTTAAAGGCGCCCTCCAGGAGTGACCGTCTACTATTTGACACACTGTGCCTTCCAATGGCCGCAGCATGGCCAGGTCTGTTGGATGTGTGACAGACCTTGATGACCAGGGCTTGGGATTTGTAATTTCTGCATTATCTTCAAATCTGTACTTCATTTTCCCTACTTGTAAAACATAATGACAACTTTCCCTCCCAACCACACGCTCAGCATCATTTCGTAAGCACTGAGATATTACTGCAAAAGGACTCCTAAGTGTCCAAAGAGAAGTCAAGCCTGCAATGACATTCTCCTATCTGTTGCCCTACTGCAGTCCTCATAACACCCAAAACTCAGTTGACGGCCAAGCTTTGGATAGCAGAGGCAATGTTCTGGCAGGGCATGAAACCCCTTCCCTAACAGGTACTCCTCAAAGGGCAAACAGCGGGGACTCCTTCCTGCTCTCCCCTGTAAGCATCAGAGGATTGGTCGGAATTCAGGTGTTGTATTAATCTGTCAATATATTCTACTTTGTGTTGGCAGCTGGATTGGAGGTGCTGAAATGGTTGTGACAGAGGGATATCTTATGCAGTGCAGGTGACTGTGTGGGATTTAGAAAATACACTTTTTGTAGTGAGGCTCTTTGGAACCAGCTCATTATATAGATACATGACCAAAACGACATTCCCTTGAATTCCATGGATTTGTAGTGTCATAAACTTCAATAAAACTTAAGATTTCTTCCCATTATATACTCCAACTGATATTGTCCAGATTCCTAATGCTGTGGTATAATATCACAAAGTCTTATGTGTCCCTAAAAATCAACATTGAGGAAATACAATAAAAGAATCAGGTGATAGCTGAATGAGTAATGCACATAAAAGTAAGCAAACTGTAGATCAGATAAATAAACAAAGCCCAGGAGCAAATGTGGGTTGGGTGAAAATACCTATTGGTCTTGTTGGTACAGAGTGATTGCACTTTGCCTTTGGGACCAGAGCCAAAGGGAATGCCCTCAGGGTGGAAAAACATGTCTCCTGGCTAGCTTCAGCAGTGGCTTGGGTTGCTACTGTGCAGAGAAAGCCTTGGCTGGTCCGATCCTCCCGTGCGGAGGTGAGGTGTGCGCCTCCTGCTGCTGCTCCTCCTGCTTGGGACAGGAGAGCCGCCGCTGCCAGCTGCCGGCAGCCCTTGCCTAAAGGTCCAAAGCATGAAACAGGTGTTTAAACACTGTAAAACAAACTGCGCAGATCCAGGCTCAGCTAACTGAAAGACACGTGAGTTAGCCCTCCCCTGGCGATAAACACTGGCTAATAACTGGAAATGACCTGAACACCTTGGCCAGCAAAACGATGTGCTCCAGAAAGGTGATGGATCAGTCCATGTGAGCACAGGAACGATGTCCTCCTGCCTTCCAGCAAGCCCCTGCGTCTATCAGGCTGCACTTGGATGCTCACGTGGATAATTAGGGATAAGTAATTATATAACTGTGCTTAAAAAAAACACTGCAACATAGAGTGATTGGTTGCCAAATAATTTCAGCACAACAGGAACTCTATAAAGGCAGATGTTGTGAGATGGCACAGTCAAAGCACAGCGATCCCAAAACTACAAGTGACTGTTCCTCTCTCATTTGTCACCCGTGCAGTTGCACAGCTTTTCCTGAGACTGTTCCGGTACGGGGCTGTTGCAGAGTGGGAGGTGGTGTGTGCCAGCCTCCAGCCCCACCCCTGCCTTCTGCTCCCTGCCTGTGGCCAAACCGGGTGGCAGTTTTGCTGTGTCCCCCGCACGCCAGAGATACTTCAGTGGCCTCAATACATGTCTTTATTTTCCACACGAAGGGAAGGGAGAGTGCATGGCTGGAGCTGGGGCTGGAAGCCTTCCTGTACATGTGCTCCTTTGGGAGATCCAAAAATCCTTTCAAAAGATGCCTGGAGTTTTCTGCATTTTACAATGGAAAATAGGCCACCCAGCTTTAAAATATTGCACTGAGTTTCCTTATACGTATTAAAAATATGAAACAGAGAGTGCAGATATTTTACTCATCTACCAATTCTTTTTCTGCCCTCTGTAGGAGTAGCTAAGGGCAAGAGATGTGTAAGACTGTTTTGTTGACATCTTTCTCTCATTACTACTAATGAAGACTCAAGAAAGTCTTCTCACTCCATGATTCGTTTTAATTTAATCCTCCTCTGACAACCGCAAACCATCCAACCTTTCCTCTGATAGTTAAACATGAGGAGTTTTTTAAATATTTCTTTTTTCTATATAGCTTCAGTTCATTTTGAGTGCTACTCTTGAGACTTTCTCTACTTTGCTAATTTGGAAATGAAGCACGTACTCTAAATGAATAAATGTCATCTTAATTCCAAAGAGATCGCAAGAAGGTTAACCTGTTTTTATGAATGCAGCTTCATATATATTTAAAAGCCTTTTGTGTAGTTGCAATGCAAGTCAAATGATTAATTTGTTACCCACTGCTACTTGTGCCTTTTCATATTTACTGTATCCTACTTTTATTCTTCCCCATAGGTCTCTACGCTGAAGCATGGCTTTCACCATAGTTAGTTTTGTTTATTTTTTCCAGTGTGCACAATTCTTTATCCTCTAAACCGCTTCTCCAGAAGCTATTGGCAGCAGTGCAATAAATGGTGGCAGCTCTCCACATCACTTTTTCTTCCTAATTCAATAAAACGAAAGTTTACCTTGAGCAAGGTGAATCACTGTCAGGAGAGTCAGCGCTAGTGAGAAATCACGTGGATTGAACAAAGCTAACGCTGGGGCCAGGCTTTCTATAGCTCTATTGTGACAAACAGGAAAAAAGCTCTTTGCACAACAAGGCCCTCCAATTTTGAATTCTGGGTATCTACGTGTCCAAGCCCTTTAGAAGAGAGCCAGGATTTCACCTCAGATTTCTGGTGAGGGATAGGCTAGAAGAAATTCATTCTTTGCTAACTAACTACTCCTCCACTACAGATGTAAGCTTCCTCCTTAGAAACAGCTATTTATCTCCAGCTTTCAGTAAGAATGTTTACTTGGGGGAGGTGATAACCTTTTACACCTCTTTTCACAATTAAAAGAGGCCTATTGCCTGCTTAGCACCTTTTATTGCTCTGTTCCTTATCCTTCTCTTTAGCCTCACAGTCACATTGCATGGGTAGGAAACCACATCGGCTGGTGTTTATATGGCAGGTAGTGCGGGGGAATGCAAGTTTGGAACTGTGATTTGTAGGAACAACGTTAAACATTGTAACTTCTCCTAACAACATTTTTTAAAGAGACTTTTTTCATTATAAAGAATAAGAGCAGAGATCGGGCTGCTACTGCTACTCAGGCAGTTCATTCATGGATAGGAGCTAATTTACCCCATAGATTTAGTTTGGAAGCTATCAGCATATTAAATTACCAACCCGACTTTTGTAGTGGTGTCTTAATTTATTTTAATTTCTAGATTAGGCAGATGATGGCAACTTTGAGTGAAACAAAGCAAAAAGTATATAAAAACCACAACTTCCAAACTGCAGCCATTCCAAAATGTAAAAGGAGGGGGGTGAACTCACCCTGCTGGAAACTTTCTCCCCATGCCGGCAGCGCAACGGCCGGCGACGAGGGCGGTTTCCGCGGTCCTCCCCCGGCAGGTGGCAGCCTCCCGGCGCCGTGAGCCCTGCAGCCCGAACCGGGCAGGAGCCCAGCAGTCCCTGGGGGCTGAACCGCAGCGCCCATTGGAGGGGCCTCAGGTCTGGGATCTGCTTTGGATCTGAGCTTCACTGCTGCGTGGCCGCCTGAAAAGAAGTTGCGGAAGGGCTAGAGCTACAGCTGGGGGTTGATGCTTTGGGTTGCAAACGCTGACGTCGAGTTTAACTGTCTGCGTCCCTGCGCATCATTTCAGCAGGTACGCTGGTCTGCGAATGCCGGCCAAAGCAAGGCTAATAGCAGTGTCTGCTTCTGACCTCCAGCATGAAAGAGAGAAGTGTCGAACCAAAGCCATGTCAATAATGAGCATTCCAGTTAAATGAGTGATAAAATTACTCAAGGATGACTCAAAATGAAAATACTTCAAAAAAAAAGTGAAAAAGAAATCCTCAGATGAGTTAGGTCATCTAGAAGATTTTATTTGACCAGAAACTATGCATTATATAGCCCAAGTTGAATTCATTAAAAAAAAAAAAAAAAAAAGGTCAAGAATGGAAAAAATGAAAGTAAAATCTTTGAATTTATTGGAATACTTTTCCTTACCTTTTTTTGTCCTGTTGGAATTGTTCACAGGACATAAGTAGCTTCATCCACATCTAAGAACAATTTTCCTCCAGCTCTATTTTCCAATGGAAGAATTACCCACTGAAAATAAATTGCCCATCCTCATTAAGCATAAAATGTTTTTTTGGCCAAACACTCACACTCAATACACATATGCCATGTAACCTTACCTCAGTCACTTTGTTTTCATCTGTTTACAGATTGGCTGAGCCGACATGTGGCAGCACAAGACCTAAATATCTGAGGAGACGGAGAGACAAAATGTCATTCTCTGTTACCATTTCTGTGATGACAGACACATAACTCTTGCACTTGTTCATATTTACAGGAAGAATGCCCCATATCAATGGGAGCCTGCTGTCTGGCAAAGCCTTTATTAAGTGCTGCTACTGCAAATTCTGCAAATGGAATTGGGAAAATATGTGCCATGCTAGTTACAACAGCCTGATGTAGGCAGCTGGACAGAGCATGGTCTCTGAATTACAAATGAGGATTCCCAGGGGATGAACTCTCACTGGAGTTGTGTGCTGCCATTTCCCAGTTACTCAGGATGCTGGTGAAAGCTGCAGGAAGGAGCCGTCAAAGGCGCACATTCAACAGCGTAAGAGAGCTGTGTGGAGGGCACTGGTAAGGAAGCAGTATCTGGGGAAGGCATGGAAAACTGGCAATCAGCATTTCTCATGGATGTTGTCTGCTGTAACAGTGATTCATTGGGGTGTGCTTCAAACACTGACACTGGCTTGCATTTCACTTTCCCCATCAATCTGATTAGAAAGGTCAGCTACACATGTCACGGGGTGAGCCATCACAACTAGCATTTCTTATGGACTTGGGATTTTTTTAATTTAATTATTAGAGCAATACTTCAGATATATGTAGCTGTGTCATCATTTGGGTCTTTTACATCCCCGCTAAGCTGTATCAGTTTGGTAAATTCTGTTCCTCCTGTCACACCTGTCCTTTCGAGTCTTCGCACCTCGCACTTTTAGACCAGCCATCTCTTTTTTCAAATGCCGGTGTGTTGGTGAACAGCAACTGTTACAAATGGCATAGGCTGGACCACAGCACACATGAAGCTAAGAATTCAGAAACCTTCAAAGGAGATTGGCTGCACATGAAATAAATAAATAAATCCAGAATAACAATAGTTACTGCTAGAGTGCTTTTAAAATAACATTAAATAAAACATTTTAGGATTTAAGATATTCTCGTAATAGAGATTAAGAAACCTAAATAAGGAACAGAGTATCTGATACCTAGCTAAAACTGTTTTTCTCCTGTTATGCTTTGAACTTCTTTGAAGATCATTCCTGGAGACAGTGAGATCAGTGATTGACCAAAGGTCTCATCTGGAAGAGTACTTCCGATAGGTCTATGATCTGATCAATAATTCAGATAGGATCTAGGTAACTACAGTAAAGAAGAAGGTTCCTAACAACAAGCCATTTTCTTGCATACTAATTCTACCAAATGAGAGTATTGTATCCGCCAAAAAAGTTCCATTGTTCCAACAAGCTTCATTCTTGTCCATTATTTACTATTTTCTTCCAATCCAAGTTCAAGGTCCTGGGGGACATTAAAGTGATCACAATCTGAGTGTGTGGACTTCTGGTCTTCTCAACTCATTCTGCAGGTATGACTTTGGAAGTTTGTCTTTCCAAACCTGTTTAGTCTGGTTCAAAGCTGTCCACTGTGTTTATCTTTGCGTAATAGTTTTTGAGTCAGTTTATGAATTTTGGATTAGAAAGAACTCAATGCCTCAAGTCAAGTCCTGCTAAAACCACCAAATTTTTTCCAAGCCAGTAAGATTTGCATAATTTCCCCAACAGAAACCACCTTTCAGCCATATGCTGTCCTTGATGCCAAGCTCAAGACCATCTGAAATGTCAGGCCTAGGATTATTGAAAACACAAATTTGGACTGTCTGGGAATTTGGCAGAGGTGGCTTTGCAATGTGATCTCAATTCATTTGGTATAAGGTAGTCTGAAACTGAATCTGCCTAATCTGTCCTCAAACCTGAGTGTCAGCAAGAGGCTGAGCTTCAGGACATACTTTACACAACTGTTTTGGACATCTGTGTCCTGCAACTTCCATTGCCAGAAAACAAGCCATCCCTTTCTTTGCTTTTTCTTCCCCAATGATAAGTCTCACAAGGTAATCAACCTCATTTTTAGGTTTCTGAACATTTCTGTGCCTGGAAATGGGGTATTCTCATGCAGCTTTGCTCTTAGTACCTGTCCCTGCTTTTACAGTACCTGCTTTTTAGTGCTTGTACACAGGTACTTCCAGGCACTTCCTTCTGCAAGGGAATTTTCTATCTGCTCTCTTTTGCCTTCAGCCACGGACAAACTTGTCTGATTAATTGCACATGTATGTTCATGTTGTACAACTCCAACTGGAATTGACATCTCTTCTATTTAATTGACAATACCTGAAAAACACTCATCTTTTAAATCACTGCTTTTTTTTTTTTTTCGTGCTGCTACAGTACATGCCGTTTCCCTTGTGTTATTAAAATAGATAAACTGTGGTGGCTGAATACAGAGTGCTGCTGTAAAAGAGCTGTTCTTTCCACAGATGAAGTCATGGCTAGGTTTGTTTTGTAGTGTCTGAAGTAAATCTGTAAGTCACAGCTGTGAAAACAATATGTAGGCATCATCAAGTCAGGGACATACACATATATCCTTAAACAATCGGGTAGTCACCTGTTAGGTAGCATAGAAATACAACCACAGCCAAGAAGAAGCTGAGCTTTTTCTTTCACAGTGGGTTAACTAGGAATAAGGTATACATTTATTTAACTGACTGCTATCAGTTTTCTCTCTTTAGCATAGACTGGACAGGGTGAGAACGTGCTAGTTATGACCACCTCCTTGGGCAGCCAAACTATTTCCTATTCTAGCTTTATTCTTTTGTTCTTATTTTGAACTAAACATCCAATTTAGGCATGAGAAACGTTCTGAAGATGGATCTACCTACCCCTCCTGTCCAGCCACGGCTCCGCTGTGCGTAAGTCATGACGTGACTCGGGTTGTCTCCCAAGCCCCACGACTGGATGTGTTTAGTGTGAACTGGTCTCATCCTAAAGTTATCTTTTTCAAACCAAACTTTTGTGCTATTAAAGTTGCTCCCTGAGGTCAGAGAGTCCATGCTGACATTTTCAGGTGGGGTTAATGATTTAATGTGACTCATATGTCAGTGCTAACTCACTCAGGTCTCACGACAAATCCAACCGATGACTCAGGAAGCCAATTTATCACTGTATTTAGATGATGTGTGCTTACAGTGTCTAAGATTTCTAAAAGAAAGAGAAGTAATATATATTTGCAGTTTTTTGTGCCTACTAGCTCTTTGCAACTATGTGAAGTGATTAGATAGCCCTTATCAGAAATAGGTCACATCTCCCAGAAAACACCAGGCTGTGGCCTCCCTGCTGCTGATAGTGGGTTGGGTCTAAAGAGGACATAGTGGTTAATGTTTTTGCAGTTATCATGTGACTTCAGTGACAGGGGACACACAAGTAAGAAGAGAAAGGGGATCTATGTATCATGTGGCACTACCAGGGTTGTCGAGTGCAAAAGACAGAATCATTTCCGGCCTCATCTAGGCATGTTTGAACCCAGTAGAAAGGAACCCATCAATTTTAATGTTTTCCAAACCACCGTTAGTGTGCATGAAGATTAATAACATGAACATCATAGAAATACTGTTGTGTTTTGCAGGTGATGGTGTGCACAGCCCTGGCACTCAGATTCATGCTGAAATAGAAAAATGGCCCCAGCTTAGATATAGGTCCATACCAGGATGGAACCTGTGCACAACTCTTTTCACCATGCTCCTGATTTCCTTAGGGCATGGTGCAGAAAGGAGCCATAGGATGTTCCAGGTGTTCAGTCTTGCCCTGCAGTTTAGATGCAGCCAACAAGAACTACTACTTCCACAGGAGACACATTTATTCAGTAGAATACTTTGAAGCATATTTCCTTTTTCATTCCTGTAAATGAGCTAAAATAGCTTTTTCTGGACATAGCCAAAAGGCTATGGAATGCTGCATCTTGACACTGAAAACTTTCTTAGTATTTTCTTTCAAACAACAGATACAAAATAAGAACTAGGTTGTGCAGCATTGAACTAAATTCATTTTAGAAATGGCACTGGGTTTGCAATGGATATGATTATCTCATCCCTACTCTGTTGATTTGCCAGAGACAGAGCTGGTATAAATAGAAGCTGGATTTTTGGTCAAAAGCAAAGAATGAGCTTGAAATGCTGAGTCATAAGAGATACCACATAGGAAAAGTATGTGCACAGAGCTGAGACCCGGAGGTAGCTCATAAAACAGGAAACTTATTTAACAAGTATTAGTAATAGCTTAAATATAGTGTTATATTAACGCAAGTCTTTGTTATGCTGGTGATACATAGGGTCTACATTTTTTGGGGGGGGAAAATTAGGCTAGGAATTGTGAGATGATGTTTGTTGTATTTGGGGACCTTGTAATTTCATATTAAAGCACTTCCGAAGACTGATCTTGCTATTTACCCAGTTCTGTTTTTTTAAGAGTTATTTATAACTGGCAGGAAGTACCAAGCGTACCACTAGTTTATATAATATTTAAACTAGGTCAGTGTGCAATGAACTCTTCAGGTAACGGAGTCCAGTAGACAATTATTGCCTGACACTTCAGTTTTCTATTTGGATAATTTGACCTTTTAATTGAGCACTTAACCTGAAAGTTTACACAGTTCAGGGCCACATTGGGAGGAAAAAAAAAAAAAAAAGTCTAGTATATATATTATTCTCCAAATTTGCAACTAAAATTAAACAAAATGGAAAAAATGGAAATGTAAGAGTTTTCATGTAGCTGATGACTGATGTTGAAGCTCACAGGAAAAATACAAAGGTGTTTTCCACTTCAAGCAGAAGTGACCGTTTTTTCCAGCAGGGCAGAGTGGGTCACGTACTCATTTCAGTGCTGGGATAGGCTGCACTCTTTGGCCTCTTCCTTATCATGTAGGAGATTCATGCTGTGTATTTGTTCTGCACACCCATAGTAGACCTGGTGTGAGCTAGGTTTGTTATGCATACAAAAAAATGACTGCATTTCGTGTTTTCCCAAAGCTTGATGCTTTCCTGGAAGCACTGGATTCACCGTGTATGTGCCGTCAATTCACTCAGCAAATTCCTAAGGCCACGCTGGGAAAAGGTGTGAGGAGGCAGCAGCCAGGACTGGGCTGCCGCTGCCATGCAGAGGAGCCTGCCTGCAGCCTGCTCCCTGCGCACTCCCGAACTGCTCCCAAGAAAAGGCGTTTCCAAACCTGGGCTGGGCGCTCTTGTAATTGTCTTGATGGTCTCGATACTGCCTGCAAGTTGTAGGCTGAGTTACATACCTGAAGATTGACACCAGTTATAAGAGAATTCTGTTGAAACATTTTTGTTGTTGTTGTTTTGAAAAGCCACATCCTGATAAAAAATAAATATTCCTTGTGTGCTTTCTGGGGCAGCTGGTTAATTTTACAGCTCTTACGGGTGCCCAGCTGGTAAAACGGGCTGTGACACAGCCAAGGAGCTAGCACAGGGTTTTGGAGGCCTCAAATTCCAATGTATTTTTTCTACCTTGATAGTGTCTAATAAAAGATAAAGGTTGAGAAGCAAACTGTTTTTCTTTAGATCAAGGACTGCTAAAAGAAGGGCAGTGTTCTTATCCATAAACGAGCTTGGTAATCCCAGCAAAGTCTCTCATCGATTCTCTGAGACAAATATTCCAGCTCATTGCTGGCAAGAAGGAGGGACAAACTTTTGCAATAAGTTCAAATGAACTGAAAATCAGTTTCTACTAGCCTTTTTCTAACTGCTTGCCCAAGAAAATTAAAGAAAACCACAAATCAGTATTTCCACACCACTGACTACTCAAAGTTTTTTTTGGCTGCAACTTGGAAGACT
Source organism: Chauna torquata (assembly GCA_013399475.1). Lineage (NCBI taxonomy): Eukaryota > Metazoa > Chordata > Aves > Anseriformes > Anhimidae > Chauna > Chauna torquata. The sequence goes on along the minus strand of VXAL01001009.1, from coordinate 1,529,056 downwards.
GTCTGCAACACCGAGATAAAATGGGCAGCAGGGAGAACAATAGAAAATGTAAAAACATACTCGGGGCTTAGGATGTGGGATTTAGGATTCTTCTGCTTTGTCTGCAAGAGACAGAGAGAGAGAAGGAGCGAGAGAGAGGAAAAAAAGAATCTTGGCATAATCAGTTCTAGCAGAAAATATTAAGTGAAGTTATAGGGAATTCAGGAAAAAATGCTTGTGCAAGGTACTTTTTATAACAGTCCTCAAAACATTTGCATAGCAAAAGAAAAGCAGTGGATTTAAAGATTTTTGTTGCCAGTTAGACTCTGTACACATTTGGAATCCTCTGTGAAATAAGCAAGTGGTCTTGACTCAACCTGCACTGGACAAGATGTCCATAACTGTCCTTACTGGCTGTTCTAGCTGAAAAAAAAAAAAAAAAAAAGGGCAATTAACATGCAGAATGAATGACAGTCTCCCTTCTAGAACAAGAACCTTGAGGCAAGTGCTAACAGAGCTTTAATTAGAAAAACATTTTCTATCTAGAAAATGGAAATGATCATTTTCAGCACGGCTAGCCATATCTCTTTTATCATCAAAAGCAGGAAAGTAACGTTATGCATCTGGGAATGTGTATATTCTCATAAGATGAAGGTACATATTTAATGGAGTCATAAACTGTAAACCAAAGTAAATATAAGATATCTTGTGGAGCAAATATAGTAACTCAGACCTCCTCCTGCTGGGGCTGGTGGCAATGACCACGTATTTCCTTCTACTTCATGACTCTCTTTAATAATAAACCATCAACTAAACCATACGTGGACAACAGAGAAAAAGACTAAAAAACACATTTCAAAGAACAGCACGTAGCTACATTCCTTTTTTTCACACACCACTAATAAATAACTTACACTGACTTTCCCCGTGGGAGTCGGGGTCCTTTGGGCTTGCTCGGGCAGGGGGTGGGTGGACCATGGGGCTCCAGTCCTCATTCAGTACCCCAGAGATGCTAAGGGGTTTCAGCACCAGCGCTACACACTGCAGTGCGATCTGCATGCGTTGCATGCCATGGTGACACCAGCCCGGTTCCCCCGGCTCCTGCCTTGCTGTCTGTCAGTCCTCTGGGTGAGGGCTAGATCCACTCCTCCTTAGTTAATCAGAGCTGGAGGAGTCCATATAAGCTAGCACGGAAAAGCCGTAACCTACATGTGTTTGTTAGATGTGTCAGCTAACCCATTTTGACTCCAGCCTAGCCCTGAGACACAGCCACCCCAAAACTATTCCCACTGTTTTCACCTTTACCCAAGTCACAGTACCTGTGTGCTCTGGCTGATAAGAGCTGGTGGAAGCCTTGCTCTGAGAGTGCCCGTGAGAAAGAATGTTTAACTTGCCAGTGCAAGGAAGAGCAACAAGTCATTCTGTGTTTTTATTATTTGTGTCTTATCCTGTCCAATTTGAAAAATTTAAAAACAAAAGATACTTTATTTCTTATGTCAAAATAAATATGGATTAATCCCTCTAGCCTTACAGGAAAACTGGGGGTGTAGAGAGATCAAAAGGAGGGGAAATCCACATGGGCCTAGAAAAATGTAAGCATTTTTTACAAATGAGCATAACGTGCAGTCAGATGATCAAAGTGGCTGAATTAGTTTCAATATTATTCTTGGAACAGAGCAGCAAACACTGCATTTCTGTCTCTTCCTTAACCTTCCAAATAAAAATACCATTAGACATGAGAGTGTCATGCATGTCTCTGAAGTAAATGCAGCTCTCCCGGCCTGTTTTTTCCTACTGTTTTTCCTCCTGTCTTATGAGGAGAGATAGCTACAGTGTGCTGGTTACCCACACTGACCCCACTTGCTGCACTCCTAACCCAAGGTGGCATTTTTTGTTTACACACACGACCCACACTATCTTTGTGCAACAAGTTTTCTGAAAATCATCTGGATCTTTTATTTCCTCTCACCATGACTCGTTCCAGCTTTTCAGACTCAAGCAATCTCCTAACAACTTAATATTAAGAAGTCCAACAAAAATTTGCAGCTGAGACTTGCCAGCTTGCATCTGCCTGCAGAGCGCTGTCTAGGTGTGCCCGAAGGCACTTGTTCCCACATCCCCAGCCCCAGCGAGATGGCTTCCCCACAACCCCACGCTGCTGCTCTCCTACAACAACAGACGGGTTGAGACAGGAGCCTGGTGGCAATTTGGTTCAGCAGTCCTGAGTACCCAGGCTCTGGTGGCTGGGTCAGCAGCCAGGGGCAGTTTGGCACCGCGGGGGACACAGGGGGCACGCGGCTGAGGCACCGCAGTGCAGACGCCGGCTCCTTCTTGCTCAGGCATCCTGGCAGAGCCCTCTGTTGTTTTTTAAGTGGATATCAAGTCATGAAGTTCACAGAAGCAGATCGCAAAGAAGCGTGAATGTATTATCATGCACCGTGAGATTGGTTACTTTTTAATGCTTTTTCTATTAATAGTAAAGCACCATCAAAAGGTCAGGAGTGCAAGTTCAGCCAGTGCATTTTTCAATTGAAGGAAGCCAAAAATAGGCACACAAAAATCCAGCCCTGATAAAACTTTAATTTATTTAGTTAAAAACACATACTATACTAACTTTGTGAGCACTGGAGGCACTGATCCCTGACACTCATTTGCTAGTCCCTTGGAAGCTATAGAATAAACATGGTGTTAAAAATGCAGGTGAGCATCATCTACTTTACTTTTAATCTTTCTTTTGGTAGTATTTCCAAACTAATAAATATCAAAGGTTTTTTTCTACTTTTCAGCCTATGAGCTGAAATGAAGTTCAAGAGTGTTTTCATATATTTTATTAAATACAGTCAAAGTGAATACAAAGCACCTATTAAGTCAATTCTAAAGAAGAAGAAAAAAAGAAGTATTATATTTCAGTTTCAATGTTATGAAGCTGCCAATATCAATCCTATGACTGCAGTAATCCCGCGTTTGGTATGTGCTGATGTAGCTGAGAAACTAGCTGGTCCAAAGTATATTCCACTTAGGGCTCAAACTAACATTTCCCAAATGCTTCCAAACTCACAAGAGAGTCAACAGATATTTTCAACATTCAAGAAAGACAGGATTGAACACAGCAGTGTATAAAGACTAACCAAAAAGTTGTTCTCCACGTCTGAAAAACTGCTAACCACAAGCACAGGGGAAACAACATCAGATAAATGAAGGAGAAATTGCCATAAAACACTCAAGCCAATTAGCAAAGCACAACTAAGTAGTAAATAGTTGACATGAGGGAAATTCTTCCTCCAGCTGGAGCTCAAAGCAGTTGCAGAAAAAGCTTTAGAGATGGTGTTCCCAGATACATTTCACTTCAGGTCTTCCTTCACAGTTGGCCGTGAAGTTGACTCACTCTGCAAATTAGTTTTGAAATAAACCTCTTAAGACAAAAGGATTCAGCAGGTGACATTAAGCAGTGTCACAGGTTATTTTAGGAAAACATTTAGCACAAGTCAAACCAGTTTAGTGAAGAAGCCTTAATGATGTGGAGGGATTTTTTTTCCTGGAGAGGAAATGTACATCACCCTAACTCATTCAACTTTGCCTTATCACATGGGAATTATAAAGGAGCTATCACCTGTATCACTAGAGGCATCAAGATAAGCTCAAAATTAAAAATATATTGAAAACAAAGTATTTTACATAGTTAAAACAACTTTTCCAGGCAGCTGAGATGCACGGGTCATGGGCTGACTTTCCAGTCAGCAGCCCTTATCTCCTGGAAGTAAGAATCCATGATAGTTAGCCTTTCACCCAGTAATTAATGCCACTACAGCATCTTCTGTGTTTATTCAGTCATAGACAATCCAAAGATATTTCGTCTCAATGGGAATACCTAAACGTGGAGTCACGTCTCCATTCTCTTAAAATTCAGTTAGCAATGGGACCCAAACCTAATGACAAGCAGGTTACATCAGTACTAGCTCTCATACAACTGCTTTTCACCTGAACTTTCAGGGCTTAACAGTGAAGGAGTTAAATCTCCTGTTTCTGTGATGTGCTGAACAGCACAAACATTTGAAAAAAAGAGCTGCTCCAGATCCCTCCAGACACACTCTTGTCCAATTTTTTTCCATGCAATTCTAGAGGAAGAAACACTGTCAAAAACAAAAAGCAGAAAGGAACTGGAAGAAAGCAGTCATGCTGGCTGTACCCCATCTTCCCCCACTAGCAGCAGTTGCAAGATATTGCAGAGATTCTGAATCATCACTTTGTCTAGACACATTTTGCTAATTTTTCCTCTCCTTGAGGAAGATCAAAGAGATATTGTGTGGCATGTGGCACATTCCCTTTCTTTTTTCTTTTTTCTTTTCTTTTTTTTTTTTTTTTTTTTGCTTCTCAGCTGCGGGATGTTGTTCATGAATGGGTTCATAATCCTTCAGTGACTCTCTGCTCTGGGTTTCTTGGGCAATAACTGTACTAGAACAAACTTTCTGATCATAATTTGATAGTCCAGTCACGGACATGGGCAGAATACGTTATCTCCATTGCCCTGCCTGATTTTGCTCAGCTTGCCTCAAGGAAGATACAGTGCAGGCTGAAAAACAGCCCAGGGAATGCAAGTTAGTGGGTAGTTAGGTGGAATGGGCACATGGGGAATAACCAGGAGGGAAAGGGAGGGCATCTGACAGCCTGAGATAAGCACCAAGGGTGAGGATTGATGGAGCCTCAATTTCTATCCAATTGCACAAGATAAAACTGGAAAGGTGCAGCATGAAGAGAGAGAATGATACTCTGAGGGGAATTAAAGGAGACAGTATGCCTGCTTTTGAGCAAGTGCGGAGTTAATTTGGAGTCAAATGCTGTGGCTGGGCTTTTAAAATATCTACCTGCTTTAAGTCACTAATAATACACTATTCATCATTTCCATGCAAGCCACGGATATTGTAAAGTCATTTACAGACTGTCAGAAGTGGTTAAGAGGACAGGTTTCCCCCATGAATGACACTGCCTAATTAAAGTGTGATCCTCAGTGCCAGGTACCATGCAAGCAAAACTCTGGCTCTGGATTAACAACTAGAAATAACCCATCTGATTTGGTGTGCACATGCTGAGACAAGAGCATGTAGGAAAGGGAGCAATATTTCTGAAGAAGCAAGTGTTAGCCACACACCAAAGCAAACTGCAGCCTTTGACAGAAGTCCAGTGTAAAGTTGTCTGATGAGTACCCTTACTCAGGTCAATGATTTTTTTTTTTTCTCCTAACTCAAATCGAGTTTGTGTAAAGCCTTGTCTATGTCAGACAAGTATCGTTAATAAACTCTCAGATTGTTTCACCAGGGTCTTCTGAACCATATGAACAGAGAAAAGCTTCAGAAGTCAGTATTGCCATCCAGGCAATAGAAAGTTTGGTGTGGAAGGAACTAAATATACCAAGTATCCACGGAGCTGTGTAAAGTACCTGCTCTTTTCACGCACACAGTAACAACAGTTTAATCAGCAACTGTAACATTTCAGATGGCTGTCATTTAAGCTGCAATCATTAATCAAGGAGGAAGTGAGAGCTTACTGTCCAGTTTGCAAAGATTTAAAGGTCTGGGGGAATGGTGTGTTCTAAAAGCAGGCACAAGGTTTGCTTGGACACTTGATACTCACAGCAACATCGTTCAAGGTTTTTAACCAATCCAGTGTTGCTGAATTGTGCTCGATGACAGTGTACCTGAAGATATTTGCAGAGTTGGTTTTTTTTTTTTTTTTTAATCAAAACATGCCAGGAGATTTAGCCTGTTTTCATGAAATGTCTTTTCAAAATGAAAATGAAGAGTTGTTGACATAATAATGTTGAAACCTTGCACTTAGGAGCTTGACTGAAAGAAAAATCTTTGTCCAGGCATAATTTCCTGTAACAGCCCTACTGCTTCTTAAAAACAATTCTAAGTTTTCTAAAATATTTCTTTTCTCAAACCATAATATTTTTATTCACCATAAAGCATTTTCTCTCTCCCAAACTTGATTTTGCTAAAAAATTCTTTAATTTAATTTAATTTAATTTCATCATTTCATTTCATTTCATTCTCCAAACACAAAAGAATTTTCCAAAAAAAAATAAAATAAAAAAGAAAGCCTGGTTCCCATTTTCCTTGAGCTGCAATACAAAGCACCAGCCCTACCAAGCAAGTGTAAAGGCGAGGAGCTGCCAGCTCCAGCACACATCGCACAGAAGCACAACGTAGCTCTAGAAAGAAGAGCAACAAGTGAATGAGTGTAAGTGTGGACAGCATTAGGCACGTGGCTTTACAGGGCTGTGTGGCCACAGCTGTAAAATTTTGAGCATCCTGCGAGACCTTTAGGGAAGGGGAGGGAAGACAGCAGATGTCCGTGCTTCGAATGGTGCGTTTTGTTATGCCTGTGCAAGCACGTTTCCCAGTAGTTTCACCATGTGTTTCCTGCACGTCCCAGCTCCCAGCCGTGTTCCTTCCCAGGGCCTCCTGCCCCCAGTCGTGCCGCTGCTGGGCGAGTGGTGGCCGTGGGAGCCGTGGGAGCCGTGGGAGCTGTGGGAGCCGTGGGAGCTGCGGGAGCTGCAGGAGCGCGGACTCGGGCGGATGCTGCCCTGCTCGCGGGCTGTGCCCCAACACGAGTGCTCAGGCTGCCGGCTGGGGCAGCCAAACACAATACCCGTTCCCTTTCATAATCCCATCATTCTTGCACCCGACCTCGCTCTGTTGAGACAGGAGTGTTACTGATTGCTGTGTGATCTGTCTGAGCACCCTCTACTTTAACTTCCCTTACAAGCATGTTATTTCCATTACGCAGAATTCACACCTTTGTTTATTTGCTCAGGAGCTCCAATTTTCCCCCAAACTGCCAGTTGCTCCTTCTATTGTTTTTTGCTGGATCCCAATGACTTCTACATATATCCCAATACTCTTCATGGCCTCAGAAATTTGTTGCCTTTTCCAGTGAAGCATGCTGGGCACCAAACACAGGCGAGGTAGGGCCTGGAGGAAGCAGTGGCTTCCTGAGGGGCTATTGAATATGCAGAAAAATGTGTGCTCTGTTTTTCTAAGGGCACCTGCCAGAACCTTGTTGTTGGATCAAAGTACAGATAAAATATTTGGCATCAGCCATATCCCCCCCCGCAACATCTCCACCTGCAGGTAGTATAATATCCTATTTTTAAATATTTATTGCATTAATTTGCATCTGCACATAAATAAAACTTTCCCGCCCTACAGTGAATGGTAAATATCTGCACACTGTTGGCTCACAGCTAGCTCTTTGATTCCTCAAGCAATGAGCTGATCTCGTTTCTCTTTCAATTCTGCCTCTGGGCAAGAGAAACTTTGCAAGAGTTATGAATCAACTCTATTTGAAGCTACTCTGCTTCCTGGAAAATGTCCTCAAGCACATCTTCCCATGCATTAGTTGCCAAACTTAGCTCTGACTGTGCTCCTCTGTTGGAATTTTGTTTTGCCATGGTTCAGCAGCAAGGACGCCTTTTGCAATTAGTTCATTTGTGATTTGTTCAAAACAAAAGGCAAGTTCCTGAGAGGTTCTTACATATTCAAAGTGAAACTTTATCATTTAGGAAAGAAAAAAATCCTTATGGATTTAGATGCTTTACTTTCACCTAAATATTTAAGAACCTGAGGATCTGCATCTCAAACTAGGTGGACAAGCACCATCTTTCTCTTAAGAGTGATCTGGAGAATCACTCCCTGGGTCAATCCATGCCTAAAGGTACAGTTACGTGTTTCCTTTGACTCACATAAAACTACGCTATTGCTAAAATAGAGCGGTATTGTCCTCTCCAGCTCCACGGTCTCAGTCTCCAGATACACGTTCATGACACTTTCTTAGTGTCATGACTCCAGCAACTTCGCAGCCAAAAGATGAGTCACAGCAGCTCTCTTATCCCACTAAAACCAACCCTGCAAAAAAAAGTTTTTTGTCTGGATCAAAGTATCATGGTTGAGAGAGGTCAGGACACATTGTCGTGAGAGGTGTGGAGGACAAGAGTCCACAGTTATTCTGTGAACCCACAAACTAGGCTCTTTTGGGGCACAATCTCCTCAGTGCTTTTATTGCAGTATAGCTAACCACATCTAAAAAATTCACACTGCTTCCCTGTTTATTTATCTGAATTGGTGTGAATGGCTTTTATAGTCCTTTCTATTTTCAGAAAAGGTTGCAGAGTGTAACTCTGACAGCTAGTTAATGCCATTGAAGCATGAAAGAAAATAATATGGTTATTATTAATCTAATTAACATTTTTTTCTCTTTTTCAAGCTTTGCAATGGATAAATCATGTATATTGAACATTCATACAGTGTACTGTTTTGAACTGAGCTGGTTGCCATCACTAGCAAAGTATGCTTGGATCCTTGTTATTAAAATAATATCATCCTTTCACTGAATAAATCATTCTTGACCAAAAGTTATCTTTTTTTTTTTTTTTTTTTAAGTTCAGTGTTTATTCTAAAGCTTCTCTTCTGGGAGGTACACTTTGACCAGTACCAAAATGAAACATTTTTATAGATTTCTTCACGACAACCCAGAATTAATTTGCATAATCTAACAAATTTCGATTCCTCTAATTATTTGTCTATGTTCCTCAAAGCTAAATTTCAGACACTGTTGTACACTTGCCATACTAAAAGCATCACCCCAAATTCCTTTTCTTATCACCTCACAAGTAATCTCTTTCTCATTTCCTGATGAATTAATTGTAGTAAAATGTAAAAGATTTTTTTTTTAGCAGAAACTCCATTTCATAAAGAAATCTGCTTGGTCACTAGCTTTGCTTGAAAAAGTATCATGAGTTTTTACTAAGTGTTTTCAGAGATGTTATCCATGCTTCATTATAGGCTTTTAGTATTTTTCATGCACATACATGTACATATACTTTCATACATATAGATAGGTATGTGTGTATATATAAATTCACCAACAATAGTTTCCAGAAGGAAAGGTAGAATTTCATAGACCGAGTGTAGAACTAAAAACCTGAAATACAGAAATAAGGGCTGAAAACCTGAAATAAGGGCTTGCAGCACTCATACAGATGTGGTCACTCTTGCGTGACTGATATTCAGAAACACTCACTCAGTGCGTGTACACACAGTGCCAGCTTGGAACCAAAAGCTCGTGGCTAATAAAGTTAGACATCACATTTGTAAAAGTTGACATCACCACACTCATCTGTAAAAGGGCTTTAATCCACCTCACCTGTGGCTGAGAAGCTCATAATCCTTTTGCTTCAGTACACATGATTGCATTCTTAGTGAATTTTTTAGTAAGGAATACAACAAGTCTAGGTTTTTGGGCCACTTTGACTGCTTGGCAGCATTCAGAGAGCTCCAGGGCCTGGCCTGGCTCCTGAGATCACTCAAGGACTGGAGAAGCATATCTTGGTTGTATGCTTAGGGCTGGTTCCAGGTGCCCCTGGCATAGTTGGAGATGCCCTTCTGCACTAGAGACACCCACACCAGGCCAGCACGGATGTGCAGGACCTCTCCAAGGACTGCTGGTTGCTGGAGGGATGGTTCAAAGTCATGGAAGATACCCACAGTGACAAAGGACTCAGTCAGCTGAACCCCTCCATCTCTGTCCCTCTGCGTGTAGCTCGATTTCTTGGGTTTGTTGGGTTTGATACCATCACATGACTTCTTTCTTTTCCCTAATCTCATACAGATTCCTGGCAGCATGAGCATACCTACCCACATCCCACACATCAGTGGCTTTGGCACAAGCACACAGCCGGGTATCGTACAGAGGCTGGGCAGTGCTTGCACCACAGCACGAGGGAGGAGGATGCCCCCTTCGGGGTGTTGCCTCTTCAGTCCCACTGCCTCTTCAGAGACGGAGGTGCCCCAAGGCGGGCTGGGAAGATCTAAGATGCAAGATGTGCTTTTTAACCAAGATGTTACTTATAGTATATTGTATCTTCTTACGGAATATCTGAGAGATTTGAGTGCTTCCCTCATGTGGAGCTCTGCAGTCTGTAAGGGACATTTTAAGCCTCACGAGCTCTTTCTCTTATAAAGACTGTGCAATCCGGTGGCTGATTTATATTGTAAAATGTTTAATTTACTGGGTTTTTCAAAAAAAGTCATCAGTGAAACACTGTTGTGAGATGCTACAGTAAATAGATGTTTGTTCCTGCCTGTAAAATAATCAAACAGAACATTGGATTCAACTTTATTTTTGAAGAGAAAAAAATATATTTTTACGAAGCTAGAAATTAGAGTTAGCACCCAGAATTAGTGTGCTATTTAATATAGTAAGGGCTTACTGTTGATCAGATAATGTTAGCAATTCAAATATGTTAAGTATTTAAAAAAAAAAAAAGTAGTAGTTAATTTTGTCATCTTTGAAGTTATTTAAAGATTTCACAATTCTGCAAGTTGCACAACCTGTCTCCATCCGGTAGAAAATCCAAGATGCTCCAGGGTTTAGTCTTTAATGATTAAGAACACCTTTCTGTGGCATTTCAATCTCTTCTACTTTTATTTTAAGGGAGACGCTACTGTGGAAGCTGCCAATAAGAATTTAATAATATGTCCAGTGTACCCAATTAACTGAGAAATTTATATCAACATGTTTGGTGACTGCATACAGGAGTTCTCCTGTTTTGTTCTCTCTCTCTTCTTTTTTCATTTTTTTTTTTTCCCCCAGTGGAGTATGCTTTGGAGCTTTTCATTTGCATTGAAATGCGATAATGCATTTGTGTGTCACAAGGAGCAATGTATATTTAAAGCTTTTCATTTCCATTGCTCTGACTTTCAAACGTAGCCAGAGGGAAGACAGGATTCTGGAGTCCCAAAACTTGGCATCTCCTGAAATGAGCAAAAGATGTATGAAAGATGTAAAAAGTTAAGCTATCTTCATGTCTTGCTGACCTGGAACCTTGCTGCTAAAGTCTTCCTTCTTCTGCTTATGCTCTGCAGGTCCCCTTCAAAATGACTAAAATCTGGATTCCAGCTGAGGACTTCTCCTGTGCTTTATGGCAGGTTGTCAGTTTCATCCTATCACCTTGCACCCTCAACATAATGAGTATGTTGACAAAGTGCAGTCGTGTGTCTGCCCTTTGTGGTTGAGTGTTCCTGGAGAGACACCAAAGCAGCTCCCAGTTTTAGGACTGAAGATAGCCTTTGGCCATAGATTGAGCTGGCTCTTGGCTGATCGCTGATGAGATATGTGGGTACCTTTGCCCTGGACCAAGGGAAACTGTGCTTGATGCAGGCATTGACCTCATATGCAAAACTATTTGTGATTTCCATTAGTATAAGTGAGATGAGAATAAGGGCTTGTTGTGGTAACTGTGCTTTTTTGTGGTCTAGACAAGTGTAACCCATACTGTCCAAAGCATGAGTTTTTTAAAAGACTTCCTTCCATTTTCTCCATTAAATGTAGAGAACAATTTTCCTTTCTTCACCTTGAGCAGCTCAGTGCTGCTGGAAGTCCATCTGACAGCGAGGATACCCTCTAGTTCAAGGTAAGCAAGATCTGCACCATGCCTCTGCTTCTCTCCTATCTCCTTCTTCTTACTTGGAACACAGTTCAATAGCAGGATGAATCAGATTATAATAGTGATTTATCTGATTTACTATCAAGTTTCTGGGCACCTAAGTTGATAGCAGAGGGTAAAGTATCAGGTGTGTGCATACCAATTTGGGAAGACCAGGGGGTAATTCTTGTACTCAGAGTTCCCCTTTATTGCCTTGCGCTGTCTGCCAGCGGCTGCCTCCACTGCCTTTCCTTCTTCTCTGACACACAGTGTCTGGAGTTCATTCAGCACACTTAACAATTAAAGGCAAAGAGTTAGAACTTGTCGGGAAGAACATGCCCAAGAAAGCAAAGCATAGTTTACCCTGATTATAAAATGCATTCCATTCCGCACTTGTTTTGACATTGTCCCTTGGAGAAAAATATTTTGTCTCATAAAGAAGTCTCATTGTTGCTTTCCTTGTCAGGAGGATTGCTCCATAAGCGTTCAGCCCCAACCAAACCCTACAATGTAAAGATTTCTAAACCTCCTTCTGGATCCAAATACTGTAGGTTAAGTTTTACTGTTTATGTTGTTTCAAAGCCACAGATTACTGATCATACAGCTGAGAGAAGAGAGACCAAAAAACTATGATCAAGAGATGAAAGTCAGTACAGTCCATCCTCTGTTAGCACAGAAGAATAGAGGAATACAGGTTCTCGAGAGCTATTGCGTGAGGTAGTAGTGCACTCCCAGACAAAGAAACAAGAAAGAAGTGAACAGCAATATTCATGCAGGCAGTTGGGCTCTCTTGAAACTTGCACTCTGTAACACACAAAGATCCCAAGCGCGGTCTCCATCTGCAGTTACACTCCTCTCTACAAAGTATGTGATTCTCTTGTGGCTGATACCAGTTTCACGTCAGTTTATGTTTGTTTGTGTCAACAAATGTATTCCTGCTTTACACCTCAGTATCTGAAAGGGACAAGCCGTGGTATTGCAGCCTGGTGCTACAGCACAAGAAAGTGGAGAATCAACAGTATTGAGAGCAGAGACCTTAGGACGGTCAGGCCACATGCTGTTTCTGTGGCAAAACAATTTAGCATCTCTCTGTGCTTTTCTCTCTCATGAAAGCTGATATTCAGAAATACCCAAGAATAAATTTTGGTGAGCAATTATAATGCTCAGTTTCGTAAGGTAACATTCCTGCTTTTTCCCAAGACATGCATGGAAGGACACATAAAAAAAAAAAATTTGAATGCAGCCACCCACACTATGATATATCTTTCCACAAGTTATCATAACAACGTACACAACCAGCATAAGAGATTAATGAGACTGCTTGTAGTTTCAACCTCAGCAGGCCCTTTCGTTTAAATTCACTGAAGTAAAAAGGCAGCATTTTCTTCTAAAGCTACACCCCTTACATTAATTGTCAATATGTGAGCCACAAATGGCATGCTGGAAATTGTTAAGATTCCTCCTTTCATAAAAAGTGATCATATATTAAAAACCCACACATACATATGCAGTCCCACAGAGGTCAATGTGATGTTTCATGTATTTAAAATTAATCACGTGCTGAGTTGTCCTCCTAAAATTTGTTCTGAAATGAACTTTAGCTGTTAATATTTCTTAGAATTAATTTCTCACAGCATGGGTTATTTTGCCACACCTGTTAAAGTCAGCACTGACACAGACACAAATTCTACCTCCAGTTGTTGAGAACAAATATCCTTCTCAGTATGGAAAAAGTCAAGCTAGAACACGTTATCTATGGTTTAATCATAGCATTCAAAAATTGTATGGAGAGACTGAGTTAGAAAATGCTATATATTAGCCAGTTTATAATGAACACAACATATACGAAAAATGCCAGATTGTCAGTCCTGAAAACTGGCATTTGCTATCCCTAAAAAGGCACAGACTACTTGGCTCCAGTTTTGTCTTTATCATTCCCACCAACACGCCTAAAGCCTGAACAGAATTAACTTCCTTTTGGGTATGTAAACCTAGTTCACTTCCTTGTTGAGAAAGTTAATGGGGAGGCCAACTAATTCCATTCATTTTATGATCCAACTATCTTCCTCTAAGGAGTAACTGTAGCAAATGATAACAGGGAAGTAGTATTGTCATTGTCTTTTTAATAAGTAGTTCTGAAAGAGCAAATCATTTCAAAGAAACAAACAACTGAACTGAATTTATCCAGGTGACAGTAAGTAAAAGGTTTCATAGACATTAATCTCAGAAGCATCATGCTGCTTCTCACACTTCTGAAATATGAGAATAGGAAAACCAGACATGTTCCTTAACGTGAAATTCTGGCTTGGTCATTCATTACATGTGTAGTTTGATAATTACCTATTTCCTAAGTAAGTTGCTTTGGATGTTTACTTTGAGGTAGCAGATTAATGAAGTTCTTTGAAAACTTCAGGAATCTGAAAATGCACAAAGCTTCCGGAACAAAATTTTCCAGATCAGTGCTTATTGTACCTTTAGAAAGCCAGAAGACAGCACACATTTGTACCACGGCTCATACAGAGCTGGTCAACACCTTGCTCATGGCAACACTCAGGTAGATCTTTAAGTCCACTAAATTTAAAGAGTGAGATTAATAGGCAGCACAGTAAGCGTGAACCTGTTATTTAAAATACAGAAGCAATAAAGGATTTCGAAAGATCTGATTACTAGACTGTCAAGGCCAGTTCAAATAGATAACACCTCTTCTCTTTGGTTGTCTTTAAAAGTTAAATCAAAACACTTGAAAGCAATGTGATACGCCTAGAATTGAACAATAATCCTGACTTTCCACTAACACTTGTTTTATATTGGCACAACTCCATTGCATCTAATGGAGCAACGTTAGTTTCTAATGCCACAAGAAGAGACTTGGTTTATATTATGCTAAGTTGTAGCAGCTTGGGTAGATGTCCCCACATGGACTTGCAACTCAGCACGAGCAGCCAGCCCTCTCCAGCGCTCGGATGAGCAGCTGTGCTCTTCCAGCCCACCCGCCCCAGGCTCTGATGCATGGTGCTCCTGCTTCAGATTGGCTTCAGCAGCACAAACTGCAGTCGCTGTGAAGTACACATCGCAGTATGATTTTCAGAAAAGCAACATTCTCACATAGTGCCGTGCGATTTTTCTTACACTGTCATTCATTCAGCCAGAGGCAGCCTTAACTTGGCAAAGACGGCGTGGTTTTGATAACTGTCAAATCTGCTCCTTGGGCAACCGTCAGGCTGTCTGTCAGAGCGCTGGCTGGGTGGCTTTTTTTCTGTACACCATTTCCTTTGATCCCACAAAGGTTCAAACTATTTTCATCCTTTCTCAAAACTTCAGATTGATTTTATCTTGTCATAGTGGAAGAGAAATGTAACATTCCCATCCCTGCAGACCTCGGTACTGTGCATGCTGGGGAGAAACATGTTCAGACTGTGCTATGGATGCAGAAAGCCCTGTAATGCTGGCATTCACTGAAGCCTGATAAGATTACACAGAGGGAATTGACTGTAGGAAGAGACTTACATTCCTGAATATCCAGGCTAACCTACTGAAGGAATAACAAGATTAAAGGCACAAAAGAGATTTGGCATCAGATGTGTGCTGCACGTCTTAACCCATGTACTTGCAACCTGGGATCCAGCCGCCCAGGGCTGGTCCCATAGCAGCCCCTCCATCAGGAGCTGGGCATGGCAAGGGTGAGACAGGTCCTGGAGGAAAACCTAGGCATAGCATGGAAATGGTGCTGGGATAGAGCTATTAGAAAGCTTTATTAATAGAAATATGGGACATTAGGGGGCAGTTAAGTGGTACTTAACATAGCAGACTCTGAAATCTTAAGAATCAAAATTGAGTCTTTGCAGGCTATGGGCTATAGCTATGTACCCTTAGCCTTTGTACGCTGCTAACAGAGAGAACTGAGCTTGTGCTGAAGCTGTAGTTGTTAGCATCAATGACTGATGTACTGAAACAGTAGTGACAAGTTATAGCCATGCAGATGTAAAACAACTGATGATCAGGGTAGAAGTTTTCTATTAGTTTCTCCTCAAGTTGTTTCTTGTCATAATTATAGCACACAAATCAAGCAATAAGGGAGAGCATAAATCAGACATTTTGGAGGTTGAATTAAGATAACTTGATTTTGTAGAATTTCAAGTTGAAGCTCAATGAGGCATGAGAGATACAGAGGGGTAGAAGTACCACAGCATTTTTTTTCTTCATGAAGTTACTATGAAATGAAAGATTTTTTGTAACACTAAAGACACTAATAAAGCTATGGATGACTATAGAAAAAAATCTTTATTACAAAACTGTTACAAAATTGACTAGAAAGATTCAAATAATGCGCAAATTGCTTTACATATTGTCATATGGCTACTTTTACATGTTTGAGTATAACAGAGGAAAACAAGCAAACAAGAAAAACAGCCCAGGGGACAACAAATGCTAAGAATTTGTATTATTTCAGAATACAAAAAGTAATCATTCATGGATATATAAAAACCTTCACTTGAAACTGCATCATGGGAAAAACACACTAGTGACCATAATAGCTAATATTTGCTATATTGCATGCAGGGTAGTGACAACTAACCTTTAGATACAGGTATTAAAATCTCTACAAAAACAGATATTTAGGTTCCTTATTCCTGTGATGCTTTGAAACATGCATTTTATATTATTCATCTGCTGAAGGAACTATCCTGTTAGGATAATCATCATTTAATAGTGGCAGAACCCATAGGATTCCAGTGATTCATTAATGAATAAGGCCTCTCATACAAAAAGGCCACTAAGTTTTTACCATAAAGTGTGATAAGATGGCTTGTGTTGGGATGGGAGGCATGAAACACTGTGTGGGTAAGAGCAGACTGTGGCAGGCACAGTATTGCAACCGTGCAAATTGAAGTCCTGTGCAGGCATGAGGAACAAATCCCGTTACCTAGCTTTGTCCTTACTCCCCTTTTATTAAGGAAGTGAATGACTAAGGATACTGAAAGAAGTATATTTTCCTAACTTTTAAGCCCCGATGTTAGCCTTATTACAGACTGCCATCTTAATTGTTGGTTAATTCATGACTTTGGTAATTTGGTAAGGACTAAGCATGTTTCTTTTCCTTTCAGCTGATTTCCTGAAGCTCTTCAACCCTGAACTAACCAGACGAATGCAGTTGTGACTGTTGTTCCCACACATATCCTATACGATACCCACAAACTGGAGACCAGCTCATTTCAGGCTAGTCTGCTGAACAGCTTGCGTCTGCAATAGTTGCCCTGCGCATTAACTATATATAACGCACCACAGCTCATGATCAAGCTCTATCCCCTGCACAGTTCCTCCAGTGCACTAAACTACTGTATTTATATGGGTACATAAAAGGAAAGAAATACTGTGCACATTCAACATTGCTAAGTACAGCTGAATTAACGAACCATGTTTTCCAATAAGATACTACGGGAGCTTCTGTTGATACTATTTCTGTCTCAGCAATTGTTTGAGGCATGTGCTGCAGTTTCTCCACTGGTTACCACAGGTTTTGGCTTTCCCAGTCAATGTATCTTTTTTTTTTTTCAGGAAAGGCAGCAGTAGGATTCTCATTTGTCAATTTGTGAGCTGTATTAAAAAGAAAAAGAATCTATATTGTGATCTTTTAACAAAAAAGATTTTGTGCTACAAGAGTAATGAAGCATGATGGCATTTAATAAATTTCACATTGTGAGAGCATAGAAGGTCATCTGTTCTCTTACACTCAGTTCTACGTGGACTTCAAATGAGGTTCAACAAAGTCTCATACTCAGGAGACACTTACGCCCATACCTTATCGCCTGTGAAATGCAATGGGGAGCTCCCGGCTGGGAATCAGTATTCCTGAATGGAGTGTTTCTACCGGCTTGTTGTCAGTTGCCACAATTTGGTATTTGCGAACGATCTGAAACACCAACATTTCAGTTAGCATGTTTTAACTTCTAGATCTTCTGATGAGGTGAAATGTAGAACACCACATCATGTAAAAGATGCAGTGTGAGTATTTACCCAGCAAAGGGCCAGGTGAATCTGCAGTTCTGCTAAGCGACGTCCAATGCACATCCGCTTCCCAATGCCAAATGGAACATGAGAAAAAGGATTTATTGAGTTCTTCTGAAGCCAGCGCTCTGGCTTAAACTGAGTCCAGCCATTAAAGTATTCTTCATTGGTACCCAAGGCATGGCTATTTATCATTAGTACTGTCTATAAACAAAGCAACAGAGGTGGTCTCAGTTACAAACTGGCTTAGAGCTACCAAGTGAATCAGCTTGTTAATGAAAAAAATTCAACAGTAAAGGCAAGGCAGTTTCCTCAGTCATGCAATTCAAACACAGAAAAGGTCAGTTTCCTCAGGAAATAATTGAAGAGTTCAAAAAGTTTCTTTAAATAGAACACCAAAATATTTGTCTAAATCCAACAACAGCACAAGCAGGAATGGTTTTCAGTTTGCAGGAATTCTTGTCCCGACTTCCTCACTCAGACCTGATGCTGGGACCTGTCCTTTGGACAAGTCATTTTGAGACTGAAATATGACCAACTTCAGTTGTTTACAGGACAGTTAATATTTTAATAAGCTAAATTAACTTACCCCTTTGGGTAGTACATAGTCTCCTAGAATCATTTCTGTGTCAATAGTGCGAGTAGTAAATGGCACAGATGGTGTTAATCTACAGTGAAAAAAAGTGAGTCAGATCTCCAGCATTTTTATTTCCTGTATGTGTAACAGTTTATCCTAAACAACAAGGTGCACAAAGTCAGTGTACACTATCTGGTAAAACTGTGGTCATGTTGCTTTTTTTGCAAGCTATTTGAAAATTTTACCTCATGGATTCTTTTAGACATGCTTTTAGGTAAGGCATATTCTTCAAGCTCTCAGCACTTGGACTCTCATTAGCAGCCAGAACACTCTGTATTTCCTGAAGCAGCTTCTGCTGAACTTGTGGATTGCGTGAAATGTTGTACAGAGCCCACAGTAGACTATTGGCTGTCTGAAGCAAAACAAAGAAACAAAAGGTTTCCACTTACAGTGACAGAAACAAGTTACCAAAAGTTCAAAGCCACGTCTAAGGTTGGCCACTGCCTTATAGTATTTTGTAAACCTAGATTAGGAACCATCCCCAGTTGTTCTCTAGGAGCTTAGACCACTGAAGCAACTACAGGATTAGGTTATTCTCAGGTTTTGTGATGGTTAGATTATGGAAGAAAGCAGAGAGTTTTTAAAGTTAGCATCCTTACAAAGCTCTTGAACTAAGTTTACCGTTTCAACTCCAGCTATCTGGAGCTCTGCAATGGTGGCGTACAGCTCCTTCTTGGAAAGTTGTCCTCCAGAGTAGATGTCGCACAGGAAGTCCTCCTGGGGATTTGCAGAGTGCTTTTGCAGCCGACTGTCAATTGAGTGCTTGGCTAAGGAGGTAGTAGCAGGAGGTAATTAATGGAAAAATTGCTAAAAATACTACAAAAATAAAAGCAAAAACATGGCTCACATGCAGGATTTTAAAAGAGGATGCCAACTTTTTTTTTTTTAAGAGATTAGCATTATGTTGAATAAATAGTTGTTTTCACTTTAGAAAGAACTCAGTCAAAAAAAAAAATCACTTTTGCACAAAAAGCTCCCGCAAGCTATTAGGAATTCTCCATTTTAAAATTAGGAAAGGAAATCAGTGATGTGTGGAGTGACATACTTAGCAAACAGAAATACAAGTCTGTAAAAATTTATTGGCTTGGATTTTCAAAGGGAATCCATGTGTTAATGAATAACTTTTAGAACTTAGACTTCCTGAGGAGAAATTAAGCTTTTGATTTACTATGAGTGGCAAACAATAGATTCCAGATTTCTATGCACTTTGTATTTAATATAATCAACTAGATCTTGCCCATCCTTTCTCATGATTATCCCAACTGTTAAGAACAGTTCTTAACTAAAGGAGCTATTCATGCCAAGTGAAGGCACCAAACTTTTCTGAACAAAACAGGTTTAGTGTCTTCCTTAACAGCCATAAACTGAAAAGCAATAAGACCAGTGCATGTGTGGCTGGCATGACTAGAACTCCTGAAGTATCAACTACTTAGATATTTAAGAGAAATACACCCCTCAGTACTGCAATCATCCAAGTGCCAAAGTCTTTCTTAATCTTTAGCTAGAACTACCACTGTCAAAAACATTGACAAATATAAACTTGCTTCATATATGGAGTTAGAGTAATTTCTGCAGCCTTGGAAGCCAATTCACCTTAAATAGAAAGAAAGTGTTGTCAAAAAGCCAAACCATACCTTATGATTTAAATTGCTTCTGTTAAAACTTACAACTATTTTCCACGTGGCTCAGAAAACCTATTATTTCTTTAAGCAAACAGACTTCTGTTCATGTAGAATTCTTGTTTCTCAAGAGCAGCCTATGAGGGAAGTCGCCTTTCTCACTTGTATACCTTGCCTTTAAAGAGATTATACAGTTTTTGGCTATTTACTTTTTCAACAGATTAAACTGGACTCATGATTTTGCTGGCTTCCAAATTTCCGGGGGTTCCCTGGGGATTGGGTATTGCCACAGAACCAGTGTGAAGCATTAGTCATAAGAAAACAGTGCTCCTATGCTTGGAATAGGTTTGTGGTTAGCTGCAGCCAAGGTGTCTTAATCTGAGCTGGAGGTAGCAATTAACAGCAGCATAGGGCAGTAACAAATATGAAGAAAGTTAATTCCAACAAGAGAGAAACAGAGCAGAAGGGAAAGAATAGAAGTTGTGTTTAAAAAACTAACCTGTTTTAAATATATCATCCCATGCTTTAGTATGAGCTTGCCAGACTTTTGTGTTCAGACCCTTGTGAAGTTCCACGGGGGTCACCATCATCATTCCAAAAGTAGCCATCATCTGTGGTAGATTAAGTTTTTGAAATTTTTTTTTTAATCTATTTATAATCTGTGAACAAGACTGGACTGTAAAGTAGGAGGTAATTTTCACCAGGAAGTAAGGATTCTGGCAGATTTTCCATCCTGGACAGAAAGGATGGGATTTATCCTACTTAGACCATATCCGGTTAAAACTTTAGCACAGCTAGTGGAGAATAAGAGGCTTCTGCAGCGGGTGAATCATCCTATCTTTTTTAGGCACCCATTTTAGAGAGGGACAAGGCACCCTTTGACAGTGCCTGTCTCCCTTGAGAACAGATATAGCTAAAAAGCTAAGCTAGACCAGATGTCTGTCTTTTAGTTAGCTAAAATTAGGGAGATAAGTATCACCAGAGCCCAAGTTGCAGCAAGATGAACAGCAGGTGTGCTTGCAGGAATGACTAACCTCCAAATCCAGCAAATTTACATATCCCACACAACTCGGTCTCACCCAACAAAAAGCAGCATTGCACAACAGGTGTCTCAGAGAGAGAGGAAAGTTAACCAACCAACCTGACAACTATATTTCTGGGATTACCCTGTCATCCATAAAGCATTCCCCTCCCCAAGATTTAGGGGCTTCATAAAAGGGACAGTCAGATGGTCAGTACTATCTCTGCACATTCAAGTGTGGCCTTGTATGTGCAAGGCTGCCAACACACTTACAGCACAAACCTGAGTTTCTTTTTCCAGGTAACTCATTTAAACCAGTACCCTCACATTAGTAGTGAGGGCATAAAATCACTACAGCCCTAGGTAGACCCTTCCATACCGTTTTTACAGCCTTGATGAAGTTCAAGCTTTCTTCTTCTACATCCTGCTGGAGGAGACCAAACCTCTTTCCATATAGCACCAGGCAGATACCTGTTAAGCAATACTGTCATTAAATTACATAAATGAGAGGGTGCATGGTGCCCACCATTTATTGTCAGGCAGTGGCTTTGGTTATCCTTCTGAAGTGTTCTGTCTTATGACACACACCTGCAATAACAGCACTTCAAAATACCTTTTGCACATTTGCCCCAGCCCTTGCAGTAGCACTTTCATCATAAATAAGATTCACCACTGATCCTCTCACATGAGCAGCAGATCACTGCACCACACAGGGCAGACTAGTAGCTTTTTTGCCAAATATGCCAACACTACCGGTGAGAACTGAGTAGCTGGAAAAGAGGGCCTGAAGAGGCCTTCTAGTCCAGCATCTCCTAGCACTTTCCACAGCCAGAAACCACTTGCTAACATTGGCAGCATCCCACAGCCCACCAGTTTCCACCTCTTTCCATTTGCTTTTTATATATAATTTTCTGAGCTGTCACTTCCTATTTCTCCCTTTCCAGAAGGGGCCATCACCACTGACAGCGGGGGAAAAATTCATCTTTTTTTTTTCCCAGGAACTCAGTGCACAGGTTGCTGAGATAAGCCAGCCACAAGCAGACAGGTCTGGCAGAGCTTGCACAGTAAAGTGCTACACCCGACCATTCTTCCTTGTTGAGGACCACAGCTGCAGTTAATTCTGCCCTGTGTAATTCCTTGCAGGTGGTTCCTTAATGAGCTCGGAGGTTGCTAAAGATGAAGGCTCCTGTCTTAGTAACTTATTTCAGTGCTTCTCAATCCCAATGCAAAACATTTTGAATAGGATTTTCCAACCCTCGTCTACAATTAAGACTTCCTCACTGTTATTAGATCCTTTCATGGATCTTGTTCTGCTGATAGCTGACAAATGTGGTCATGTGCTATCTGATCCCACTTCAGATAAATGCACCGTGATCCCCCCAAGTTTTGGATTTATAAGTTACTATTCATATTTGAATTTTCTTGCCAGCCACATAGGTAACTGGCCAGAACTGAAGAGTTCTGATAATTGTGTCTATATTGATGGTCCCCCAGCTTTTCTGCAACATACTCTCCATGATATTGTAGTTGATAATTTGGAAATAATTAGCCTACTGTCACTGATGACACTTTAATTGAAAAGTCACGGCAGGTACAAAATGCATACTGTTCTCAGGGGGTGTGTGGGGGGGGAAACTTACTTTCAAATGACCATTTGTTGAATTCTGAATATACATCTTCCATTTGTCCATTGTGGTTACAAACATCATCTATTCTATACATGAAGTCCTCCAGGACCTAAGTGTTACAGAGAAGAGGAAAAAAGGAATAAAGATTACACCAACTGATAAAAAAACTGTTTAACACTTCAACTATCTTTTAAATAGATAGCAGTTTTGCATTAGAAATACCTCATGTTTCCTGTTCTTTTAAGAGTACTGTTCCCCTCCCACCTCCCATGTTAACATTTGGATTTTACATGACTGATGCTATTACTGTCTGTACTTCAATGAACTGAGCTTTCCTCCACAGGGATGAAATGCTTCAGTAAGACAATACTGGAGTTTCACAATAAAAAGGCTTAAGCTGTTTATCACAGATGCTCCTCAAACTCAGTGAGGAACACAGAGGTTAATGAGGGAGGTGTTGCCTGGCAGCAGGAACCTAAGAATGAAGAGGTAAAGACAAAAAACACTGAATGCAAGAGAAGTAAGCAAAAACTGTTTGCAGAAGCCCACATCATTGTGGAATAGTCTTCTTGTTCTGTGGAGACGGCCAGTCTCAACTGCACATTTCTGTGTGGTCTCACATTTGGTCAGACCCTGACAATCAGTTTGCACTCATTATTCCCTGAGGGATTTCAGAGTATTAACTCATGGTTTTATCGCTGTAGAGCAGATCAACAGCTACCCAGGTAAAGCGGACCACCTGATCTGCCTCCCCCAACACCTCCCAGGTTTTCAGAGAGAAAGAATTTCTCAGAGCGCAGTACCTCGTTGATTGTGGCATCCAGTTTCACAACTTCCCTGGGTTTCATTAATTTCTTTTGAAAGGCACTTCTCACCCTCTGCCAGTCCTCTCCTTCCCTAGATTGAAGGAAAGACAGCCAGGCTGAGAAGAGAGCCGGTGCTTAAAAAAAGAAAGATTAAAAGACACCCACGCGGCATGTGCCACAAGGCATCCCCGGCAGCTCGCCGCGGGACGGGAGACGAAGCCTGCTCCGTGCGGCAGCTCCGGGCAGCGAGGCGGGAGCGGAGCCCCGGGAGGGCGTCCCGGTGCCCGCGGAGCCGGGCGCGGCAGGGCGGCTGCCCGCAGCATCCCCCGGGCACCGCGCCGGCCCC
>VXAL01001009.1:1493452-1505274 GCA_013399475.1 Chauna torquata | reverse complement strand
GGCCAGGGGGTGCCCGCGGCCCCGCAGGGCGCACAGCGAGGAGGCTGCCCGCGGCGCGGAGCCTCCGCGGCCGGCAGGGCTCTTCGCGGCGCGGCCGCAGGTGAGGGCGGGGTGCCGGAGAAGGATGCTGCAGCCTCCCATAGCGGCGGTGGCAGACACCCCCCGCCTATATGTATATATATAGCAGCAGGGAGGCTCGCTGGACTTTCATCGGGGGCCAATGGGAGCCCTGGGTGGGGTGAGGTGGGGCCGGCTGGCGTGGCCCGGCCCGGCCCGGGGAGTTTGCGGGGCAAGCGGTTCACGAGAGGGTTCAGGCGAGGCAGAGGGCGCCGGGCCAGTACCGGCCGCGCCGCCGCCCGCGGGGGCCTCCGGGGGCTCCCGTGGCCCCGCGGCTCAGAGAGCGGCAGCGCTGCAGGTAGCGGCAGCCGCTCCCCTGCGAAGCTGCCTGGTGCTCGGACAGACGGTCTCATAAACCAAGTCTTCTCTCTCTCTCTTTCTCTCTTTTCGTTTGAATTTCAGCTTTTTGGAGGTGCAAGGTGGTTGGGGTGCATCTGCAGGAAGCGGGGTGGGGTGGGGGGCTGTGGTGTTCATACCACAGTGCGCAGGTGACTGCATAGGTCAGTCTTCCTTCAGAATTTGCACTTTGAAATGATGGAATGAAAAACGAAGGGACTGGGGAGTAGCAAGTTTTAGTGGTTGGGCTGCTCTTACCCTATCTGGCTGACTAATCACCTATTTCTGAAAAGGGCATGCGAATGAATCACCTGAGAAGGCAAAATTCCCTTCACTGTTAGTGTTGGCAGCCATTAAATTCTGACAGAAAAAAATAAAATCATTTATTGCCATGAGTCTCTTAACCAGAATCTGCACAGTAACCCTCAGAGACAGCCAAAGGTCTTCAAGCTAAGTGAAGGCAGAAGAGGTGCTAGCACAAATACAGCAGCTCAGGTCATCTGTGTACTCAGCTCCTTGCAAGAGAAGTCAGGCTGTGGATCTTGCTGCAAGACAGAAAGCTACCTGTAAACCAGAGAATTTCCAGGAAAAAAGACAGATGTGCTACTGTGAGAACTCGATTTACTCCTGCCCCACACTACCTTCTTTCATCTTTCCCCAGTTGCATTTTGTGACTCAGCTCTTAACTCCCTTTGTTCAAGTGTCTAATGGTGAGATGTGGAGTGTGCAGATGGGTGTGTTAGACACAGGACAAGCACAGAAATAGACAGAAAATGGGTTTGATACTGAATCTGAGATCGATAAATGCACATGTCTCAAAGTTAAACTAATAACAATAACAAGACCAAGGTGGCAGTGATCAACACAGAGAAAAATGTACAAAAGCATGACATCTCACTGCAAGAGTGTTTCTGTGATTTTTCTACATCCTTCCCCTCCCAGTGGTTTTCTTCTACAGGATCATACCATGTAGTCCACAAGATCAGAGCATTTTCTAGGTTGGCTTTAAGATTAAAGCTGGTTCAAAGGTTTGCACATTTTTTAAGGAAATATCCCCCCAAAAGTTGATATTTTTGTGATTTCTTTTCTTTGAACCAGTTCTACTGAAATCACATCTTGCTGTCCTTGTCAACTGAGTGCAGTTCAGGCTTCCTTCCATGATAAGTTCTTCTGAGAAATCAGATGAGAAGAGGCAATCTGTGTGCTCTGTGGACACCTGCCTATTTAAGGAATAGAAATGAACTCATGTGAAGGGTCACAGCTTAGTGTCTGTGAAACGATCTCTTTAGAAGAGTCCAGAATAGACAAGTCAAGACTAAACTGGGCACAGGTCAATTTTTCCATGTTTCTCGCTGCTGTGGGGAAGAAACCACCCTGTTAATACGAAATCTTCTCTATTAAGCTGTTTTCAAATTACAGAATGGAAAAGGTTTTATTTAACTTCTGCAGTCGTGATGTAACTCTCTGGCAGGGAAGCTAGTGTGTTTGTAGCTCAGCTGGGCCTGGAGCTGAAAGGGCTAATGATTGCCTCAATTTCTGGTAAACTGCAGTTCTAAGGGCATTTTCAGCCTTCACTTCTTCCTCCCCTCTCTTTTAAGAGATCTCAAAAACAAGCCTTTAATTTTCAGCGAGATCTTTTCATGTGACCTTTAGAACATATCAAGGGTTATTTTAACAGTAAATCAACACAAGTTAGCCGGGCTCTTGAGATGAATTCTGGGGCCATATCCTCACAGTGTGAGGTGGGGTGTGACCCCACCGAGGTGTCTGTAACGGTGAGGGCATCATCATCATCCTACAGATGTCTACCCAAAGGACTTCCAAATATTTTCTAATAATTGTTACAGCTAGTGACAACTGTGGATGAAAAGCCATCTTCACTTTTATAGTGTGGCAAGGAGTATTTTTAGGTCAAAGACCAGAAAATATCTGAAGATCAAAACTAAATAGCTTGTCATACTTATTCTTCCATGTTTCTCTCTTGCTACAGAAAAAATAAATAAAATAAAATAGGTTTGATTTCTAAAGTCTCAGATGTCAGGAGAGAATGTTCCTTGAAAAATGATCTGCCAGTGTGATGCTTCTATAGAAGATCTGACATGGACTCTTGTAGAGGTACAGAAAGGCTGTATTGCAGCATATCTTTTTCATCACTAAAAATACTCAATTGGTACCTGAAGTCTAACTTTTAGAGCTGCTTCCAAAGCAGAAGTAATTGCTAGTCCTACCTCTTGGGAAACAACAGTAAAATATTCCTTAAATATAGCTAGGAATTCCCATCAAACTAAGAACTCCTCACCAGCATTTAGAGACTGAGGTGTGATCAGAAATCTCATTGAAACAAAACAGCTGAACTTCAAATATATTGTAAAACATATTAAAAGCATTGAGCTAATGCAAAGTGAACTGACTGGTCTTCATTTAGTACATTTCAAATATAATAAAAATTACCAAAATAATTTGTCAGTGTACAAGAGCCATGGATTGGTAGTGGATTTTTGTCCTTAATACCTGTAATTCCTGGAGGTTTGTTTTGTGACAAATTACACAATTCCTGTCTCCTTACCTCTGCTCTTCTTCCTTGTTGGAAAAGCTTTTTGCTATTTTCATCCTAAAAATGCTTTCAAAGTCTCCTGTGCTTTGTAAAGCGCTACAATTTAAAAATGTCATAGGAGAATGGGTAGACTACACAGGGAGTATCTCTGTCATAGGGAAGGTATTTCACAATGCTGGGGAGGACAAGTTAAATGCAACTTGTAAACTCTAGTCAAAACATAATGTTGTTATTCTAGGTTTTCGCTCATGTTTGTTTATACACTTCTAATTCTATGCCTCTTTCCAGCTGAGGATCTTAGAGTTTTGTAAATATTGATGAATTCAGCTTCAGCTTAAGAAATGGGAAAGTACAGTAATTCCCATTCTACTGAAAAGAAACCGAAATGTATCAGAAAATCAAGATCTCAAAGTTATTATATACTCAGTGTAAAATGAAAGCAGAAGAAATTGTTGTTATATTTTCACTCAAACGCTAGCTTTATAACACTAAAGTCTTCCAATGTCATTGCATTATACATGATTACACCTACAAGATGATAGTAGCAGTGTGGAAAAATAGGTCTGTTGAGCGAAACGAAAACAAGGTAATCCTTAGAGAGGGATCCAGTAAAACAGAAAAGTAGAGAATAGCTCAAACTCCACAAGCCAAGGAATCTTCTAGCTGGCCATGACCTGTTTGAGATATCTACCTCTGCAATAAACATTGCGACATTCAACTATGGAAGGAGTTCTCTAATTAGTAAGTAAGTACATGGTTCAAGAAAATTAAGAGATTTATTGACTTAAATTAAGCACAGTTAATGTTTACTTTACCAAAAAAAATAAGTTTATCAAAACTCAAAAAATTGAGGTCCATGGCAAGATATTCTGATAGTCAGCTTGGAAATACTCAGGACATAACTGGCTTCTCCCTTTTCTTTTGGTAACTAGCCCCAATCTCTGGTATTCATTTTCTTGTCTCTTTTAGCAATCCTGTTCTCCTTGAGCAGGGAAGAGAGTTGTTGTAGCAAACGATTTAAGCATTAGGATGCTGCGAGGATGAGTTGCTGCCCCAGACTGAATTTTTCTCTTTGGACAGAGCTGGCAGAAGTCTGGAAGCTTTTTTCACCTTTTACACAACCCTGTAGAGAGGCACATCCAGTTCAAAAGGCAGTAGAATTTAGGAATCTGTCAGAACATTTCATTTTTCAAAGCATATGGTTCATGTTCAAGAGGTAGGAATTTCACTAGTGGATATTGTGGCGTGGAAGGTGATACTGGAAATCCTGGTCTCTCTTTACTAGTCTCCAACACTCTCAGGGAGAAAATGAATGAATCCCTTGGAACGGCTCAGAAATGCTGGAGCAATAACTGCTGGTGGATTCCTTCATACCGCACTAGTTTAAGACCAGTCCTGCTGTTTCTCTCAGTCTTCTTTCTCCCAGATGTCCATAACCCATCTTTCTCCTGCTGACACCCATCCTACCCTTCTCTGTTCTGCTATTATTGACAGGCTTAACGTGTCTCACTATACTTTACATTTGTCCCAGTGAGTATGGATACAATTTGGTTATTTACTTGCAAAAGAATTATGTATGTTTGTGACTGTAAAAATAGCAGTGTCAATTTATTGCTGATGTTATCAGCATAACACGATGTTATGCAAAGAAAAACTAAGAGAACACAAAAAGGTATAATGTAAATAGTATTCTCCTTACCACTTAAACAGCGTGACTTATCCTCTTTTATGCTTCCTAATGACCCATGACACATAAGCACTGGGCACTTAGGCCTAGTCTATACTGTAACATTTCAGTTTAGCAGTATCAGCCTATAGATTATACAGAGATTACACAGATTCCATAAATTACCATTAAACTTTTTTTTTTTTCCTGTGGTGTTGTTAGTGACTCTAGTGATATATCTGAGAAATCAAGCTAGCTTCCATCCACTTCAGGTTAGATCTGCAGACAGTCCTGTGTAAATACACAGTAGATGGTAATTTATGAATAGATCTTAAAGCTACAGAGGGCAGGAGGGCCCTGGGAAGTATTAGAAGGATTGTGAAAGATACTGCCTAAAGTCTAGAGAAGCATTTGGGTGGTCAAGTTTTGCTCAAGATTCAGACCAAAGAAGTCAGTTAAATCTTGCCACTTTACATGGAGATGTGGAGTGTTAGATCTGTATGCAGCTCAAAATGTAGATCCTCAGGCATTCCTAATTCAAAGGGCACGTAAATTCTATAGGTATTTAAGTTTCCAATTGCAAATATCCCTAACAGCTTGTGTGTCTGATGAGATGAATGTAAGCAGCCATTCGCACTCTGATACAGTAATTCTTGGTGATTTCTCTCACTGGGAAACTAATTTTAGCTCTGTTTCCAGAAACAGTGTACTTAAGAGCAATCATGGATATTTGTACTTAATTTTTATGTTCTTGCACAAGCAAGAGTATATTTAATCTTTTCCTAAGATACTTTACACGTGTGTGCTGTGCAGTTGCCTTGTTCACATGCAGTTAGCATAGGCAAAGTAGCACTTGTGTTATGGTACTGAAAAGCTATGAAAATATTTTCAGTTCTAGTGGTACTGATTCCACAATGTAAGTAAGTGATCCAAAACTGTTTGCCAAAAACATGGAAAGCTTTCAAAAGCACGAAATGTTGAGCATCCCTTTAATTCAAACACCACTTGAAATCTAAAATAAAGATCTACATTTATGAACTGAAGATTTTAGTTGCTATGTCACAGTCTTCACTGCCTGGAAAAATAGCTGTTATAAGACTTCTCGAGAGAATTTGCTGAGTTGATTATACAAACACTTTAATCAGACACAAACTCGTGCAATTTACTGGATTTGTTGATTTAAGCCTGTAACATTTGCACAGATTACTTTGCTTTACTTTCAGTCCCATGCATGTTTCTGCTGAAATAAAACTGACATCATATCAAGTCTTTTGAAAGCTGAGTCTTGCTACTTGCTAAGATTTTGAAGGCTCTAGTTCTGATTTTCAGGTTTCTATTTCTATGATATGCTAGTAGCCAGTTTGCCAAAGAAGAGTATTGTTCCTGCACATTTATCTTATGTTTATTTAAATATAAGATTTATTTATTTAAATATTTATCTTACTGTTCCTGAACTGACATGTTGTTACAAAATTTCATAAAGCATAATTGTGTGAATACAGACTGTCATGCTATTTTTGTATTATATTGTACTATATTGTATTGTAGTTCTAGAATTAGTGTCATAGATATCAACATCTAGTCTCTAAATTCCCCTGAAATACCAAGATAATAGGTGATGCTCTCACAAGGCTAGCATCTCGAACTCTTGTCAAAATACAAGAAAGATGGTTTAGCAGGTTGTGTTAGTGGCTATGTAAGTGTTATCTCTCCCCTGAGCCAGCACCAAACTCAAAGTCCCAACCTGCTGTTAGCAGCTTTTGTGCTATTTGCTGCTAATGAGTTCTGAATAATACACAAAACTATGGCTTTGACCATTTGCAAGTCTTCAGAGAGGAGGAGTGCCAGTTATTGGTATTACAATCATCTTGCCCAGAATTACAGTTTGGCAATAATATCTGGTCTCTAAATTTTCAAGAAATGGCAAACACAAAGGATGTGGGGTTTTTTTTTTCTTTTTTTTACAAACTATTATGGAGCACTGCTTTATTTCATCTGGAGGAACAATCCTTGTCTGTGTCCTTTAGAGCATTTTCTGATGAAAGACCTAATAGATATGTAAGAGATACTATTAATCCAGCAGCACAACTCTAAGATCACAAAGAAAAGAGTTTGAACTTTAACAAGTGAATTGCTGTGAGCTGAGTGCATTTTGCTTCCATTGTCTTTATTACAGCCATAAGAAAATATGAAAACTCTATCTCCTTTTACCATTAGTCAACAAAAAGGCACTTGGGCTATGCTTTGCTGAACTCAATACCCTCTGGGCCACATCCTGGTTACTCCTATTCATCGCTTTTGGAGGGATTAGAGCAGACTGCATCTGCTCATCAGATAAAGCCTTTGCCTGAAATCCTGCTGTTCATTTCAGTTCAAATGCCTGGCCACAGTATTCTCTGCGGAAGAACTGAGTTTTTTCATGTGTATGACTACTGAACACAACTATTGCCCTTGGAAAAACACTTAATATATTTATTGCTCTGTCGGATAAAGTATCAGATGAGCACAACTGATATGAGGAAGATTCTTCTCCAAATCTCCACTCTAATTCTGCCAAAAAATAACAACAAACAAATAAATAAATAAATAAAACTTGTGCAGATTAAAAGATGCTGAATATTAATACAGACAGGATGTAGTACTGAGAGAACTCCTGTGAGTTTACAGCCAGTCTCCAGATTCAGTGACAAATACATTTATAATGTGCTAAGAGAAAAGAATCCTGCGGGGTCATGGTTAAGAAGACCTAATTTCAGATACTTTGTGAGCAGTTCTTACTGGAGATGAATGACAAAATTTCAACAAACAAACAAGACTGATGCTTCAGCTGTGGAACCTGCGTAGACATGACAGACTTCCAGCATGGGTCACAAAAACTTCACGGTAAACTGAGTGATGTTACACCACTAGAAACATTTTTGGAACAGGATAGATTGTGGACTAACAGAAATACATAGCTAATATTTTGGACCCTGGTATACTCCCTGTTGATATCAAGACGCCAAGAAGTAGTGAGGAAGGCAGGGTTGCAGAGACAGCTCTGTATCAGCTGTATACCTTTTATTTTAAACCAGCACGAGGCAGTAACTGTTCTGCTGGGCCACAATTATGGGATTATAAAGTACCATATTTACAATATGTCCTGTCCACAAAGGTAGAATAAGGTCTTCTACTGGGCTTCACCATAAAGGGATTTCCCAGCAAAGGGGAATCTCCGGCTTCCATCTCAGGCAGAAACAGCCAGCAGAAACTTTCCTCAGTTTAATGGGTCCAGCTGATGCTGCAGAAACCCTCTACAAAACACAACAGTGGGGGAAAAGAGAAATATCATTCACAGAAGGTGAAGCTTTATGGGATGACTTGCAGAAAGATGCTGAAGTAATTTAATAAGCTCTGATGCTGGATATATATAAACATACAGGACAGCTTGAAAGGTGATGTTGCTTTTGACTAACAGGAGGGATATTCTTTCTTTGAAGGAACAAGGTTAAAAATCTGAGAAAATCTGCCTTCTTTTCCTCAGATCACAAAAGAATGGATAACTAAGGGGGGAGCCAGGATTAAGTAAATACTTAAGACTTGCGTCATTAAGAGCTGTTATGTCCTTTTGGAAAAGAAGAACACCCTTACAGGGGGATTTTTAAAGGATTTTTTTCTTCACCCCTCTTCCCCTCCACCCCCTGCCCCTGCTACAAGAAGGGCAGACATAGGCATCCTGACACAAAAGAACTTTATACCAGAATAAGTCATGTTATTTAATATTGGAAATGCAATGCTGCTACTAGCACTGTGCCTACATGATATGGAAGCTCTACCCCTTTATTTATACAGCCCAATTAAAATAGTACAACTTAATGTGGCTTTTGCTAGTAGTGATTAATTTCAAAAAAGCTAAATCTATACAAATCAACCATTTCTTCTTCAGTGAGTTTTCTCAAATCTAATACATCTTGTATTAACAAACATTGTTGATGTGTGGGTGTCTCAAGATGCTCGAACACAAAGAAGAGTTCTGTGTAACTTCAGGGAAAAGGGTAAAGAGTTTGGGAATTCAAAACAACTCAGGCAGCAAAGAGCATGGGAAGACTCTTTTCCACTAAGCTGTACTGCAAAAGGCTAGAGCAAGTAACATGAGGGGGAAATGTGAAAAAGAACTACAGACGGGACACAAGGTGACAGGTGCGGGGGTTATACACACCACAGAAGGGATCCCACCAAAGTGCAAGGCGAAGCTAACTGCGCTCACAGCAACAATGAAGACCAGCACAAGAAAGAGCAAGTCCTTTTATGCAACTGAAAGAGAAATGAGGTCACTGAGTTCAACGAGTTTATCTTACTCCACCACTGGATGTTTGCACTCGTGCACTGTTTTCACTTTTATTTACATAAGAAAGGTCTACAGTAAGTTACTCTTGGCAACATGCTCACACCACAAATCTTGCCTGAGCATGTGGGAGAAAAAGATTTATTTTCAAACCCTTTAAGTCATCAAATTCTTATGAAATCCACTCCTTTTCTCTTGAAGGAAATTACATTGGCTTGGACATAACATGTATTATTCAGTTAATCCACCCGCAGAAATAACCATGGTTTAGATTACATCCTTTCATAGTCGGATCTTTAAAAGGAGAGAAGATAACTGACTTAGGGAAGAGTAGAATGGCCAGAGAGATGAGAGTTTGTTCTTTGAGAAGAAATTTATGAATTAGGATTATGTTTTCACATAAGTTATTATTTAAATAGTTCTCCAGGGAGAACTTTTGTGATTGTTTTCTTCCTCAGTGGGAAACAAGTCAAAATTATGCACCAAAATGAAATACAAAAGTCAGCCTGAAGGCCACTCAAAATACTTTTTGTTTGTTTTCTATTAGTCTGTAACAGGAGTTTTGAAAGGAATTATTCATAAGAGAATATTTTGATAGCTCTGAAAGTTTTTTCCCCTCAACTCATTTTTAAGCTAGAAGCCTACTGTACTCTTTGCCTCAGTAGTGACCTTCTTAGATTTACTTGGCAAAAAGCAGTTACTGAAATGGAGTTCCCAAACCAGCTCTACTCTAGAATGACGCTGAAAACTGTTGGTGTCAGTTCAATGTCCGTTAGAGGTAGGAACCCAAACTTTCCATTCTTGCACGCTGGCAGTAGTGCTGCTATACTGTTTCCACCTATGATGGACAAAGCCAAAGCTGAAGGAGGACATCGTTAGCATTTCTGCTAAGACTCGAATGGAGCATGCCATATTTCAGTTCTTCCTAATAGGGCCCAATTGCAGGAAACTGCATTCAGCCCTAGGGCCCCCAGCATAACAAAGACATGGACATGTTAGAGCAGGTCCAGAGGAGGGCCACAAGGATGATCAGAGGGCTGGAGCACCTCCCCTAAGAAGAGAGGCTGAGAGTTGGGGTTGTTCAGCCTGCAGAAGAGAAGGCTCCGGGGAGACCTCATTGTGGCCTTCCAGTATCTAAAGAGGGCCTACAGGAAAGACTAAGAGAGACTCTTTATCAGGCAGTGCAGTGACAGGACAAGGGGTAATGACTTTAAACTAAAGGAGGGTAGATTTAGATAAGATTTTAGGGAGCAATTCTTTCCTATGAGGGTGGTGAGGCACTGGAACAGGCTGCGCAGAGAAGCTGTGGATGCCCCATCCCTGGAAGTGTTCAAGGTCAGGCTGGATGGGGTTTTGGGCAACCTCACCTAGCAAAGGATGTCTCTACGCATGGCAGCTGGGTTGCAACTAGCTGATCTTTAAGGTCCATTCCAACCCAAATCATTCTGTGCTTCTACAAGATATAACCCTTTTCCTCTACTGGGTGTTGTCTTCTATTGCTCTTCATGGATCTCATTTTGAATGGACTTATATGAGCTACTGCGGAGCAAGGATTCTTCTGCAGGACTGGATTCTCCCTCAGCAGTGGGTTCTAACAGAATCAAATGATAGCACCCTGTTCCACTGATTGTTCCTCTATTTCTCATTAAAATGGTCATTGGATAACATATATCTTTTGAATTGTTTACGGTTCAGGCATTAGGAGGGAGGCAGAAGATGTGAATTTGGATGCCACCAGGAAACAGAGAAGTGTACCTCAGTCTCTCTTATCAGGGATAAGTGTTCTAAAAATAAGACTGATGTGTGCAATCAGGCTATTACATTTTTTAAAGCATAACTTGAGAAAGAAAGGTTATAGATTTTGCCTTTCAGGAAATGGTTTTGATCTTTGGACTCCAAACTGGTGGAGGCAATTCTCAGCAGCTCTGAGAAAAGGTTCAGCAGTTTTGGCTGCCTGGGACTGAATGTGCTGACCTTACACCATCTGGTTTTCTTTCTGAAGCCCCAAACTCTCCCTAGACATTGCTCAGAGAGCCATAGACTGTAACCCAGATTTTTGAATTCATTTCCAAAGCCAGGCACCTTAAAAGCACACCTTTCAGGGCCTTGGCTCTCCATACTCAGTTACTTTCTTTGGATCTGACTGTAATGACTTTCAATAGCAACTCACAGAAGCACATAGCAGAAAGATGAATCACAGCAAAACACCTGAAGATATTTTCAAAGACCTTTCTGAATCTCACACTGCAGGATTGTTGCCTTCCACACCTGACAACAGCATTATCAGTCAGAAATCTCTGTAGCTGATGTGCATTTAAATTTCTGAAGCCTCTGGTATGTGAGTACCAGAGATACTGTTAATTTTTTCAGAAAGGTTTTGTCAGACTGAAGCGGGGCCAACCACTGAGCCTCAAGGAGTCTTGTAAGAGCCACTCAGCCACTGTTTTCAATAACAGAGGTTATGCCAGCCTCCATCAGTGCAAACGCTCTCAAAAATCCTGTCAGCTTGGAGCTCTTGCTCTGGATAACAGCCACCTGCACCCATTCACCAGGGCTCCAGGCTTTTGGATCACGGGCCTTCCTTGCACCTACTGCAGCTGAGCATCAGGAACGCGCTGGTGCCAGCACTCTCCCCCGCAGTTGTGAAATGTTATGATGATCCGATTTTTTGTTTTGTTTTGTAGCTGAGAGAAGCTAAATAAACTTAAGCATGTGGAGGCAATTATACAGCGTAAATGCCAGTTTCTGTTTAGAACCAGCCAACCAGCCAGTTCAGAAAAATATTTATTGTTGCTTAAAAAGTCCCTCCGCAAAGGTTTGAACTC